>OZ026627.1:26817331-27262331 GCA_964020975.1 Hermodice carunculata
GAGTTTCATCACCTTGAATGTAATCCTGTTGCAATTCCATTTGAATGATCAAAAAAGAAGTTGAATGGTCCGTTTACAACCACTTATAAATCGCGCACAAAAAATGCAACAAACTGCCTGATCGCCCTCTTTGTTTGACACACACTGGTCATTTAACTTTGCCCTGCACAGTCCCACAAAAAATATTTTGAGACCGTCCCGAGTACCGAAGTAGAACAACTAGCTTTTTCCTTGTTTGTCGTTCTTTTGAAATTCCCTCCGAAATTTCGATATTACATCTCAAATGTGTGTGGTCTACGCTTAGTGTTCAAGAAGAGATATAAGATTATGCCAAAAGTAGAGCCATATAAGGCTTGATGAGAAGGACATGCGGGCGGGTCAAGAGAAATGTATATTATTGAAGATTGTAACGAACATTACGACCGCAACCATGGATGCTCCACACCTGACATGTAGACCGAATGGCCAATGTTTGGGTGGGAGGGCTGGGAGAGACCTACATTGGGTTGAGCCGACCTTCTGTTTGCTGCTTCTCAACCGTCAAAAATGAATGGAAAAAAAGCGGAGACCAGCATGCATGGCTTGTATACATGAGCACATACAGGCAGCGGCGACGCTTTTAAATAATTCCTGTCACATGACCAGATTAGTACCGAAACCATGATCACAGACTAGTGGCTCAATATACTAAACGCAATATTCAGTACTACAATAATATTTAAAGCAAAACGTTGCTAAATATAGATTTATAAAGACAAAATGTTTTAAATACTGGAGAAGAACAATCTCAGGATTTTCGAAACGACAGCAGACCATTTCTATTCAACAAAATCAAACATCTTTTTACCATTTTACGGTAGATTATAATTTTATACATGGACTAGCTCTGCGTATCCTGACTATGGATGCAACGTTTTGGGCAAGTCCTCAAAACAAATTCCCCAGCGGACACACAGGATAGTGGATCTGTTTGGACTCTCCATTCTCGACATTAAGAAATTTCGAAAACTTTCAAGGGTTGAAATGCATTGGTATTCAACAAACTGACCACCCCATCACTCGACGAACATATTATATATCTGATTTGTCTGGTCGAAATCTGTAAACCTGAATTTGTCGGACTCTAGAGATTTCAGTGTAAGTTTGTTTTTACTTTTCTCCCATAGGGCAAGTTGGATCTTCTTCAGACTAATATGGAATGTGCTTGGACTTGATCTGCAGCCAGTTTGTTCACACATGATCGTGGACTTTTTTCTCACTAAAAAATACCGGACAAAAAAGTGATGAGGGGATATGCTCCTGTTTTCAAGAGTGATAATGCTCTCAAACAACATTGGCCTTGATATGTAATGGTCACTAATAATTGGACATTATACTGAAGTTCATGGGATCACTTCAGACTGGGCATGTATGGCCATCTGAACACATGACTATCACAGCTCTCTTATTTTTGTTTTTTGAATTCGGTTTCAACAAAGAGATATGATTGAACCGTTTCATATTACTACTAGTCTTTGGAAGGAAAATATAGTAAACACCACTACCACCATATTTCTGCATCACCTTTCAATATTCAGATATTAATTTGCTTTACCATGTTTAGTAACTGCAAAGTTTGAGGCCCGCATATAAATTAGTTTGAAAATTTATATATTTATATACATGACAGTGGTATTTACATACTTGCAGCGTTATAACATTTGCTTACAAAAACACGTTAATTTTGTTTTTTTTTCCTTCGTTTCCGAAAAGAAAAACGTAACTGGCTGCTTTTGGCAATGCACTTTCTATTCTTTTGGCAAAAGTGTAAAAGTGTCCTTTTGTGTTTCACTCTGTTTTTTTATGCATGTTCAATGAATATCGTTTTGGGGAACTGTTTGCATATATTTTATGTGTGCCAAAGACACAAGAACAATACCAATGTCACTGCACTGCTGTATATATATAAAACTGGTGGGATGCCCTATAAACAGATAAAGGCTTGAAACCCTCATATTTCTCCCATCGAGAAGCTCTTTATTAAGATATCTGCCGTTAATCTGTTCACAAAATACTAAGCAAGACAATTGATGTGGAGAGTGTTCCTCCCAAATATGAAGGAAATGTGTTTACGATATTAAAGCTGTACAATGTGGAGATACTTGTAACAACGTGTGGGATCAATCACGTACATTTCTGGTTATCAGAAGATCCAGGAATCGATTTGGCAGGTTTTACCACCCAAATCAATTTATGGCAGAATGGCTATACTGCTAAAGGGCACAACAGAATCCACAACTTATAGAAAAAATGAAGAGCTGCTCTGATGAAAAGTCACATAAAACTAAATCAAGCCCGTCACTTGAAAAAATATGCACATTTGCCAGTACGTGACGTAGACAAGATACTGAAGTGCGAAAGTGCTATACATGAGAGATGGAAAATTTAAAATTTCCAGCAATTACTTAATGGTCGATGGGAAAGATGTCATGGGGTAGCTTGACTTAGAGGAGCTTATTGTTAGTGACCCTTCCTCAAACATATATATATATATATATATATATATATATATATATATATATATATATACATTTATATATATATATATATATATATATATATATATATATATATATATATATATATATATATATATATTTTCAAGAAAGTTATGAAAAATACCAATGTGCTGAAGGAAAAATGAGGAGACTGGAAGCTGGTAAAATTCACTATGGTAAAATACTGGAAGATGTATCTGAGTTATAATAGGAAGTCCAATAGAGTATGGCACCAAGAGAAACGACTTCCTAGAACCATCTTCAACGATCTTTGCTTCATGAGATCTAACCTATGGACTCAAATTATCCTGCTTGACAGACAGTTGGCCAGAGCTTTTCCCTGTGACCCAAAAAATAAATGCTGACAAGCAGCAAGCTGATGCACTGGTTCAATATCTGTGATGTCTGGTCCGCTAAAATATCCAAATGTCTTTGCCAGCTCCCAGGGCGTTAATCGTCTCTGGTAACAAAGATATGTGTAGCTACATTTTTGTAGTTGGAATGTGGGGTAAAAGATCAGATTTAGATATCTCATGGGCCATGGGTGTGGCCAAATTATTGTAACACTTAAATACCTTTGGAACGCTAGTCAAGGAAGGGTCACAGAATTACATTGCTTCAAGGCATTTGTGAATTGAAAAAAAAAACATGTTTCCTGTAGTGAGGAACCGAAGACATTTTTACAGGAAAATAAATGCCACGACTAGAAGGGTCAAACGAAATAATCGTTTTTGTTCATGCTGTATATATTGCCAGCGAATCCTACAATTTGTGAATTACATATTACTAAATAAGAAAAAAATGCTTATCTTCATTAATTTTCTAACAAAAATTAATGTGTGGAAAAAAAACGCATATCATTTCATCTTTAAGATGGAAGACGTCATAAACGTACATAATGCTCACTTTTAACAGGTACTCTGCTGCAGTACTACCAAATATTGCTATGCATGCCTCAGTATGGTAATGTGAATTGAGATACAGTGGAATTTTGGTAAATAATTAAAAACAGATGGAAATTGTGCTTTCCATGTGGTAGATAAAAGAGACAAAAATAAGTTAAGAAAAATTGCAACCCCTAACACGGGAAAAGGTAAAAAGCCTATTGCAAGGAATGTCATTCTCAGCAGGACCAATGCATATGTTTAAATTTACATTTGTGCTCAATATTTCTCGCTAAAATCTGACAGAATGTGTCGCAAGCATCGACAATTGTGTCAAAAATTTGAAATAAATATTTCCAACCAGATTATATTTCCTATAGATACATGTGTCATGAAACTGTTCGCCATTGCAAAGCTAAACATGTATCCAAGAGGCAAAATTTAAGATGCTGCAAGTCCTGATTGACAGGTTAATTTCTTTTCATATGTATGTGGAGCTGGCCAAACGTTTTCTGATTTAGGTGTTGGATTACATCTCAGATCCGAAACCTGTAGATATCTTCCCAAGCAAGATAAACAACATTACGCATGTAAATGTATGAATAGAAGAAAGGTCAACAATGGCTGTTAAAAGCAATAACAGCTAAGACCAGATGGCGGTCAACACTGTGGAGCAGAACTGCTATCCTGGGAATACTTGATCTTTAAATATGTAAATCGAAAATGATTTCTTGTTATGTAACACACATTAGACAAATTGTATGTAAAATATATCTGTTTATGGCGCCATTCACAACATTATGTGTCATTTTTGTCAGTAAATATAATAAACAGGAGAGAAATTGAATTTAGTACAAAATTTAAGTTTTCTTTCCTGACAAAACTTTTATTCTGAAATGAATGTGGAGAAACGCCCTATAATTTTAATCTAGCAGTTAAGAGGTGCTATGTACTATTTACGTGGAATACCCCTATTAAGGTGGCGGCCATATTTCGACCGCACGTATAGAACTAGCGACTTTAACCCCCTATAACTTTATCGTTTTTGCCATTTCACCCAGAAAACTATACCTTATTTTAATGGTACATATGTCTAGGTTTGACAGAACCACTTTTTGTATAAATGTGACGACTTTTCACTGTGTCTTGAGTAATTTTCCAAGAGGATATCAGATTCCACTAGTTGCAGAGCCCACTGGAAAAATATGCCACAATTAAGTCTGAAAACTATGCAGGATTAAAGTACTGACCAATACGCAGGAACTGTTTTTACCGTTCATGAAATGAATGAGTATTGAAAATGTTGTTGAATTCTTTCATCGCCATCACAAAGTCTTACAGTTCTGTCACTTTTAGCACTTCAAAAGTCACGGAAGGAATAGTAAGAACGGAAAACGGAAGTACACATGCTACACATGCAAACCTCACATTTGATGTATAGCTCCTAAACTGTATTGACGTTTTCTGCGTTAAAAGGCATGTTTCAAAACTCAAAGACTCCAAAGGCAGCCACGCTGTTGATTTTACCTGGCTGGTTTCCAAAGGCGGCTGTAAGTGAATACCGCGTGCATTTCAAATGTTTGTTTTACGGAGAAGTTCACTCGATCCTTCTCCGACATACCTGAACCAGAGACAGAAGGACAAAAGTTATCAATGAAATAACAATCAGAATAGGCACTCTTGTCATAATTTTTGGCCTATGGTATGTTAGCACATCCCTGATATACTGCATGGACATGAAGTACATGTAGATCCAATCATGCTACAGGCACCAAACAAACAAAAAGGTGTAAATATTCTGAACCTTGGCGACACACCTAAGAGCTTCCTCCTCTTCATTTTTCTAATCATGACAAAATTCTGCTGTATCCAATCTTTTATGTAAAATCAGTAGCTAAGTCACCAAATTTGGAAGGGATCGGCTGAGAAATATCAGTTGGCCGATCTCGCCAATGCTATTTTTCCAGGGTAGGGCTTAGATGCCTTGGTTTGACCATGGACATATTTTAGCTCGGGGGGGGGGGGTGCTGTTTGTTGTTTTTATAATTTTATAGCTAAGCACTTCAACACAGCATTGTCAATATTGATAAATGTCAGCATAATAGCAACCAATGCAAGACTTTGGATATGTCTGATATTGGTAAATTATACGTTCTTATTGCTCACTCAATTAATACCCCCCTAAACCTACATTTTATCTGTGTTAATTGAAATGTCCAAGCAATAGATAATAATTTAATTGGTTGGCCGGCATCTATAGGCTTAAAGCATGATGATAATATTCAATTATTTGTATACTTGAAAAGGAAACAAAGGATAAAGCTTTACCAAGTTGTGTTATCTGGTTCGCAAGCTCTTTCTCCGTTACTGTTACACTCTCGGCAATATGACGCTGGCGTCGTCCTGCTTTTGATTCTCTCTTCGCTTTTGGCATAATTCTTTCCTACTTGACTCTCTAAGCCTGAAAGCAGTGACTAGGGACCATACGGTTTCTGTGTAGAGTATATGGAACGAACAAGAATGTAAGGTCAATGCCCGCACTGTTTTATTACACCGACTAATTGATGAACGTATCAGGGGCCGGTAATAATCCAACTATGAGGTTGCTGCTGAGGGTAGAGTCGTATTATTGCTGAACACACACACACCCCATCCAGTGAAAAGTTTCAAAGAAATGTCTTACAAATGCCGGGAACCCATTAGTTTCAACATAATTTGCGACAAGTGTCCATTGTAAGGTTTAGACCACCACTGCAATGTTTTCCTGGAATGTAGCCAACACACGAACCACGCAGACAACGAAGTACCGCCTGAGATCAAAGGATATGTCATTACAGGAACTTCCGTGCAGCATTGCATTTACTGAAATTCACCGATCACCAATTGTGTTTACTCATCACGTAACAGACTAATAAGAACATCAGCAAGCTTTTATCATTTTAATATTCGTAGTATTACTATTGTATGATGAATAATGATTTTCGGGCAATCCTTCGTTCGGCTGCTTTTGCTGTAATATCTTCCGTGCCCCTCGATCGAGCTGCCATTTTGACAAAGGGCGATCGTCAAAATGGGTCGTCAAGAGTTATTTTATTTCAATCGTAGGCCATAAGATAAACAAAAAGAAAAGAAAATTTCTCGGTCGATATGGGAGGGGTAGAAGTAACATATTTTCGTCTTCATATCATGTGGCAGTGTCAATTCATTCAAGCGATGTCCCATTGTCTCATTAGTCACAGTGGACCGCATTTCCGCGTTGTCAGGGCCATAGGCGGCGGCCGAGTACTATCTAAACCTGGCGATCAATTAACATAATTCAACAAACAGACCAAGCATGTGTAATTGACAGACCAAGCTTGGTGATGTTTTCTTCATTTTTCTCATATAAATATTAATCTTTTTTAAGTCATTTTTGGTGAGCACAAAGTTTAGATAATGGACTTCATGAAAATGGAAAAAAGTCATTTTATGATGAGTCACCATATTGCCGATGGAGTCGAAATGTGGCCGCTACCTTAAGTGACCTTTAATATATCTACATAATTGTAAGTACAAAAAAACATGAATATGACATACACACAAATAACTAAGTATTTTGATTAAAAGTTTATGTGAAAGCTGTAAAATTGTGTTTTGTATGAAATGTATTATTAATTCTATATTCTCTAATTTTCTGTGCCATAGTCTCTTATATTGCTCAAACAATTGACATATGTTACATTGGCCTTACTTGTTTTTGTATTCAAATTCATTACTAATTACATCATGACACTAGATACCGAACATGGATGGTTGTAACATGTTCTTTTTAACATGTCTAAATTGCAAAGAAATTATTGAAAAGTCGATGGTTGTACACTTTTATGTATTAAGGTAAGTTCAATCTTGGAAGTATACACAAAAGGAGGGGTTCACAAATTGGCTTAAAATGTATTGTGACTGGACATTATTATTACATATTATTAACATTAATCTGGACTTAGTAAATTCTAGCCACATGCATCTAGATTCTCTTTTGGCAAAGCAGGAGATACAAACTGCAATCTCCGCAGATCTGAGATATGTTTGTTCTTAATGGTTTCGTTAGGAATCATTCTCCAATGATACAATTTTAAGTAGGGTTGCCCTATTCGGAAAAGCCTGGATATGATGAAGCTGGCAATGTAAAGCATGGCTACCATGCAAAACACTGAGACAGGATTCATAGATAAATTGGGAAATTAAAACGCAAAAAAGAGGGATATGCCCATTAGTGACTAAACTAATGTGACACCACATTTCCTGTCCAAGACAAATATTGGCTTTCCAACAACTATCGCTTGGGAAATAAATGTATGGACGAATCAGAAGAGGTTTCAGTCCATCTCACAATTCAAGAGAGAAGAAAGTTACTGACGGTGCAAAACTGGTACTTGATATCAAAATTGACATGTACATGTGATTCCTTGATTTTTATTGTTTTACATCTTTATTACTGCAAAACTGGTGAAGAAAAAGGCCACAGTCAACATACGAAAAACGACCAATATTGTATCAAATACGCAATAATATAAGTGATATGTACCGTAGAAGATCATTTCTACAAACTGTCCTGCTCAGAGGACAAACGGACATTTTTCATTGGTAATGATTCAATTTCCCTTTCAACCTGAAAAAGATAGGTAGAATCAAAAGTCAGGATGTAATATCGATAAACGTCTCCTTTATCAATGAATTCTCTGAATTGGATTGACAAGCATGTCATTCACACTGAATAAATCATTAGTGGATCATTGTTCCATATGCTGCCCAGAATATAAGTGATTATATTTCAAGTTCTTGTCGTTTCTCACTGGACTGACTCCAGTTAACGGAATTTGGAAACTTTCAATACGTTGCGAAATGTGGTTTGAGGATTAATGCAAAAGACACCAACGTTCGTGACCACCACAGTCTCTATGTTTAATTTCCTGGCTAAAACAAGAAATTCAGCCCCTCATTTCAGTATCACACAACACTTGTATACACACAATGTAAACATCAGACCAAGGCCATTGTAAGCAGGTCTGTAACTGATAATTGCGTGCAATCATTTATATCGGCGAAAATGCTGCACAAGTATAGGCTACATATTACGTCTTACTCGCAAGTATTCATATTGTATACACGCATATGGGGCGAGGGTCAGATGCATGGTATATAGCCTTTGAGAGAGAGAGAGAGTGAGAGAAGCCAAAAAAGTGGGCTAAGCCAGGGGTAGCCAGAAATTACTTTTTGCAAGATAAAGTCAAATTTCTGCAATTAGGAACTTTTGTAACCGAGGAATACATGTACTTGTAAATATGCTTCAGTGTGGCTGTCTATTATGAAGAAAAGAAATGAAATAAATGAATGGATGAAGGTTCTAAATGACGGTTTCAGAAAAGCTATAAAGAACATTATTCAGGAGGGACCTCTGGCATATATCCTCATGGCGACAATGATATTCAAACATATATTCAGCTGGAGCGCCTATAACCTGAAACTGGTATATGGATTCTTGTTTCCGTCATTCAATCTATGTTTATTAATGCTTGATTATTTGCTCGAATGTCATATCGAATTCTGATAGGCGTAGATGTGGTGTATACATTTATGCAAGTCTGCATGGGCAATCATGGGTTTTCGTATCACTTGGATATTAGTTTAGGTAGAACCGAAAATTGTTATTTTTATTTTTTTATTTTTTTTTTGTTTTTTTTTTTTTTTTGTTTTTTTTTTTTTGTTTTTAAATATTCCTCAGGTGCATTGCCTTGTACAAGGACTGTACATTTGCTCTTGGTGGTATCGGCACAAACAATAACTTCGACTTCTACTTTAAATTGTGAGGTTTCCCTGCATGGGTGACTACGGTGACTGTATTACTTTCACATCGTATGTTCTAACCTATGCTTTCAACAATATAGTCTGCGTTATTTTCCCTTTTTCGATCTGTTGCTACATTAATCAGTCCCACTCAGATACATGTAACTGAACCCACAAAGTTGCATAATGTTCCCAGTTTTTATAGTATGGGAGCCGATTTTACCAGAAAAAACCTTTGTTGCCTCACGCATTAGGTAAAGTCCACTGATATGGAACCCAACTGATGGCCCCGCACGCACATAAATATAAAAAGTTCCGCGAACTAGCGTTTTCAGTAGATATCTATTGTACAGAACCAATTTCACATAAGTGACCCTATGGCATTCGGAATTAAGTCGGTTCACAGATATAAAATCCCAATCAGGGTACCATCCATGTGTATCTAGCTTTGATTTCTTTACTGAGAACTAGTATGAAAAAGTTAAAAGTTTGCCAAACTGAGCTGCGTGTCTGACTTTCTTGTGGCTGAATAACATGGTGTTTACTTCACTACATAATTACATCTATTTAAAAATAGTTTGCAACTTAAACTATCGTCCAGTCGGAAGTGAATTTGCACAAGGGCAGATAAGTATAAAGTGAGGAAAAATATGTTATTTATGTAAAGGTAAGAGTGAAGGAACAAAAATGTTGCAGCCAGGCAACAAATATATTTTTAGTAATCATTGAGACCTTTAGGCGGATAGATTTACGTAAGGGAAAGCAACAAAGATCATTTCTCAGTTGAAATGTTTGATCTGGATAGTTCTTAGATGATGTAAATAAGGAAAACTAGGACCCAGCCACAAATATACATGCATGCAATCATACATACATACATACATACATACATACATACATACATACATACATACATACATACATACACACATACATACGTACGCAGTGAAAATTCAAATCCTAATACAATTTACCCCTCTATCGACTAGTGTGTATTTGCTGACAACCGTTATGGCCTCTTTTGTGGGCTTGATAAAAACCAGATTGTAACTGAACATGTGTCACCCGAATACAGGATACTATCCTTACACGTCGTGTATAAATTTGCAGCTGTTAAATTGATGGAGTCATCCTTCTCAACAGTCATGGCTTATTTAAAATCGTGCAAGTTTCATTGAGCCAATTTTTTTTTTTCGTTGGCTGACGCTATCTTCAGTGAAGCCAATATTTCTCATTCTGTGAGTTACGTTACGATAAAATTTAAGACTACTATTTTGGCCGTTTTTCATTCAGAAATAAATATTCAGTCACACAGCCCTGTCTCTACTATTTGAAGCTAACGTTACATTGTCAATCGATCACAGTGACTACCAGTGAACCGCAGATGTGTTGATTCCATTGTTAAGAAAGTGACTTGGAGTTGTATGTAATGTTATACTTTGAGAGAAACTGTCCAACAGTCTCAATATCATAGGTGTGTAATATTTGTAAATCTGAAATATTCATTACAAAGGAAAGCCAGAAAATAAAAACTAAAATTTTCATGGTTTTCAATAAACATGTTTTTTTTCATCTTATACAAAGTGCTACTCATGCATTATAAGCATTCAGTTGTGCCCGACATATCATACACCTTTTTTTGTTTCTTGCTACATATACCTTGAGATATTTGCTTTAGACATACACATTTAGCTGAATGTTCCTGTTTTAAGAACACTTGAATCTCAGCTTTTGTTGTTCTTTATTTTGCTGTCATAGTTGGGCTTGAATGTATGAAGGTGGGTGATGTTTTTTTCTGAACAATTATGGACTATTGTGCCTGTGGCATAGTGGACTACACAATCAAGTGGCCACACAAAGAAGACGAGTAAGATACGTACACTATTTTGGCTTGTACTAAGTAGACTCAAATCCAGTGTACAGAAACCTGAACAATCATCAAGAAAAACTAGTTTCTGGGACTCAGGACTCAGGACAGTTGTATTTGACCAAAAAGTTACAGAAATAAAATATAATAATCAATGAACATATTGTGTGGTCAGGGAGACTCCCATTAAGACAGAGACAACTGTCGCTCTCATGGGGCCACCCTGTACAAATTAACTAAATATTTCATGGCGACTGTATTTGCAGAATGAAGGGAAATAAAACCAAATGATCAGCCACGAAGAAATAATAAATTATAATAATATGAAGTACTTACACATACACTCTGGTAAAAACAATAGTAATTCTAAAATAATCTTCAACGTAAACCTTTTCGGGAGCAAATGTAGCAGTTCTCAATTATGCAATTTTCCTTATAATTTTCAATATAGAATTTGTTTGGCTGGAGATTTGTTAATAGTCTCAGGCACATCACAACGTAACCAGTCTTTACCATAGCTGTGCTTGTAACTAGGTATATAAATGTTACCAGCTTGTCTTTTATTATATCTATGTATATCTTGACTTGTTTGGAAGGGCAAACTTTGTAGATTTTCTGGTAGTTCCACCTTTATATATTTATGATAGAATTTAAATTTAGATAAGGTGAAAATGTCTGCTAGTTTGAGTAATTTAAGGCTTTTAAAAAGTGAATCTGTATGGGCATTGTATTTTTACATGATATAATTCTTATGGCTTTCTTTTGCAGGTTCTGAATCTTGGTACACTTACAACACCAAATTAAAATTCCATAGTTAATGTGGGATAATACAAGGGAGTTGTAAATTTTTAGTTTGGCACTTAGTGGGAGATAATTTTTTTAATCTATTAAGAATACCAAGAGATCTTGAAATTTTGCCAGCTACTTTATCAACATAGGTATTCCAATTTGGATGTTTATCGATTGTGATGCCAAAAAGTTGAAAGAGTCAACATGTTCTAAAGGCACATTATGCATTTTGATGTTAGGCATTTTAATTTTTTTCTTCATTTGATGAAATATCATAAATTTTGTTTTTGTTGCATTTAATGATAATCTGTTAGCATTTAACCAGTCTGTTATTTTCATAAGTTCAAAGTTTATGTTGTTGCCTATGTCCTTGTTTGTGTTTGTGTTGAAAATATTTAGGGCTGTAGAAAGAATAGAGTTATCTGCGTTCATTGTTAGGTCAAATATTTCACTTGCGTGTGCTAAATCATTGATGTAAATAATAAAGAAGGGAGGTCCTATATTAGAACCTTGTGGTACGCCAGTAGTGATATGCAGCAGATCAGACCTTGTGTCATGAAATTTTACAAAATGCTTGCGGCTACTTAAATGACTTTCAAACAACTTTAAGGAGAGACCTTTAATTCCATTGTATTTTAACTTTGCAAGTAAAATTTGATGATCGAAAGTATCAAATGCTTTAGACAAGTCTATGAAGATACTAATTGGGAGTTGGTTATTATCCATTTGTTGTATTATTTTATCAAGAAGCTCTATGGCAGCAAATTCTGTGGAACATCCAGCACGGAAACCATATTGGCTACCATAAAAGAGCTTATTATTCTGAAAATAATCATATACTTGGTTAAAAATTATCTTTTCAAAGACTTTTGAGAAGGCAGGTAGAACTGATATCTGTCGGTAATTTGAGAACAAGGATTCATCATCTTTCTTATAAATTGAGATCACTTTTGCTATCTTTAATTTATCAGAAAATATGCTTGTATTTAGAGACTGATTGATTACAATGAGAAGAGGTTCAGCGATGAGATTTTTGTATGAATTTAAGTAGTTTGGTAGATATTTCATCGATGCCACAGCTTGTTTTAGGACGTAATTTATCAACTACTTTTAAAATGCTGTCAGTATCCACTTCAAGGAAATTAAAAGTGGAATTTATTAGTTACTTAAGATATTGTTTATAGTTTCTCATTTCAGAATAATGTATTTCAGTAGCTAAGTTTGGACCAACATCTATGAAATATTTGTTAAATGTGTTGGCAATTGTGGACTTATCGTTTATTAATTGCCCACTATGAGAGAATGATTCAGGAAATTTTTTCTTTTTCTTAGTTTTAGACAAAATTTCCTTTATTGTTGCCTCAGTTTTCTTTATATCATGCTTGTAGTTCTTGAAACAAGTTTCATACTTTTTTTTGGGGGGGGGGGGCTCTGCGGATAGGGTTTCTCAATATTTTATTGTAGGTACTTAAATTTGTTTTAAGAGTAGCAAATTACGGAGTATCTTGCTGTGTTTACTTTAGTCTTTTGTACAGACTGTCTCTATATTTAATCGATCTCAAAATTCTGTTGTAATCCATTTTTGTTTTTTGTGATTATGTTTATTAAATCTAACTAATTTAAACTCGAGATGTTTCTTCCTGGCTTCTTCAACCACAGTGCTGAGTATTTCGAGATTTCCATTTGGATCGGTAGTGGGATTTCGATCTATTCTATCCAGAATATTCATATTTTCGAGTTCATTATAAAAATTTGTCATATAAGCGATTCCTAGTTTTTTATCTTTATGAATTTAGGATATTTTTCTGTTTGTTTCAACGTTTCTAGGCAGACAAAAATTTGTTGATGATCTGAGAAGTCTTTTACCATAATACCTGAGGTAACATTTGAATTTATATCATCTACTTTATGTAGAATATTATCAATGAGTGCTCCTTTGGTTTTTGAGAAACGAGTTGGGAATGTTATTTTTTGATAGAAACTGTTCGACAATCTGCAATCGAAAAAATCATGGTAGACATGACGTTCATTTATTTTAAGTTGATCAATATTGAAATCTTCACAGATTGTGATTTCTGTGTTATTTCTTTCAAAAGACTGCAATGCTTGTGAGAACTCGTCTGTAAATAAATTATAGTTTTCAATAACATCTCTGGGTGGTCTGTAAATATTTCCGATGATTATACTATTTGGCAGTTGTTCTCCTGCTACTTCAATGAATTGGCTTTCCCATATCGTAGGTCTGACAGGCAACGACTTATTATGGAATGTATACTTTTCATTGAGATGAATTATGAGTCCACCTTTTTTGGAACAATTTTGGCCTTGAGCAATGCATTGATAACCTTCAAGCTGTACAAGTGAATGATCAGTATTATCTTCAATGCAGCATTCCTGCAAACATATAGCACCAAATTGAAAGTTGTGTAGTCTCAGTTCGTAGACAAAACTTCAATTTCAGATAATTTAGCATTTACTGAGTTTATGTTAGAACTGAGAATACAAAAATTGTCCTTGTGTGCAACTAATGTTTGTATCAAATCTTCAAAATAGAATTGCGACTGCTGTATTTGTTCGATATGACCATCTTCATCTTGGTCATTTATGGCAAGAACATTTGTTAATGAATTATTAGGAACTCCACCAGAGTTTTGAAGTATTTCTTCTGTAAGGATCATTTCGATCTAGAGTATAAGATACATATGGAGATGTTATAGATAAACTGAAAGCGTGACTGAAATTTTTTTCGTACGAAAAACAGAAAATTGAAATATAGATTTTGTAGCCGAGTCTGAATAAAAAGTAACAAGGTATCACTTCCTCCTGATACTAAGGTTTTGACCCACTCAGTGAGCTTGGCCTGTGTGACAATCATGGCCTATATGGCCAACAAAATAAAACGTATCCACATATGTGTCCGGTTGTTCCACAGGGATAGCGCTAGTTCGTATATGGTTTGATAGTCAAATTAAAGATCATATGACTGTGCATATATTCTGGAGTGTCTGATATATAATTGTAATAATTTTAGCTTCCAAACTATGAAATGTAACTGTTTCAGTAAAATCAATTTTTGAAAGGGATGATGTTAGCATATGTACTTTTGATATCTCGGAGTACCAGTCTTAATTTTCCTAACCATGGGGGTTAATTAAATAAATGTTTTATTATTGTTAATGCACGTGTGCGCGGGATGGTCATGGGCGATTGGTGCGGCTGTCCACTCAGTCATCCCACTGCCTGTATATGCGTCAGCCTTGGTGTGTGCTGGAAGTGCCTTCTGACCCTGCCCGCCATGGGCATAATATTGTTATTGAAGTATTTAGACTATGGGTCTAGCCCATGAGAACCTGCTACGTTGCCAAGCATTTGTGTGAATACTCTCCCAAAATAGAATAATAATAACTTATGAAAGGAATGACAACGTTTCGTCATTCATGACAAGAGAGTGTCCAGAGATAAGCGGGCAGGTGTCTTCTTACCTCAAATAAAAGGGAGATATTTTCTTTGAAATGAGAGTAACTGTTTGAGTTGAAAAAAAAAAACTTCCGTTGTCTTTGTTTAAGGGGTGGAGCCCCAACTGACGACCAATTACTATTTTATGTGTTAAATAGCTCATGCTAGCCCCCCTTCAGCCCCATATACCTATAAAGATTTGCATGGAAAGAATCACAATTTAGATCAACCGGGATCTAACAGACCTGTGGTCAACTGTTTATAGATGCACAGGCCGAAACAGTTTTGAGACTATCGTAATAATATCAAGGTCATGTTTTTATCACTATTTGCAATATCAGCCTTCACTCTCACAGTCCAGGTACTTTCATATTAGTGTGTAATTGCAACTGCAGACCTAGGATGCACCGGTATGGAAGTATAAATCAATATGTCAATCTGACCTTCACTTGACCTTTCAAAGCCTTTCAACGTCAAAATAAACAAGGTTAATAAAAAAAAAAACACATTGATACTTTCCTGTTTGTGATTAATAGTAAGCATGGGTCGAGGATCAATTATTACTGAGATATCTTGCAGCTAGTCATCTTTGTTGCTATCCCCGTAGTAACTATGGCAGCATGTACTTAAATCGTTACCAATGATTCATCATTTCGTTAATTTGTTAAAAATTAGGATGTGCCTGCATGGCACTCCAGAATATGTTCCATCTAGCTGGAAGAGTGTCTTTGATAAAAAAAAGTACTTAGTTGGTGATGTACCTACCTTGGACTACAAGATTAAAGAGCTCACTTGTTTGATGGCTGGCGAATTGTGATTACATATTGTTTTTGTTTGCTGCCAGTTTTTGTGTATTTTTTCTAATATTCTTGAACAACTTTTTACCCCTCCTGTTTGAATGCTGTTCGTTTATGTTGTCAATATTACATCTTATCGTCTCTCCATATTCAGTGAATAGTATTTTCGATAGCGTATATTCAAATCTGGCCGTCTAATTTGAGGTTGTTCATGTTGATGTACTTGCCAAGACTTCACTCAGAAACATTTAAGGAATTAAGATATTGGAACGTCATGGTCTAATCCTACATGATACGATTAAGGAAAAACACAAAATAACAAGAAAAGGACCTTTAAAATTAGGAAGGTAACATTATTTGACCATGCCACAAAATGCGTTTCGTGCAAGTATCTACATATTCGAAGATACGAGTGCATACAAAAAATACCACTGTTGGAACAATTTGATGTTATGTGGTACCAAAAAATGTCCAGGTCAATTTTGAAGCAATCAGCTTAGCAGTTTTTGTGAAGTTTAAAGTCTCAAATAAGTTTAAACAACTAAATAAAAAAAAAGAAATGAAACTTAATGAAAACAAAAGTTAAAAATAGAAAGAATTACTGGGGCATGATCTTTAAACCAACTTTGTAGAGATCCACAAAACATCATCCCACCATGTGTACAATGGCCAGGAAGGTGAATATGTGAATTGTGGAGGGACATATATTGGGAAATTTTGATGAAGAAGCAGCCGCCTGATACATTTTAGCTCACATTTTATAGCATTGAACGGGATATGATATGCAGATTGGAGTACAATGTGTATGCTTGAGCATTTGTTTTGATGTTCGAGCATGATCATGAACTGCTAAAATATTAGGTAATTTACTTGCAATCATATCCTTACCTTTATATGGAACCATTGTAAAGTACAATATTCTAATCGTACCTCAAACACTTGTCGATATAAGATCCCGACGAAAAATTCAACATTTGCGTTGTAACCACAAGGCCTAGATTTGTAAAGCAAAATCAATCACAAATTAGTCCATTTAAGCTATTTCCGTGTGCAATGTAAATGCCATAGCTCAACTCCTGGAATTGTGTCTCCCAGCGGAACCGGGAACAACGTTCCAGTGCCTGTTTCGCCTACTTCTTCTTTTCTAACACCTTTGTTTTTCGTCTGAAAAAAATTAAAGAAGCAAACAAAGCATCAATAAAATGTATAGGGATATATACCTAGGTGAAACCTACATTGTGGCTTAACTTCAATCACCCCAGCCGAATTTGCAAGGTCACAGTGTAATTTAACTTAAATCTGGTTGTGTGGAATAACTGTATTTTTTTAGTTGTATTTAGCAAGTTAAGACATTACACTATGATTATGCCAACTCAATGCCATGCAATGCTGTTTCACCACATGAAACCAAACAATCTCAAATAATGATGCTCACATTATGTATAACTATGTTAGGATAATTTGCAAGCGCATTGAAACCTCACTTGTGCTTCTTTGCAGGAATTTTAATTTAATTCCCATCTATTGAAGTGATAGGACAAGGCAAGCTTTATCAATTAAATCAACTTGGCTTGTGTGTCAATATATGTGGCTCATGCAAATCAATTAAGTTTCTTTCATATGTAGGCAGCGGTGTTCATAATAAGCACAGAGAATGGGATAGTCGGTAAACATTCGTTTTAAAGCCATCCCCGAAGTTAGAGAATCAATAAAACCAGGTGGTTAAACACTAAGCTACCATTTGCAAAAATCCGGCTTATCCCATACATTGACATTGTAGATAGACGACAGAGTGCGAAGTACTCCCACAGTATAACGATCAGATCACCTGTAGTTTATTTGTGGGTGTTTAATTGAAAAAAAAAAGGTGAAATAACTATGAATTTTTTTCC
Source organism: Hermodice carunculata (assembly GCA_964020975.1). NCBI lineage: Eukaryota > Metazoa > Annelida > Polychaeta > Eunicida > Amphinomidae > Hermodice > Hermodice carunculata. Next base: position 26,835,377 of record OZ026627.1, read on the forward strand.
CAGACTGCTAGTCCGGACCCACCTAGAAATTGACATCATACAGCATATCACGAAATGCTAATGCCATCTCCAATTGCACAATCCTTTTGCTCGTTGTTTGCGATATTCTCCAATACGTTTCTACCACTGGTCAAACTGGAAGAAGCTCCATGCCTGCATTGGGACAATCTAATAAAGGTCAATAGACAAATGAAACACACTAAACCAACTCATACTGCAGTGATAAACCCAACGGCTTGAGATCCAGGTATCCAAGTGTCCCACAGTCCATAATATTAGCCATTTTTTTGGGGGGGGGGGGGTAATATTGACATTTTTTGCGATGTTTTTAGCATGGAATGGATAAAGAATGTTGCTGAGGGACGAGTTTCAATCAGAATTATTGGTGCGGCAGAGAATTGTGCAAAAGTAGGTTTAGCTGCATATAATGAAAGAAGTGTCAAAATTTTGTTCAAAGACAAACAAAACTGAGCACGTCACATACATTTCTCGCACACTTCAAATGTACATGACCAAACGGCAACACTAAATTGAAAAATATGGTGTCTGAATTGTGTGATTATATCATATACGTGGTAAAATTTTCAAAAATAGCGATTTTGTGCTCTACACCAAAATGATCATAAAGATTAAAAAAAGACCAGCAAGACGTGGGTACATATCGATTAATCTCAGTCCTTAAAATGCTGTATTATGTTTGTCTTAATGCTCCTGCTGCAATACCGTTGTCACTCATGGTTTTTTAGAGGACAAATTCCATGAAGTTAGGAGAAGGTTGGAGTAACTGCATATGTAAAAAAGTGTAAAAAGACAAAATACTATAGTTGTTAATTTTTGGAAACAATGGTAAGACTGTTACATTCAAAAGTGTTTTTAAAATCACCGCATTTAAGGATTGTAGATGGCAATGCATAGTATTTCTTGTCAGGCATGAACCTTTCATTACGTGTCATTTCCATAACTAAAATAACTATGTGAACGTATGTTAAATATGTTAAAATGATACATTTTCCTTTTCAAATACGTGAGTTAATTGCACTGCTAACATACTAAATATTTGATGGCACGTAAAACATTTAAAACATGCTTTTAGTTCATTGTTCGTTGGCAAAGATTTTGCATATGTCGAGGACAACAACTCTGATTGTAAACATTGACCTTTTAAGAGATTGTACCATCCCTGAGCAGCAGAGATAAGAATGTATACAGCTGGTAATCGCTAGCAGCATTTCAAGGTTACCCAGTGTAATTATAAGCCAACCACTTATAACCCAAAGGATATGACGGTTGTTTACAAATGACCTTGTAATTACGTACGGCCATCAGGACTCAGGATATTTTTATTTGGTCAGTATTATTTACATTATTTTAGTACATTACAATTTGGCATAAACATTGACCAGGAAGACTTCTATTAAGACAAAAAATAATGTCGCTGTCATGGTAGCTACCCTGTGAACGTGATACTTGTTCATATTGACTGTTTTAACATGGATAATAACATTATCCAGTCGATTGAACCATTTATTTGCAAGAGAAGACAGATACATGTCACTCCATTTTAATAATTCAACTCAATTAATAGCAAATTTTGTGAAAAGCAACAGATCCTTAAAAAAATAGAAATAATTAGTAAGAATTCATACAAAAATTTTTCAATACAGCAAGACTATTCATATTGTGAAATCATACTTGCGTTTGCATACTGTGCCATGGCTCTCGTGCTATGATTTTGCATTTTTTTTCGAAGACACAACAGTGCATTGTTAATACCAGTTGGCAATTCGTGTCTTATGCAGTTGCTCCCATAGTGATGGGCACACCGAAGGGTGTAAATATTTATACCTTAACTTGTATTGTGCCTAAGAGTAGCTTGAAAACGTAGTCTTTGTAAATTTACAGGAAGCTTAATATTAACATATCGATGATAAAACGTGTACTTTGATACTGTAATCAAATCATCTGCTTTCAAAAACATCAAGCTTTGGCGTCGACACTTCAATTTATGTTGGATTTTAATATTTTACCTATCACGAACATTCTGTGATTTAACGTTGTGTTCATCGCCACAAATAAGAATTGTTTAGACCAAGATACAACAGTAAGGCTACCTCATTCACAATTTTTCAGTAACTATAACAGTGTTGTTTATTGGCGACAAAAGAAAATTGATTCAGATTCAGATACAGTTGCACTGTGCCTATCATGAACATGCTACAAAGCAAGCCTATATTTCCCGCCAAAATTCATCACAAGAATTGATAAAAGCCAAGATATAACAGCAACGCTACTGCAAGCAATATATGTCAGTTATTCGGTCAAAATAGTCCCTACTCGTTTACATATATTTGTGTACAAGTCGAGAGAAAAATTTCGCCTGAATAGACAACCATACAACAAATATCGTTACAATTGCTCGCCAGTAATGGTTACCCAAAAACAAGGAATAACTGTACATGAAATTTCACTCACAGCAATGTTTCTGAATTTGAAGCTCATGTGTGGCAAAACAGGTAAATACAAATATGAGGGAAGAAATGCATGGATCAGTTGAAAACTACTTTAAAATATGTGTTCACGTTAAAAGGAAACACCAGACAATTAAAGAATTAATCCTTCATACAGCATTTGCATTGTTTTGAGCAATATAAGGACAGTCACAGTATCATGGTTAAGACCATTTGCTACATGCAGATCATAGGTATAAATGTGTATGCACACATCTGAGAAATGTTGATATTTTGGCAAGTCTGGAAACTCTTTGCTGTCATTGTTGGGTTTGGAATTAATGAATATGGATCATGTTTTTCTGTACTATTTGAAAATTACTTCATTGGCTATGTTGTGCTGTGGGCTTTGTTCTCCGACTCATAGTTATAGTGGAGGTAGAGTGTGTTTGTAATGTTCCAGATTCATGAATATCACAAAAACGATGTAGGCCTACTTTACTCTTTTACTTTAAACTTAGCTGACTGACAAGTCGGGAGAACTAAAAGGTGATAGGCCTAACAGGTCTCTTTTTATTTTTGGGCAGAAGAAATGAAATTTGTGGTTTTGGGTGGTTAGGCCTATACATTTTGGAAAAGAATTGCTGTCTGCAGTTAATGATGAATATTTCTAAGGTTGAACGGACCGGTTTAAAACCACCAGTTGCCTTTTATGGGTGACTGCCTGTCTCAAGTCAGGAGTGAAATTTGTTTCTTTACATTGGTATTGGAAGAGAAATGTTGATATTTTGGCAAGTCTGGAAACTCTTTGCTGTCATTGTTGGGTTTGGAATTACTGAATATGGATCATGTGTTTCTGTACTATTTGAAAATTACTTCATTGGCTATGTTGTGCTGTGGGCTTTGTTCTCCGACTCATAGTTATAGTGGAGGTAGAGTGTGTTTATAATGTTCCTGATTCATAAATATCACAAAAACGATGTAGGCCTACTTTACTCTTTTACTTTAAACTTAGCTGACTGACAAGTCGGGAGAACTAAAAGGTGATAGGCCTAACAGGTCTCTTTTTATTTTTGGCAGAAGAAATGAAATTTGTGTTTTGGGGTGGTTAGGCCTATACATTTCTGGAAAAGAATTGCTGTCTGCAGTTAATGATGAATATTTCTAAGGTTGAGAGGACCGGTTTAAAACCACCAGTTGCCTTTTATGGGTGACTGCCTGTCTCAAGTCAGGAGTGAAATTTGTTTCTTTACATTGGTATTGGAAGAGAAATGTTGATATTTTGGCAAGTCTGGAAACTCTTTGCTGTCATTGTTGGGTTTGGAATTACTGAATATGGATCATGTGTTTCTGTACTATTTGATCAAAAATAGACAAAATGGCCAAATGCTAGTTGACAATGAAAGAAAGAAACGCTGATAAGCATCTAATGTAAGGGTGAGGTTTTTTTGTAGTCTTGCCAATCAAAGCTCATATTAACATTCTGCATTTGCTAAAATTTGCATCCACCAAGAATAGTGAATGGGAATCAAACTTAGTGAAAAACAAAAATCCATGGGCTCTTGTTTGATTATATAATCCAAAAGGTGTGTTATGTTAGGCGCATATGTTCAAGTTTTTTGTTTGTTTTTTTTTTTACCAAAAGAACCGCGTGTGTGCTGTCATGTTGCGGATTATGACAAGACGTGTTTAGCTCTACAGAATTCTAAGTAAAAGACATCAACATTGGATAAAGGACTGGTACCTGGTTACCAAAGAAAAAGATGCCACGAACCCATGGCATAAGAAACATTACTCCTCCATATTGTGCCACACATACATATAATGGCACTATAGGGAACTGATCGTACCAGGATTAGAGTAACCAACTCATGTGTTTAACTGTGTGCGTTGTGGTCATACAGGACGAACAACATATTTAGCTGTCTGCCACGTAGGAACAAAATGCAATGTGAACATCCGGATCAACATGACCAATGCAGTCAAAAATATTTGCCTAAATGTTGCAATAAACACTGGTGGTTAATTGGAAACGAAGAGGATCATATTAAAAATGGCAAATGAAGCATCTGGCATTTGTAGGTTTGATTTGTGCATGCAGGCGCTAGACCACAGGTATAATTTATAAACCATATAGTTCCTCTTCCTTTTTTGTTCTCTTATTTTCTTGTTTACAGTTCTATAGGCCTATTAACCTGATTCAAGTTGATTGCGAATAACAATGTATTTTAGTCTTCAGAATTAGTTTTGTAAGCCATTTAATAATTTTTAAATCGTGACTAGTAATAAAGTACATTAAGTACTGGAAGCCATAATTCATAGATAGCTTTGAGGATGATTTTTTTGATATATCTCGTTATACTTTGCGCTATCTATGTCCATCAACCGGCAGACAAAAGCAACCAGAATTAAGTTTAGATAAAAAGATGCAGTATGACTGTAACATTTGTGTCTCCATGCATATGGAGCAAATGGCATGCCTGGTAATGTCTGGAAGTGGTATGGCTGCATAACATGTAAATATCGTAGTAATTGAAAATCAATTGATGTTGAATATTGTCTAAATCTTGATCAACCCAATAGCACGAACAGGTTATGGTGTTCGTGTTAATAGACTTGTCAATATTTTGACGGTTTTTTACGTAACACTGATTTTCGACTATGATATTGACATGAAATGGTCTCATGCTACCATTTACCCTTTTTTCTAGCATATCCTTTAACAAGTTCCATGATGATTATCCTATCTTTTCTCCCAGCATTTATCTGTTTTTATCCCGATTGCAAATGATTGTATAACGAGCTGTTTTTCACAAAAGAAAGACTGTTAGTATTTATATAACCACGATGATGTCGAATGTAAGGAGAATTATGACATAGGTCATTCTTTTATATATTTGTAGATCAAATAATTAAAGAATCATTTGATGTGATGAACTATTTCAGACGAAAATATCTTTCAAATATGTTTTATAAAACGCTTTACGGCTCACATGGTAATATGGCATAAGTGTTTAAAGTGACAGATGCAGTTTCCTGTGAGATCATGGGTCCATAATAATAATGCAGCTCTTTTCAAATATGACACCTCCATAACTCCTGTGGTATATGGTAGCATAGGGTTTTGTTTATGTTTATGTACACTGCACATATGCGCTTCCCCTTACGACCACCAGGTAGTTGGTGGCAGGGGGGGCGCATATGCGCCTAGAGTTATTTGGATTTTTTTTCAGCACCTTCAAGTACTTTTTTTTCGAGTTTCAACTGAATTTTCATCATAGATATTTGTCCAGTATGTGCATGAGTAAATTTGAAAGTGACTGAAGCAGTGGGATGTCTGAAGGCATCAAGGTTTGAACAGTTTACCCCTTATTTGTATTTTGTATGGAATGAATGCATATTACGGGGATATGTGGTGGGAAAACTCCTGGGACCTAGCAGCCCAAAAAATAAAAACAAAGAAAGGAGGAAGAGAGAGGAGGCGGCAATCCTCACATATCATACGCAATTTCCATAAACAAAGAAACAACATTGTTAAACAAGAAATTGACCGATTGATGAATGACATAGTGCTAGACTAATGAAGTAAGGGAGGTGCATGCTCAAATAGCTTCAACAGAGAACGGGCAATACCTATGATATGCAGTTTTCCGCTTTGCCGAAAGCATGGGGGGAGTGGAGAAATCGTCATTTGTATTGCAAAGTTCCCTATTTTCCGAAGATGAAACAACCAAAATATGTCCTAAAATAACTCTTATCACCATAAAATAGAACATTTAAGACGATCGGCATCATCTGTTTTCACGTTGAATGTTGTATTTAACATTATAAATACTTGGGGCACTATTTCCAACTTTCCCAGAAACGACTGCTGGTTTTATCCAACATCTTATTGCCATAGTCAAGTTTCGCGCTCATTCAAATGACATTTGATTCACTGCCTAGCCATCATGGTGGTCCCTTTTGTTGTCAGATAACCAGCCAAGAAGTTAGTTAACGTTCGTATTACATCTGAAGTTAGATAAAGCAATTTCCAGGAAAACTCTGCATTAATGTAGGTCTCCTATTCTGTCGTCCTTGACACAACAATATGAGGTTCGGGGAAGGAAGTCACGCTGACAGGACATGTTTAAAGTTTCAAACAAATACAAACCAAACAAGCTTGAACATACTCCAAGAGATTAAAAAATTCTTCAGAAACTAGCATTTCAATCAAATATCAGTGTGAAGGTAGAAGCAAGCAAACAGAAAAGGTTCGTTGATATGTGCGTTGAGCCAGTTATTCTCCACAAACTATGTAAAAAATGAGACCATTCTAAAAAAAAAAGATAAACAAAAAAATATTTTAAAAAATGAAATACAGGCACTGCGATGGTGTAAGATAAAATTATGGGAATTTTGAGCAATGAGGAGAGGAGTAAAAAGCTCAATTAACACCATACATTTTTAGGTGAAGCAAGTCCTAAATATGGCGTGTGTTAGCAATACATGAAGCAGTAGCACCAGAACCATGGAATTGTATGCAACACCTCTAGAAGTTTACCTATGAAATGGCCCTTACTTAATGCACTGGTTGGTCAAGAGGGAGCTGCAAAGTGAAATTTGTTTCTTCACATTGGTATTGGAAGATGAATGTAGATGCTTTGGTAACTCTGGAATCTCCTTGCTGTCATTGTTGGGTTTGGATTGTATGAATACGGGTCATGTTTTTTCTGTACTATAAAATAACCAAATGTATCAGTGGGACAATTGATCAATTTGATTTGCAGTTGGTGAAAACGTGGGCGTCAAGGAAAATGTATGCAGTGTAATAAGTGGTGCAGGGTACTACACAAACTATAACACAATAATGAACGGAAAGATTACATTTTGAGTCAAAAATCTGTTACATAGGAACTAGAGTTCACATAAAAGTTATACGGTGTATTATTTGTTACTTTACTGAAATTGACTTACCAGCCGTGCTTCGTTCAACGAAATTAGGCTCAAACATACACATTCGGACGAACATTATAAGGTTTTAACATTTTTAGTGTTTTATTTATTTAATACGTTTGCTTATTTAATTTTGCATGATTATAGGTTGTGGAATTGGCTCATATGTATTCAATGAAGGCAAAGAACTACATGAAGGGTGGGGCACTGTTTCTCTTTTTTGTTAGACAGTTTAGACGTTAAAATGATAAACAGTATCTAACCATTGATTAAAAGCAATAGTCTTGCAGTGCGTCAATCAACAACTAATGTTGGGTATTGCACATAGTGGTACAGCAAATGAAAATCTGCTACATTAGAGATATGTACCTCCCTCCACCATTAAGCTGTGTACGAATCTTCACACCCGAATCACGCATGATACAAAAAGAAATACACCAATGGGTAAAGAGTGATACACGTATATATATATATATATATATATATATATATATATATATATATATATATATATATATATATATGCATGTATGTATGTATGTATATATATGTTTTCCTGGTGCCAGTGTGTACATCTGTCAAATCTGTTTAATTAGTAAAAATCACCAGGCTTTTTTAATCTTTTAGTTCTTAAATTTCTGCAGTTGATGGCTGCTCAGTAAGGAGTGCACAAAATATACATGGTTTCAGATCCAGCTGTTCGATGATCAAAAACATATCATATTTTATATAAATGTCAAGAAAGATAGCCATAAGTTAAATGTTAAAAATATTTTTATCACCCAATACTTCTGACTAAAATACAGTTTAGAACATGTAAATTTCCTTGTGGCTTTTTATACAGGAAGAATTGGTGACATATTCATGGTCTTTGAACACATTACGTCTGTGGCACGTCCATCAATGTAGACCACTGTCAGCCGGGTTTTTTTTCGGGGGGGGGGGGGGGGGGCGGGGGGAGATGGGGATGATGGACCGTAATGCAACTTTGCGGATTAGAAGTGACAAAGGTCCCTCGAGAAGGGCAAGTCTAGTACAGCCAACCGGGCAGTTTTCATAAGGCACAGGCACCCAAGCTCAGTTAGGTGATCTGCAGCAAGTGGATAAACCAGAAGACGTAGAGACACTATCATGATCATAAGTCGAGGCAGTTCAAGCCTTGCAAACAGATTTACCAAGAACTTAGGTGGTGGCTACACGACGTTGTGCACATATAGATACACCACTAGCGGCAAAGTGGCGATGCTGCCCAGTTATGCAGTTCATGGTGTAAACTACAGATGCAGACACAACCAACTGCAAAGTGATAGCACCGCCAGCTGTGGAGGTTGACGCACCAATACATGCTCTCCCTCAACTTGACAGCCATCGAAAGTCTTAAATAATCTTGATATATCGATGGTTGAATAGTCCAGCGGTAGACCTACACAACAAGCGCCAAGTATGCTATTTGAACGCGAACAAATGTCTACTTTTTTATCTCTTTTTGTACCAAGTCTGTACCTAACAGGAGCTGATAGTGCCAAACAAATTTCATCTAATCAACCAATTTTCGTATACCCCAAAAATTGCATATATTTTGGTGTCTAAAATGTAAAGTTTGTATGCGCACAGTGCATGAATGTTAAACATAAGTCTCAGGTTTCTAGCCATATAGTATTCAATATGTTAACTATACCTTGGAAAACATAACTGTAAAGTGACTTTCAGCTCTTTTAATTCTTTAGTTGATCTTTAATTTCTTGGAATCATCATACCGGAGATATTGTAATAAACATGGAATAATGATAAGAAAAAGAACCATATATTGTTGTGTATTTCAATGGATATTTTCGAAATATTATTCCTGTGGAAAACATTTGCAGATGTGTCCCAAGGTACATTTGCAATATAATAAAAGGCCAAACAACTGATTAGGTCTTAGAACCTGCCAAATGTAAATATTCATCAATAGCATCTGCCTGATCAAAACTATTGAAATCTCAAATGATTAACAAAGGCATGCGATCATTATTCGATGTTAATAACATAATGGAACGCGGTATTTTGTTGCCCACTAAGGACACCAGCACCCTTCTAACTGTCCATTAGTCTACCATTTTGCATAATAGGCATAGGCACAGAACTCAAAATATTAAAATATGTGGTAAACCTTAGCCAATCACATTCAATGCTGCCAAATGTATTGTTCTATTTTCATCAATGAGAAAAGAAGAAGGACCATTTTAGTATGTATTGGAGTAGAGGGTGGATAGTTCCAATTTGTGGCTTTATGTGCTTGTATATACATATAAATTATTAAGAGCCTATGAACTAATTTTTTTGGATCATCTTGGGTCCATGAATATATCATTGTGCTTAAGTGTACATAAATTTCAGTGCAGTTATGCCAGTTAAGGTGCTTGTATATACCTTCTGCAGTAGGTTTGGGTTTGGCGTGTACTCTTCTTACACGCATTTGGTGCAAAAGTGTAACCTGGACCTCCTCTTGCAGTCCCTGTCAATGCTAGTCGCATTATTGGTAACAATTGCTGGCGATTGGCGGAGAAAGATTACACAATGAAATTTGTAGAAAAAGCCCTTACACACCCATATGGGACACCATTTTTGGACCTTTATCAGGTCATACGAAAAGTCATATATTGAAAAGATTAATCATTACATTCCTAATTTTGGTACTTTAGTGCTGTCATTCATGTAAACCAAGCGATGTTTGTTCTGGTGTAGATTTGATGTTTTTGTCAACAGTTATTGCATACGGTGTTCCTTTTGACGAAATCAGTGGCACAAGCACTGCCGTATATGAAGCTGGTGATGAAATGGCGGGAATCAACACATCGTATCCAATGACTTCAAAGTTACAATTTCTTGAAACAACTCCAAAAGTGAAGTCAAACACACTTGGATATACGAAGCGGATGTGGACAGAAAATGGGCGAATTTGGGTACCACAAGTGAATTTTACTGCTCGACAGTTACCCTACAAACAAGGTGTAATATCAAGAATAACACTGTGTTTTGGTTTGAGGTGTGTCCATGTGACTGAGCAAATAATTAATGGAAGTATTTCGGCTGAAATGTCTGTGGTAAGGCCTCCAAGGAGAATAGAATTCGGTATAGTTGCGACACTTTGGGCGATCCCAATTTTATTAGGCATACCAGGTACGGTATATCCATTGGCGTGTCAGCAATGAATACTCTCTCTCTTTCTCTCTCTCTCTCTCTCTCTCTCTCTCTCTCTCTCTCTCTCTCTCTCTCTCTCTCTCTCCCTTCCCTCTCTCTCTCTCTCTCTCTCTCTCTCTCTCTCCCTTCCCTCTCTCTCTCTCTCTCTCTCTCTATATATATATATATATATTTGTGTTTTAGTTATATATTTCATCAGGTAAAATTGTATATTTATATATAGTGGTGATTTTATAAAGGACTGCTGAAGCTGATGGTTTATCGCGCGCCTTTATTGCTAAGGGAAAAGATATATAAAAATTGTGATTTATGATTGTTGATGAGAACGCCATGTGTGTATTGCATATTTTTTTAGACAGGATAAGAAAATATATTTAAAGCTATATTTCGCAGTGTTTGCTGAATTTCCACAGTCAATTTCAATTAAAGGCTTCATCTAAACCAGGTATCGAAATCAAGATAATTTACAGATCTCCTCAACAACTTTTGAACCAGGACAATTTGGCATATTTCAGCCGATGGAAGAACAAGAAAGCGCTTATCAATTTGGTCATATACACATTACTGGAGTAAATAATTCCCTTGGGTAGATATGTGTGACCGCCCATATCAACAAACTTGCCTGCCAATGGGCCAGAGCAAAGTAACATATCCTATGCGTATGTATAGACCAAGATATCCTCCCCAATGAAGCTTTTTAGTTTTAAGGACTAAATAAAATAAAATAGTTGCCAAGTATCTTGACAATAATGTATGCTAATGTTTGCTTTCGAAGCTAATTTTTGGAGGCCCATGAACCGATATATAACGTATAGCAGGTCTGCAAAATATTAAATAACTACACACATACAATTATATATATATATATATATATATATATATATATATAATATATATATATATATATATATGATTGGTATATCGACTGGAAAGGCATAGTGCATCTGTAAGTGAATGTAAGGAGTCCACGTAAAGAGCCCTTGCCAAGTGTTGATTGGCTCTGTGATTCGCAAGTGTGTATTGGTTTTAGCTCTTTACATAAATGACCAACCTATTTATAATCGATTTATAAGTGCGTTATGGCAGGTAATAATATGTAAGCTTCATATTATTTGCAGGAAACGTCATGGTGGTAATTGCTGTGTTGGCCTACAAGTTTATGAAGTCGCCAACAAATATTCTTCTGCTCAACCTTGCCTTTGCAGACTTGCTCTGGCTGAGCGTGATAGCACCAACACATGTTAGTAGCTTAAATATATGTGATTCTAAATAATACACTAAAATGGCTAGCACTGCTTGTTGCATGCTGAAGTGTTCTTCCTAAGCATTTCACTAGCTATCGCCGAGCTTACTTGCAAGGACATTTGAAAATGTTAATTGACAGCCAAACAATACGGAATCTTTCGGTTTTGGACTGAGTCAACAGCTTTTCTTGGCGGGCATTAGGTGCAATGTCCTCAAAAGAACACTGTTAAACTGGGATGTTCTCTTTGAAGCTATAAGCATACTGACACCTGAATGAGATGTAATTTGATCAGATATAGAAATCTGGGGTTTAATCATAATTCACATTAGTTTTACCTAAGTAGATCGACTTTAGTCATGATCGGCAGTGAAAGAATCAAATGTTGAAAAAATATCAGACTTATTTAAATAATCCTATTCAGATGATTTTTGATGATTTTCAAGTGTTTATGATATGGCGAGGCTAAAGTGACAACGCGTGGACAACTTCAAGTTTTTCTTTCTTGTTCTTGCTAATTTTCAGTTTATAAGACAATACTTTGAAATGGCCATACCACACACAAGAGTTACTTGCAGTGTTGTGAATTACATCAAACACGTTTCCTTTACGGCGTCATCAATTGGATTAGTTGTTATCAGTTTTGAAAGGCAAGTGATTATTATTGGGTCCACCTGACCTACAGCCACATAGTTCTCAGCGAGGAAAAATAGTTTCACAGGTTTCTCCGTATAAATACGAAAATGGCTTTCTCCTTATCATTTATTATTGATTGTTATTATTATTATTTTTTTTGGTCTCTTGTGCGGGACGGGACCACAAAGAAGTAAGATAACATTACATATCTATGATAATTTAATTTGCTTTGTGTTCTTTTGGATATCGAGTGAAGCTAATCGGAGGATATGCATATCCTGTTTTTTCAGATTTTATGCCATATGTTTTCCATTGAAGACAGCCTTTAGATGTACAACCAGAAGAGCTTATTTTCTAATTTTTGTGGTGTGGATATCTGCCTTGCTTATATCACTTCCAGCCGCATTCATTATGGTACAGTCTCCATATTTCAGTAATTGTGTCCCTTGATGTGGTGAAACACGCAAATGCTTCCATTAGAACAGTAACGAAATTCTATAACGTATATATGTGGGAACACGTATATGCATATCTCCATGCATTATCAGTGCAACACTTTAAATATAAATGTATACAAGAGCTTTAATGCACAAACGCTCTCTCTGTCTCTCTCTGTCTCCCTTTATCAATATATATATATATATATATATATATATATATATATATATATATATATATATATGTGTGTGTGTGTGTGTGTGTGTGTGTGTGTGTGTGTGTGTGTGTGTGTGTGTGTGTGTGTGTACTAAATCATTTTCAGTCCATCTAGGTTGATGTGGGAAACAATTGTATTTGATCTCTAATATCCATTTTACAATGATATCTCCACGACAAACATTTGTACGAGAAACATTTTTGAATCATGCTAATATGAACATTAACTGGTTCCTATATTAAGGTTTTCACAGCATGCAGTTTAGTGCGTAATTATACGGTTTTCACATAAATAAAGAGATCTGATTGAACTGTACTTTGAAATATTTTGAGGGCATTAATTGAACTCTGAAGGATTAAATATTACATGATGTGAGTACAATTGCTGACCCTTGAACCCAAATGAAAACAACGGCAGGTGAGTGACACATTTAACAATTAAAGAATACAAAACAGAGAGTATAAAAATGATAAAAGAAATGATGGAATAAAACATGCAGAAGTACTGTTGGCACTGAAAGATGGAAAATTATTCGGTAGAAAAAAACACACCAGGGAAAGTTTTCTCGTGTTCAGAAACAAACGATGAATCCAAGGTTTAAAGCAGACAACTGTAGGAACAAACTTTACATATATGTATCATATGTTCAAGAATTAATATGTTAAACCTTAACAGATCAAATTTCCCGCAATTTCTCAGTATCTTACTTAAAAATAACAGTACCAGTGAAAGGTCAATGAAAGAACAGTATCATGATCTATCATGCTAAATGAATTGCAAATTGCGGAAAAGTACAAGCTGATGAACTAGACGCAAATTTAATAATGTTTTTGCCCAGTTTTTAATTCAAAACTTATTGTATATTCTTAAAAAAAGTTGTTGTTTTTTCTGTTTTTGTCGATACAAAATTAACATAAGTATAACCGGCTGTAAACAAGATTATCGGCGTGGCTAAAATCTCTCCTCTTTAGCTTGTTAATTTAATGCAAGACATACAGTGCTTACAAATATGAAAACATGTTTTTATTCTTTGCACAATATTGAGCCGAAGGTTCAAAAGTCAACCTTATACCCAATTTACTTTTTGCGCAACGAACTTCCACATTTATATAGATTTGACTAGTTCTACAGCCTTCATATGTGAATTGAAATATTATTTAAAGACCAGAATTTGAATCTATGACCTTGCCAAGTTTCAAAGAATAGTTTCCACAATAGCCGCTAGAGAGAAGACATTATTTTCTGGTGTCAAAGATGCGCTTACATTTTTTTTTATGAAATATAGCACTGAAACTTCTGCAACTTTTCTATGCAGGACCTGACCCGTGTTGCCGCCTATTGAAGTGAACGGAGGATATATTATTTTAGTGCCCCTTTTTTCCACTTGTATATTGTTTGTTGTCGTTCTTTTACTTTGGTCGTTGTTTATTTTTTGTTGTCTTCTTCGCCTTCTTCATCTTGTTCTTCTACAGTATGTTTGATTTTTGTGGGACTAGACTTACAAAATTCCGCAAAACGTCTTCATGTAGAACCTAAATAAAACTGTATTTGAGTCTCCACATAGTCACAAGGGCACCCATCTGCAATGAATTTGCATACGAATACTAGTGTGTGGTTGGACAAAAGACACACACACATATACATATATAAATATAAATATATATATACACACACACACACACACACACATATATATATATATATATATATATATATATATATATATATATATATATATATATATATTATATTCTTACATACATCCGGATAAGACCTAATTTTAGATGATACCAGGGACTCCGTAATCTTATTGTTTGGGACAAAGTTTTACTTGCGAAACTAGTAACAGAAAGCTACTGCATCTAATACATTGTGATACATTATTTTTAAGGAACGGGAAAATGGCCACTTCTCAAATTGAAACCACCACTTTCAGATTTATCTCAATTAATACATCTAAAATTAGAAACGCAAATACCTAAATAATGATTTACTATACACATGGTATAAGTTTGAAACACATTCTAAACATTAACAAGATTATGCCAGCCAAGTAAAAAAAAATTGATGAGCACCAAGAGAGAAAAACGAGAACAAACAAACAACCAAATGAACACGGAAAAAAGGAGAAATTAATATATAAATTATTATATGAATAGAAGTAAAGAGAGTAGAAATAAATATATGAGTTTCACTGCCCTGTGCTCAGCTTAATTTAGATGCACAGACCGATAATGTTGTATGATCTTCAGCGTTATATTGATTGAACACTTTGTTTTGGGCCATTATCATATGAAAATATTGAGGTACCGGCCATACAGAACCCAAATAACTTGTCCGAGCACTATACATTTACAAATTTAGTATTGTGACTAATTGGGTGTAGGCCCAAATCAACTATGTTCATCTCGTTTTAGCCCTTACAGAGTAACATCGACTGATGCCAGCTCAAAATTGGAGCTGAAACAATTGTTCCGGTGTCAACAATACAAGTAATGTCGCACCCAGTGTCCTTGTGCTACTGCTTGCAAAGAGGAATATTTGGCTTATTTAATTATATTCCATATCTGTAATCAAACAGTCCTGTAATCATACAACTAACGGGTAAAACCAGTATAGGAATTAAATACATTGTTTAAATCGCAGACAAGGTAATGTAATGATTGAGATAAATTGAGGAATAATAGTCGAAATTACTGTCTGCTTTCCTCTTTTTCCATTACTTATTTATTTCATTTCCTTTGAAATTACCTTTATTCCTAAGACGTATCAAAATTAACACCCTTATCATATAAATCGGTAATAATAAAGCTAACATACCTGTAAAACCTGCCAAATTTTGAGAATGGAACGTAAACGTAAATGTCGGTCTGGCAAAAAGTAAGTAACAACCAAACATGCCAAGGACAGGGCGTTTACATAGAGGAAGAGCACCAGTATATTGTTATGAAATTAATTAATTTGCTTACAGAAGTTCTTTGTTTTCCAAACGTCACTCACAAAGCTGACATATTTCGAATGTACAGACGAATTCTGGCCGGTAAGGATTATCCTTCTTTTTTCGTACTATCGTTTGTTAGTGTTTTTCGTGACTCCCGCAATACTGATCGGAGTTACTTACGGATGCATATGTTATACTCTATGGAGAAGTTTGAGAGAACCAAAGACAGTAAAATTTGAATCACAAAGGTAAGACAAGTGATATGTACTTTCATTTTCATATTCAGTTTTTTTTGTTTATGTTTTTTGTTCAATTTGGAAATTTCTGACGCCAACGTTCTCTTCAGACTCACAGGTACACTACAGCCCTATATATTTGCAATTTATGGTAGTTCCCACAAAATGTTAGCCACGCTGGTAACAGTGTCGAAGACCTTTTCTGAAAAAATATCAATTTAAATCAGTGTATACTTTGAGGCTTCCGTCTCCAAAGGATGACGACAAATAATTCGTATGTATAACAGGCACAATTCCAGCTTAGTATTGAAGTCCCCTCCCAAGAGTTCGACTACTTTCTCATATAAATGAACTTATACTCCACAATGAAGGTATGTTTGATTAATAAATTATAGACATTAATAAAAACATGTCTCTGACCTCCTCAAAGACGGTGTCGACAACTCATTTTCTGTGGGTTATATATTTAATTTTCTTGTGTAATACAACTTTAAATACTAAGTAAACTGTGCCTAGTTCAGGTAAGATGAAATTCCTAAGCTCATGAAAGCTCATGAAAAAGTGTCCTTTCCGCATGTAGGCGTCAATAAAGAAAATACATTGAACTTTTTTGTAACATTTAATGTATATAAACGTGTCTCTATCTTACTTATATCATAAGGCCGGTCCTTAAATGGAGAATAATATATATATATATATATATATATATATATATATATATATATATATATATATATATATATACATATATATATATATATATATATATATATATATATATATATATATATATATACATTATGATTAACTCTTTCTTCTCTTCCCCTGTTACTATGGTATAAGTTTAAAGGGCAAAAAGATTAATTGCCTTTCTGCTGAATAGATTCACTTGAGACTTACTTTATCACCCAATCCTTTCTTTCAGGCTATTGAGTGACAGTTTCTCAAACCACCTATTTGTTTGTGACATAATACTTTTGCTAACGGTCCATGATTAACTGCATACCTTGTGAGAATTATGCAGCTTCAATAATGCAAATTGTGTCCAGCCATATAAAGCAAATGATTCATAAAAATATGAAAAAGATATAGAGATTATCTCTGTGTAGTTTGACATGACCTCTTTCCATTTGTGATAGGCATTTTTTTTTTCAAAATGTCATAACCCCAACAAAAAGCATGGTTCAGTTTCAGTTACCTCCAAATTGCATTAAGTAGCCTCTTGCTCAGATCACGAGTTTTACTAACTTTTCAATCACAACTACAACATCTCGTGGGTATGTTCTGCTTGATACGAAATCGAGGCTATCATGAAGGTATGTTTTGGAATGGGTTGTGCTCAAACCTGTGTATACAAGTTACATATGCTTTGAATATGTTTGCAGTCAAAGCCATACAAGCAGGGTTTTTGTGTACACACGTAACATTGTAAATTTGTAAAACTTGGCAATGTCCATGCATGACTGATATTCTCTCCAACATGCCTCGTAGTTTAAGAGTGTTAGGATGCAAAAGTATACAAAAGAGTGATATATCCGAACGTCAAATTGTACAGTTTATCCTTGTCCTTCGACGTGTAAAAATGTCTCTCGTCCATTGTATTTTACTTTTTAAACTGTTGAGCTTATTTCATTCCCATTAAAAAAACAAAGAAAACAAAGTACAACAAAAAAATGTATTTTGTCAAAAGGTCAGGATCACTCACACGTCTTCATTCTGTGGAAAATTACATTGAATTTCCATTTGGTCAAAAGGGTGATATCTCTAAAGGGTGTCCTCCAACTCTTGGAAATTGCACTGCATTTGAATGGGAATTCAAGTTTAGGGTTTACGTGTTTTGGAAGACATTCCAACTATAATATATTTGCCTCTGTTTTACCTCTAGTGCTGAAAAAGGTTTAATACCTAGCCATTGAAATGGGCATAAGGTTATGTTCCTATGTTAAACCTGAAATCTGTTTTCTCCCTCATAAACATTTGCATTTGTCTCCTATGCAGATCTCCAGTGGCATCAATTGATGGACAAAAACAGGCAAGAGAAACTTCTCATGGACGTAATAAGGTATATTATGTTATGGAGCTGATACGTTTAAACACTTCTATATTTCATCATTTTGACTCAGTAGTGATAGCCAAATGTGGTCCAGTTTTTGTGAGACCTTGTCAATAAAATTTTCTATTATGTCGTCATGTGGTTAAGCAGAAAGGTGCCCAACCACTTTGAAACTCAATATAAGTTAAGTTTTAAAAGTAGCCCTATTTCTGACTGATACAATTTGTCAATTCGCGCATTCCAGAACTTACTTATCGTTGCAGGTACTACAAAATATATATACATATATATATATATATATATAGAGAGAGAGAGAGAGAGAGAGAGAGAGAGAGAGAGAGAGAGAGAGAGAGAGAACTTGATGTCGATATTCATATTTTCATTATAACATTATAAAGGCATGTCTTGATATGGAGAAAGGAAATATTCCATATTCAGTGACGCATAACGTAAAAATGGAATCAGTATGTTATAGAGCCTTACAAGCAGCAGCCATTATTTTGGCCCAATACCTGGAAGAGGAATAATTCACCTAGCAACAGTTTGATTTTTTATATCCGAAATCGCCCACGTCTGCGCTATCATTTTGCTCTCCCATTTGTCAAATAAAAGAAAGATATGTGTGACGCCAAACAATTGGCGGACACAATGGCTAAAAATCGCGGTCAAAAGTTTTGGAATTTTGTCAGGAAGATTTGAAACAAATCAAAGGCCATAGCAAGTGTAAGTTGATGACGAGACCAACCCTGTTGATACAGGAAAATTGTTTGCCGAGATATATAGGAATATGTTTAACCTAGTACCCTTTCACTTAAAAATAATAAAGGGTAAAGGCTCATATTGATCACAAAATTGAAAAAAAAAAGTCAAGCATGGGGAAAACTTTCTTTCATCCTTGTGTGTACCTTTTGCAAGATTTAATCTGGTATTGAAACCTTAAAATCTGGGAAAACACGATGGTGACCAAGGACATTATTTTGACCAAATTGTGCACGGAACTGATAAGTTAAAAATCCATTTGTGTCTTTTGTTTTCATCGATGATAAGACACGGGTTTGCACCTGACAGTTCCCTGAATGTCAGCTTTAATTTGTTTCATTAGAAAAAAAAATTATCAGATTCAGAAAATGACAGAGGCATTAACCTGGGCAGTGTCCTATGGAAGTTACTAGACTGGGTAATTTTGTTTGACAATAGTGAAGTATTAAATTCATCATAGTAGAATTCGGCTTTGAACGGGAGAGTTCAATCACACATTGCACATATGTATTGAATGAGTGTGTTTTGTATTACAATTCACACGAAACATATGTTCAGCTTGTTTTATTGGATGGAACAAAAGCCTTTGATAGGATCAATTTAATATTTTTTTTTACTCTCCTTTTAGACTGAGACATTAGTCCTGTGATTGCAATGCTACTAATTAAAAGGTATACCCAACAACGAGTAAGCGTCGCTTTGGGAGAAGCGGTGGCTTAACCATTTGGCTGTACAAGGCTGTAACAAGGGGTGTTCTGTCTCCAATCTTATATTGAGTATATGCTGACGAATTGTTGGAGAATTTAAAATATTGCGGATTAGGGCGCCATATTGGACACCTTTTTGTGGGGGCGTTGGCGTATGTCGATGATGTGGCTCCCCTTGCTCCTACAAGTGTGTCTATGAAACATATGAGGATTTTTTTGTTTGAATTTGAGAAGATTATGACGTATTATTCAATCCTTCAAATGAAAAAAATTGTCTCTGGCACATGCAATAAATATCCTGATGTTATTTCAGATGGTTCTACTAACCATAAAGCAAACACATTTAAAGATCAAGGATATACAGTCTGACAAAAATTGTGCTACAGAGAATAGAGCAAAGAGTATATGGAGCTTTCAAATAGATGGAAAATTTTGATGGCTGAATTTGGAAAGGTTTAGTAGATTCTAGAGATCATTTTTTAAAAACATATTGCATGGTTATATATGGCTGCCAATATTCGGACTTTTGATATATCACAACGACCTTGGTATTATTTTGTAAACGTTGACACTTTTAACCATTTTGTATGAGAAGGGATTCAGATACATCATTGCAATGTCGAATATCATCCTTGAGAACATATGAAAAATCCTGCTCTATAAATACGGAAATTCCTTCTATTGGGCAATTCGGCTCAATGCTCTTGACACGGTTGTAAGACGAGGGCTATGCTCTTATAGGCTTCAATAATCCAATGATATTACAATTGTTGTGCAGGGCACCTTACATGAAACATTTTTTAAAGTGCACTGGAAGAAGTTATAAATTTAGGTGTGGCAGTGGTATAAGATTAAAATTGCTATTCATTTCTCCTGCCATATGATTGAAACTCCTCTGTAAAGTATTGGCTATCATATATTTCATTAATCATGTCAGGTAAGTTGCCATAATTCGTATCTGGGTCACAATCATATATTAGCAGAGATTTGTCCTGAACATCTGTCCCTAAGAAAACGTTGAACTCTTTGCTAAATGTGATAAAATTCATTATGGAATCACAAGACTAAGACTTTAATATACTATTCACAGATATATCATCATCATCATCATCATCATCATCATCATCATCATCATCATCATCATCATCATCATCATCATCCAAATAATTGGACGGAATATGCTCTGTAAACATGTTGGGCATAACCGTTTTTATCAGCATTGTTAACCCCTGGACCATGCGGAAGGCACCTATTAGGATAATAATATGAACAAGATCAGCATTCTATTTGGTTCAAGTTATTCATGTTCACCCTTTAACTGCAGGTATAATGTAGTACGATATAGATCCGCTATTTTGCTTGTATTCTCAACATGGACAGCTCTAGTGAAGCAAACTTATTGCTTGACTGTAAATGGAGACATCAATTCAGCATATGTGATGCTTTTATTTCTTTGTGTTTCTCTTGGCAAATGTTACACTTATGAAGTACCAACCTGTCACCAGGTTATACCCAAAATCACGACGAATTACATCACAATTGATCATGGTGCTTGCACAAACTGACTGCCCAAAAAACGCCCCATCTTTGGGCATTTGTAAATTACCAGGTATATGTCAAAACAGTTCTTAAATCCTTTTTTTTAAATGGGAGTAATAAATGTTCAACCAAAGCCCCACAATGAACACATGGTGATTATTACATATCAGCCCAAGGTTTAAGCCGAGTCGATGTAAATTGACAATTCCCATCGAATCATGGGGAGACGTTACGGCCCTTTTGGTCTAACTGCGATGTCGAATATAGTGTCCACCAGAAATTGCAAAGACCAACCGAGACAGAAGGTCTGATACTTTCCTAAAATCACTCTTTGCGCGCATGTGTAAAGATTGGGCATGGGAATTTTGAGTACATTATACACAAAAGGATCGTTCACCTGATCATATATCCTTAAACAAATCTAATATATACACGTACTCTGGAATATATACATATGATGTGCTCCGGAAGTAAAGGTATGTTACGTGTGTATTTTCAACTACATGTCAGAGACAGAAATATTTTGTTATCAAAATCATGATGCCTTGTGTGAGTTTCTTGTGGCAATTAGGGTATATGTCATGTAAGTTTGAGTCAAAGTAGAACATTTTGCACATAATTGCAAATATCTGCAGAAAACTTGTCGATATGGTGGATTGAAGAAAGATGTGAAAACATTGTATTGTGATCTAACTACATACCAATTTTATAACAATATTTTCTACTAGACGTCAGGAATAAGAGACAGTTTTCATCAAAACGTTAGAAAACCCAAGATGCCAATTTGGAACATTTTTGTTGCAGGAGAGGTACCCAAGAGCCAAGTATTCACTTACAAGGCTTGCTAAATGGTCCGTTGCCAAGTACCAACTCGGAACTTGAATCAGGGAAAATGGTCCAGTTTCGTACAGAGACAGTGTAAAATATTTCGAAAACACGTTCTTCCTTCTGAGGATTGAGTCAAAATTTAATTAAATTCAATCTGAATTCAATAGTAAAAGTAGATCTTATGTAGGTGTCACTAACTAACAAAGATAGCAACCATAAACTGTGATGAAATGTAGCTGCAACTTTAGGACGGTAACCACTATTGTCGCTCTTTTTCTTTCCACAGTTATCGTTTGCAGCTTCTTTTCTAAAACAGTGGGTCAAAGCCTCATGAAAATTGCTGGGAATCTACTGTAGGAATTGTTCTTCCAATATGATTTACATTTCACACCCCAGTAACTTTTATTTAGTTAGTTATTCCTTCCTTCCTTCCTTCCTTCTTTCTTTCCTTTATTCATTCATTCATTCATTCTTTTATCTATTCATTTATGGACATTCGAAACTACTTGGCCAAAAGCGATTGACCAGGTGGCTGAGATTGTGTTAATGTCATCTTTTATGGTTTTTGTGGATGAGGGATGATTTTCCATATTATTTTCTGAAAGCAACAAGAAGTTTAAAGTGAAACCAGACTGTATACACCCTTGCAAATTGCACTGCGGTACATAAAAATAAAATGTAATTTTATCCGTATTGTTTCAATTTATTTGCGCACTTTGTGTTTACGTTACAAATTTACAATAAATTATAAATTTATGACTACCAGTAATCTTATTTGTGCGGTATTTACTACAGGGACCACTCAGTGCCAATTAATAAATTGCATTCGAGGGGCTGCCATTTAGTGGTCGATTTGAGTACCAGACTTCCGGTCTCAAGCCATTAATCCGGATAAAAGAACAAAAAAACAAAATGCACCAATAATATTGCTATTGGGTACATTTTAATATGTTGGTACTAAATCTCAGGATATTTAGACAATAGAGACGTTTCTATTCAGTTGGTTTACTTCCATCTCGAACAAGTGTATAAGTATATCTCAGAGTGTTGATATATAATCCTTTCATGCTCAATGCTAAAATTGCGAAAGTGCTGAGGTCTTTACCATCCTTTATGTCAGATGTCTAATATCAATAAATGGAGGAAAAGGCCTGCGTGAAGAAATTAAAACAATTTTGGGGAATGCAACAAAAGCATATTAGAATTGATATGTAAGTTTTTTTTTTTCGTGGTTGCAGTGAGCATAAGTAATAGTATCCTTATGCATCAGTGTATACCGCATGTAACATGCAATATGCAATATAATGTTGCCTTAGCATGTCTCTGGTAGTTTCCACTTTATTATGGATTGCTTTAATTTGATTTACAGGTAATAAAAATGCTTATATTGATCTACGTTATCTACATCATCTGTTGGGGACCAGAGCTAATTTTTTACACGCATTTTTATCAAAATGTGAAACACGTGAAGATGGTAATGACACATTCTATGAGAAGATCTGTAAAATTTGGACTCTATCTTCTTGCACAAGCTAACAGTGCCGTAAATCCTTATATATATGCATTTTCATCCAGGTAAGTCAGTGCTATAGCAAGCAATAAGCTACAAAGCAGTTCATATGGTGCTAAGATTTAAAAATGGAATGAACGATTTATCGAATGATTCGTTCCTATTTGACATATTTTATGATGAGACACAATTTGCCAGAAAGCAAGAGACTATGTGTTTTTTAAATATTGTTTCATCATGTGACATAAAACGTCATACATATTTCTTACCTCTTTGTTCACACTGATGTTTTGCAGCTGCCGGATGGAACCGATAAGGAGCTATTGTATATATTTAAATTTTGAGGGTTACAGTCGTGTTAATATATAAAAATGTCCCGGTTTTATACTTTACTTTACGCATACGTGACTGCCGTGATACGAGGAACAATAAAAGTGATTTTTCTCCAGCAGAAAAAAAAACAACGTATAGGTAACTTATGAAGGTTAACAAGTCACTTTTTATATGGAGATTGAAAATCAAAAACGCATGTCCAGCCTTCGCTGCCATGTTGTTTAATACGCAGAAACGTTTGTACTGCTTTTATTGTGAAACATGTGGCTTTATTATGTGAATTACATGTGTTTTCAGCCAATTTAAGGAATGTTTCAATAAAATGCTTAACCCTTGGAAAGGAAAGAACCGTCAACAGTCTTCCATGATGAATTCATCCAATCAGTGGAGCAAAACGTCAACTATACCGTGAGAAGCCTCACTACATGTGGCAATTTATGTATATTGATGTATAAAATGGGGTTTCTTTGGAAAAGTTCAGTTCTAAAGAATTACCATACCACATTATATCCATGGATAAGATTAAAACAAGCATCCTAATTGTATATGGATTTTATTTGTATTGATGGTCTGTCTGCCTCCCCTAGTATTAGTGCATAATAATACCTAGAATATTTTATCCCTTATTTAACTAATAACCCCATAACTTATAAAACTGTACAGTAACTGAATAGATGAATTCATATATATAAGCTACTTAATATATAAGGTCTGAATATTACTTATAGTGTCTGTTTGTCTTGGAAGCACGAGTATAGTTAACAAAACATCAAAGACTTTGTTATTTGCTCTAAATACAGGAGAAAGCCACTCCTGTGGTGGCCTGGAAACAGGCTGGGGTTTTTGTGGGGCGCGTGGCCAAGCTATAAGAGTAATGATGATGATAATGATATTGATGATGATGACGACGACGACGCCGATGATGATGGGAAGCAAATAATCATTGCGTCTGGCATTGTTCTGAGTAAGAAAGTACAAAAACAACCATCAGAAGCACCAGGTCCGGTTCTAAAAAATCTAGACCCTGTTAAGTACCAGCAAGACATGCATAATACATATGTTTTTTCACTTGCTGGTGAAGCATCCAATAATTTTATCGTTATATTTTAGCAGGTTCTTTATAAAACTTGTCATTCATAAATTAAGGCTGTTGACTAAGTCATGTTTTATCATGCACGAAAAAGTAAATGAAGCATTGGATATTATTGTGAAATAAATCAACGTTTTTATTTTTATCTTTATTTGGCCTGATTGTTTCTGATATACATGCACATTTATCCAATATTTACTGTATTCAGAAACTGCAAAAATCCATTAAAGTTCCGATTCATGGCAGGGGCCAAAGTTTGCTTTATTAAATAATGGTCACGTTTCTGGTCTAAAGGCTTTACACAGGTGAAGGAAGTTTGGTTTAATTACTGTTGACAGAGAGAAGCATCTTGTATAAAGAGGTTTTGGATTTTATGTGATTTTAAGACCTTGTTATATCAGTGGAAGGGTACACATAACTATTTACCTATCATACAGAATCTAATTTAAAAAGAATATATCAAGACTCGTATATATAATACATATGCGAAAAATAACTGTCGAAAAGTAATAATATCTTGTAAAAGTGCCAATTGTGTACATCATAGAGCCAATTTATATAAATTTTAATATAAGTATAAGCTTCTGGAAAAAACACCAAATGAGAAGAAACGTTTTGCCAAATGTTAAGTCCACGATAGGGTACATTTATGACATATTTAGCAACAATGGTAATAAAACCTCCGAGAATATGCTTTACAATATTCCCTGACTTGGATTAAAAAGATACAGATATTGATTTTGGAAGTTCATTTTCAGGTATAATGGTTGTAGTGATTTACGTTTAATGCATATGCCAAACATGATAACTGTGAATTTAACATAGTTAATTACCCGTACATGAAGTGTAATATTGATCTTGCGCTTGCCTGACTGATTTTATTTGTTTATTTGCCAAATAATCCAATACAAATCATAATATATACAATATATAACACAAATATTGGCAGGAGGGAAAGAAACATATACATTCTTATAGAACCTCCTTTATGATAAAAATTAATACATTTACATGACGGAACACCGGTGCAATATCAGAATACATACATATATTTCAAATTTGTTAGTTACATTACACTGTACATAGATTAACTTCCTAATAGTAAAACAAACACATACAAAAAAACAGACACAAGAGGATATATTACGGATCGAGTGATCATAGTGACAGTAAATTCAAAAACATATGATTAGTGTGGTTTTAATGAGTGGTGGAATGTCATTCCAAATTTTCACACCATGATATTTTATTGGAAACTGGTTCATTTTTGTCCGGCATCTTATTACATGTAAATTCTGACGTTGCCTTCTATAATGATTATGGATAGAACTGTTCTGTACGAACATATGTAAGCAGGCATCTGGGGATTTTCCCTTAGTGTAATGATACATAAAAAACCCTGCATGAAAAATATTAATCTGTTGTGGAGTCAAAATTTGTAGGTTATTGAATAATGCTTCCATTGAAGTTCTGTAATGTGAGAAAGTTACAATGCGAATAATTCACCTCTGTAATACATTCAGCCTTTCAAGCGTACTGCCATAAGTACTCCCCCAAACAATGATACAATAAGACGGATATGGATACGCAAAAGTATAATACAAATTAAGAAGAATCTTTTTAATGAGAAGCGTCGAACGTTTCCAATGATGCCTTTGGATATTGCTAATTTACAACTTGTATAAGCTACATGCTCTTTCCAATCTAACATGGTGTCTAAAATCACACCTAGAAATTTTACATAAGAAATACGATTTATCTGCTTATCATCAATTAAGAGAATTAGCGGCATTGATTTTCCTTCTGGTATGAAATAACATATAATGGGCTTTTAAAATATTCAAACTTAACTTGTTTGATTTGAACCAGTTGGTTTCATGAGACAGTTCACAATTCATATCGTTCAATAAATTATGTAAATTCGTATTTCTCAGAAACAAACTTGTATCATCAGTATATAGAATTGAAAAAAAAAAGTTAAGTCGATACATGGGCTAAATCATTCATATATAGTTGAAATTAAAGTGGGCCCAACACTGTTCCTTGCGGAACACCACAAGTGATACTTTTCTCACTTGATTTTACAGCTTTGTATTTAACAAATTGCGATCTGTCGGTTAGGTAACTTCGGAACCGCTCAAGAACAGTACATCTAATTCCATAATGATTGAGTTTTTAATAATAATTTATGACTTACAGTGTCAAAAGCTTTTGTTAAGTCCCTGAAAACCCCAAGTATATACTCACCTTCACCAAAGGCACTGGATATGTAATCTGTTTGAGTCAACAAAGCAGCAGCTGTAGAATGGTTTTCTTGGAATCCAAATTGGTATTTATAGAGGATATTATGTGTGTTTAAAAACGCGATTACACGTGTATACATAACTTTTTCAAAAATTTTAGAAAACATTGTTAATACAGATATTGGTCTATAATTTCTAAAGACTGACATGTCACCAGATTTATAAATGGGTGTAACACTAGCTATTTTCGTTTCATTTAGTACTTCACCATTCAAACAAAAAAGAAAAAGAAAAAAAAATACCAGTTCCAATCTAACGTGGGAGGGCTAGCGATGTCTTGTGCCACCCTTTTCACATCCATAGAACTTATTTCATCCCATCCTGGACTTGATTACTTTAGATTCTTTCTGATCTTTACTATATCCGCATTTGAGGCTGGAGTTAAGTAAATGGAGCTATCATAATTCCCCTTAAGTAATGACAAAACATTTGTATTATTATATGTAGACTCAATATGTTTATACAGAGATGGACAAACATTTACATGTAATCACTGAATCGATCAGCAATACGCTGGGGGTAGGAAACTAGGTTCTCGCCAATCTTAAAATGTTTCCATGTAGCACCCTTCTTCTTGTTGTCTATAATCATGTTAAGTACTCTCCAAGTTCTTTTCAAATTATTTCTAGAAGCATCAAGTAACTCACTATAATATGTTTTTTTCTGCATTTGTTATCAGATGTGTAAGTTTATTTTTATACCTTACATACTGCCATTCATGCAAATGTGTTGGACTGCTTAGGGATGTTTCATATAATTTATGTTTTGTTCTTATAGACTTCCTCAGGCCCTAAGTTATTCAAGGTTTATCTCTGTTGAAT
Source organism: Hermodice carunculata (assembly GCA_964020975.1). NCBI lineage: Eukaryota > Metazoa > Annelida > Polychaeta > Eunicida > Amphinomidae > Hermodice > Hermodice carunculata. The sequence continues at coordinate 26,863,596 of OZ026627.1, forward strand.
TTATTTCATATATTAACAATAGGAACACAGTTATTATATACCTGTTTAAAGTCTTTGTAAATTGTGTATACGCTTCTTTAGGATTAGATATATTATAAATATTATCCCATGCAAGAGTGGCAAGTTTTTTCAGTAAATTCATTAATAGCGGAATCTTTTATTATACACTCTAGTAATATCTGGATTTTATTCTGACAATTTCCACTCTGGCCACATAAGTGGAATACAGGGAAGTGGTCTGACATATCTGTAAAAAGAATATAATTAAATGAAGAAACATTATTATGATTGTTTGATACTATGTGATCTATAGGTGTAACCGACGTTGACGTGACTCTAGTTGGTCTATTGATTCAAGTGATAAAGGAGTTCGAGTATAACACATCTAGATAGTTTGATGTCGGAAAATGTGATTCATAGTTTCATAGGTTAATATTGATATCTCCCATTATACAACATATCTTATTTTCTTGTGCCACCTTAATCAGTAAGTCACTATACATGTTATTGAAAGTATGTAGATTAGTATTAGGTGGTCTATACATAACTCCCAGTATGCCATCTTTGAGAAGACCAGCTTTTTCCTTTAGTTTTTCAATGAATATTGACGCCATACAGTTGTCAAAATGACTAAGATCATATTTTTCAGTATAATTGATATCATCATGGATAAATAAGGATACTCCTCCCCCTGGTCTGCCATTTCTGTAGACATTTAAATGATGATAGCTATGAATATATTATAAAGTTCAACATCAGATTCCTTCAACCAGCTTTCAGTAATACCAATTACACTGAAAGCAAACTCAAGAAATTTTAGATAAAAAATTAAATAAGAATGATGTTTAGGTAAACTTCGAAAGGTTCATGTGCATCATTTAGAATAATGATGGATCAGAGAGGCCTTTATCCTTTAACATATTAGTGAAATCATCCTCTTGGAAATATGGGCTGTCATTACCGGTAGCAATATTATTAAAGTAATTAAAGTCAGGGTCATAATAATGTGATGGTAAATTATACTTGTCATCATTTAAATTAGATGCATTAAAAACCATGCTGTTTATTTTATGGTAATCAAATTTTGTGACAGAATATCATAAATCCGAAAGAGCAGAACAAAAATCACCATCATCATCAAAGTAATTGAAAGGCAAGCTAGTTGCGAGGCAGTCATTACATAATCACTGAGTATCTTGTGCCCGTTTAACGCCAGACACTGAAAAAAGTAGACACTTGGTATGATATTCTTTATTGCAGGTTGTACATGAAATATGTGTCTAGTTTTTTCTCAGATACGCTTCACAGATGAAGCAATGTTTTTTAGACTCTGCCATTTTTATAAGTATAAAGTGTCAGTGAACAAAAGCAAAAAGAAGGAAAGTTCTGTCTATGTGAAGAAGTAATAACTGTTCCATGGCATACGTACTTATGGTAGATCCCTCCCCTCAGACCACGGCTTTACTACAAGACGACTCAGTAGGCAATGTTCCATTTGGCACGCAAATCTTATGGTTTCTACATGTCAAGGTTACGTCCCTTTGCTCATGCATGGATGGATTTTGACAACTACTTACTTCTATTTTAACACTTGTGAAACAGGAATATTCGAAAATGATAACAAAGAAATTCTACCTGACACTTTATACAATGCATGTGTGGGGCAAAATACTCCTCCAGGTTGACAGTTGCTAGCAGTAACTTGGTTTAATGTACTGCTGACCTTTAGTGGCATCTGCCTCAAGTCAGGAGAGGAGATTTTTTCCTCCATACTGCATTTCAAATTAATACTAATGCATAAGTATGTCATTAACTTGTTGGTATATCAACCTTGGAACTCTGGATTTAGACTTCCTTTCTTATTTGATGACCAATGGGTTTTAATCATGGATTGCCATTGCTTGCATGGAATTTCGTTGCAGTTTCGTGCATTGTTGAAAAGTATTGTCTTTTTCTTGTTCCATAGTACAGAAAAACTGACCCATATTCATAAATCCCAAACCCAATAATGACAGCAGAGCGCTTCCAGAGTTACCAAAGCAAAAACATTCATCTTCCAATACCAATGTGAAGAAACAAATTTCACTCCTGACATGAGACAGACAGTCACCCGTATAAGGCAACTGGTGGTTTTAAACCGGTCCTCTCAACCTATGAAACATTCTTCACAAACTACAGACTAGCGTGTTGACAAAATCTATGGGCCTAGCCACTCAAAATCCAAAGTTTTATTACTAAACAAAAACCCATAGAATTGTTTTCATTAGTGTTCTATAGCTATCATGGGCCTAGGACTAACAGGACTGAGATGTATGTCCATATTACCCATGAATGTCACTTAGGGTAAATAGAAACACATAAAGTCGTTTCAGTATCAGAGCAGGTGGTGGCCATGCTCCTCGAGTCGGCTATTAACGACATATATAAGGGATTGTATCTCATTTGCTAGTATCTCCATTGTTACTTGGTAGGTAAATAATTCACTTAAGACCCCCACCCCCTTCCCTTATTTTGATAATTTGTGAAAAAAAAATAAGATCAAAGACAGTGGCAACATGTTAGGGCCAACTTTGTGACGATCAAGCCCAAATGCCTTAAAACATCATTTCACTGATGACAAGATGGCACACCTGGCTTCTTTCCTGTCTAATGAACGTGAAGCGATCTAAAGACATACCCACCGACTGAGCACTTATTGTAAGTGGTGGCTTTAGCACTCCTCAAAAAACATCGTCCACTCTTAGAGGAGAAATGACTACTCTCAGCAGTGACCACGAAGAAGCGGATAGAGGCATCATTCTACATGGACTGAAAGTTACATGCAGAGGATATGATCAGATTGTGGTACTATGCCGAGACACTGATGTTTTACTCCTTCTTTTGCATTTTTGGAGAAACAGGCAATCTTGTATGGATGATAGGGTGAATATCTCGTGAAAGCGTTGCTATCCAGTGCATGACATACTAAAGACGATGCCTCTGTCTGTGAAAAAACAAACTATTAGGATATCATGCTCCGATTGGGTCAGATACAACGTCTTCATTTATTTCATTCATTTACCAGCTACGGAAAAAATCATCATGGAATGTGTTCCTAAAACATTCTGAGCCCCGATATGGTGTTGGCCGTGATGGTCTACTCCCACCAATTGAATAGCTTGCTTGTCATTTTTGCAATGGAGCAGACCCATGTGAAGGTATTGATAAGGTCAGGCTTTATTTCTTTTGCAGGGAAAGGAAGGAGATGTATAACGTGCCTCCAACACAAGATGCTCTTCTGCTGCATTACTCAAGGGCAAAATTTAGGGGTAAAATTTAAGGCCCAAATCTGCCTGAATGCTGATAAGCAGCAACGTAGTGTGGCAGTTGGATTACCAAAGAAATCAGGATGGATGCTTACAGATGAGGGACTCGAGATGACCTCACCTGCTGTCCCAACAGTTTGTCTCGAGCTGGTGGCGTTCATTTGCGGAAACCAAATGTCGGTCTGCCGCTCTCAGATGCACCAAATCAAAACGAAAAAAACAAAAACAAAAAACAAAAAACAAAACAAAAAAAAACAAAAAAACGAAAAAAAAAAACAAAAAACAAAAAAACAAAAAAACAAAAACAAAAACAAAACAAAAATAAATACAAAAATAAAATAAAATTTAAAAAACAAAACAAAAACAAACAAAAAAAGGATCTTACACCTGCATTTGGGTGTAATGCAGATTACTGTTGCAATCAAGCAGCAAATGGTTAGATGATGTTTCTGGCAGAGGACATATTGACTGGCAGTTGACAATGATTAATAAGGGTATCATGACTTTTTTGGGATGTCCTATGCACATTTTGCATGGCTATACTGCAGCGGTCCCCCTTTGGTAGGGCCACTCTGCTACCTGAGTGGGTGGTCACATTGAAGAGGTGGTCTTCAGGACCACATCACTGTTGTGGGTACTTGTGTGTTATAGAGGAGGGAACCACTGCTGCTGATGAATTTTGCATCATGAGGCATTTTTTTTTTTTCATTTTACTCTATTGTGTACTTTTGTTGTATATGTATTGTATCAATTGAATTTGGGTCTATCTTACTTTCATATATATGTATTCATTTTCTCCAGGGGTTTAACATTAGTAGTAGTGGAAGTAGTAGTAGTAGTAGTAGTAGTAGTAGTAGTAGTAGTAGTAGTAGTAGTAGTAGTAGTATAGTAGTAGTAGTACGAAATCTAAGGTAGTTAATGATTCAAATAATAACGCAAGCAATCTGGGTGTTATATATGTGTTTGACTACATGGAAGAGGTAATCTTTAGGACCACTGCTTTGGTGTGGCCACTAGTCTGTGGCGGGGGGGGGGGGGTATAAGTAAAGTATATATTATTCAATTTACTGTATCGCATACAAATGGTGTAGACGGTTCCTTGACTCTGGGAAACTAATTTACAAATGTATGTTTTAAAGAAAAAAACTTCTTACACTTTCCAATTACGGATTAAACAGTTATCAGATTACACTTTACGAGCAATCTGATGATGGTTTACATTTTTGCGCTAAATTCTGAGGCACTTTGACATTTAACGACAAAACAACTACACCAAATTACGTTAACGTTAAAATATAGACTTTATGTCTTTGACAAATTATGGGCACAATTTACAATTTTAGAGAAATGTAGCGAGGCATTTACGACCTTATGAAAATATCCCCACACCCTCTCTGTATACTTTTGCTTTTATATATTGTGTTTATTGAATTTGGGTCGATCATAGTTTCATATCGATGTATTAATTTCCTCCAATATTTTGGGTTCAATATGATGATGATGATGATGATGATGATGATGATGATGATGATGATGATGATGATGATGATGATGATGATGATGATGATGATGGTGGTGGTGGTGGTGGTGGTGGTTGTGGTGGTGGTGATTGTATTTATCATTATTACTATTATTATTATCATTATTATCATCATCATCATCATCATCATCATCATCATCATCATGAAATCTAAGGCAGTATATGATTGCAATAATAAAGCAAGTAATCTGGGAGTTACATATGTGGTTCAAACATGTACAAAACTCACCTTACTGTGACCGAAATTTCAGTGGCCTATCCAACTGTATACGTTGTAGTTATTACTTACAAAGGCCAATTTCAGCTACTAACATCATCTTAGCTCAAAATAAAGGTCCTTACCTTTGAATTCATATAAAGCACTTGCCACAGAATCATTTTTTAGCGTTTTCAGAGTGACTGGAAATTTCAAGTTTACCACATGTAAGGAATACTATTTGGCAGCCGTTTTGAAATATGGAAATGAAATATGATAAGACTGTTTGTATGAAAATTACAGAAAGGAGCAAACTTTTCACATGTTTTTACCACTTTTCAGTCTGCAATATGGGCATTTGGTGGCCATTTTGAATTTCGTAATTTTGAACTATTTAAGGGCAAATTCAAAATCGGACTCCACCCAGGTGGTGATCTGGGAACCATAAAGGACACGTTTTGCTGGTAACTGAAGCTTAACATGCACATGCCATATAACTAATTTTAAACAATCTTTCATAAAGCTGTCTTGCTGAATATTAGAACAATGAAAACAAGAACAGCATTGAGACCAAAAGGGCCAAGGATAAGAAACGACAAAAATTGTGTTCAAGCCATGTGCATCCTCCTCCTAGACTGGATATAGCAGAATATTATCATCTGGCATCTGACATAATAGCTTCTTCAGATACAGAAAGTGAAATGCTACATGCTCATGCTGCATTACCTAAATTCGTAGAAGATCATCTGATTTTAAACAAAACTCCATTCCATAATCCAATACACAAACTGAAGTTGAAAATATTTCCAAGCATGATGTGCACCATCAAAGTTAAAAGCAACTATAACTCACTCCAGGCAGATGGAAATCTGTTCGGACGCCTCACAGTGGCTGCCTTAAAACAGGAACATGGGTCTGGAATACTTACTCAGCACACCCTTGAGCCCTTGACATTATTGCTGACATGGTTGGATGGTACCCTTGCCCAAACAACAAAGCATAAATTGAAGTCTGTTGCTGTAAGGTTCCAGAGTTGTGCACTTCACACGACTAAGCAGACAACAGAGTCTTTTCTTTTGTACGAGAAACAAGAGCTCTGAGAATCACCAGCGCGTCTCAAATTATGCAAGACGCATTGCAGCATTAAAGAGAGAAACTTGTCCCTTGAAACATCATTTTGACACATTGTTAAGCTTATGCATGATCTCTGTACGGAATACCAGGGACATTAGTCAATGAAGTGTGTTTTAATATTTTGTGTTGTAAAGGCTATAAAATCAAGAGACTTCCTTCCACCCAAGCTGCTCTGCACAAGCACATACAAGGTGCCAATTACCAAACAGTTGCACCAACATGCTCAATAGAGGCTCAAACATTACTAGTCCTTTTGGCAGTGGCTGAAAGATGGAAAGTGTTGAATTTAAGATCAGCTTAGCCCATCTTGTGCAGTGTTGGAGATCGTTCGTGTGCTTTCTCTTTAAAATGTGGAGCCAGCAATTGCTCAAACTAAACAAACATAACCTTTTACTTACCAATGCCTGCAAATGCAACAGGCATTGAATGTACATGTATAGATAGTCAATGAATCTGTGTTTTTTGTGGTATTGGACTTTGCTGTCATTCTTCACTTAGAATTCATAAATGCTGTTGCTGTAATATTTTGAAATAATGCCTGTATTGTGTAGCTTTCAGATGAGGAAGATGGGTCAGACTGTGCTAACGTTTAAATGAAACTTTATGCATGCATTTTAAATGTATCGTCGTATCAAGACTTAAGGGATATTTCACAGTGCATAGGTTTATTTCTACGATCCCTCGATGGCAGGTACTTCAATTGTACAGTGTATAACAGATACAACCAGTTAGAGTTAGCACAATCCACTGGTTTTCAGGAACAATGTTGGAAAGCTACATTTGACACTAAGCAGCCTCAGCATAACAAGCTCCAAGTCTTACTTTAGTGCACCAAACTCATGTCTTGGATGGTGGAAAACACTCTTTTTTAATTGCCTCAAAGCACTCTAACTAAACTAAAGTTGAATTTCACTAAATAAAGCTCTGTGCAATCCCAGCCGTATGTTTTACACAGCCCTGCCATACATATGTGGAAGCCTCTTTGCTGTATGCTATGCAGGCCCATCCACTGCCAATGTGCATGCAGAAGTTATGCAACTTTTACGGACACTAATTGGCAACATCTAAAACATGTCACAGCTGTGCTACCTAGTGAGGAGAGAAATGGAGAGGCAGCCCCACCTAACCTTTTTACCTGTCAGTGAAGAGCCTTTTTGGATTTCACTGGTTACAATTCCTTCCAGTCAAAGGCAACATATATCTCAAACCCACACTGCATCTCCCACCATACCCCTAATCTTTGGTTCCACTTTCACCAACATGCCCAGTCTGTTGCTAGACAACTGGTCTGGTCCCAATCTGAGACTAGGAAATACTGGTCTCAGCCCCAATTCAGATCCAATGCATGTATAAATACACCCATGCCATTTAACTGGATCAATCAGCTACACAGTCATAGGAGATATAAATGGAAGTTAATGGTAGATCTATTATATTTTTTATGACAGAGTCAACCTTCAGACTCTATGCATTTTGAATTTCTCTCACCAGGTGCCAACTCCTATAAGGGAACTGAACAAACCTGTCCGTGTGCATAACTTTAAAGATATTCAAGATTTCAAATTTCAAATGCCCTTTATTTGCATAATTCAAATTTGTGTGGCCTTCATAATCAATTCGCCAGATGCATACTAGTCCGTAACATAGAAGTACAAGTCGGACTGGCATCTCTAGCTATCATACCTTTAAAGTTATTTAAGATTACAAAATTTTCTAATGGTGATACTTAGCATAATTTAAAATACTACAACTTTGTTTTAGATTCATTACATACGCAAACGTCAATAATGCCTAGTTGAAGTTAAAATGACATCACTATCTATAATAGTTTTTAAGAGAATCATATTAAAAATTCCAAAGGCTGGTAATTTGCATCATTTAAATTGTTATTTTGTTGAAAATTTAGATACGCAATGGTCAATAACCCTCTAGTAAAAGTTGGAATGACATTTTTATCCATTTTCCACTTGAACATATTTACGATTTGAAATATCAAATGCCCCTTATTTGAATAATTTTAAACATCTTCATTCCTCTGCATCAAAAGGCAAAGCTCCTTGTAAGACGGTACAACCATGCCAAGTTTGGAGTTTCTGTGTATAATAAGTGTCAGATAAAAGTGTCGGAAATATTCACTGGTAAAGAGGAAAGAAAGAAAGAAAGAAAGAAAGAGAAAGAAAGAAAGAAAGAAAGAAAGAAAGAAAGAACTTTAGGGAAAGCAGCTTGTGTGTTTATGCACACACACATTTTAAGAAGACATGCTTCCAAACATAGATGGCCCCTACCGTCATTTTATTTGCCATCATTACTATGTTGATAGTACTAAATTGTGCACTCATGATCTTGGGAAATGGATGTAGAAACCGATTAACTAAAGTGGGCTTGAGATCTTGGACATCAGGCAAAGGCCATCCTCCTTTGAAGCTGAAATAACCCTAATAGAAGACTATAAACATACACCATATAAAAGCTCTGGCTCAAATAATTATGCAGTTATCAAGCAGAAACCTAATTCAATAATGTGGCTATGCGACCTTCGGAATTGATACAAGGTCACCTATTTCACAACTTGACCTGGCTCTTCTATTGTTTATATTACTTGTTATACTGAGTGGCTTCCATGATTGCGAGAAGGATGTGTCTTACTGGAAGTTTTCTAAGCCATATCAATATTAATAATTTTGAATGTTGGAGATTTTTTTTTTCGGATTGGCTGAAAACAAATATTTTGAGTGCCTTTCAGTCAACCAAAACCAGACATGTCAAACCAACATGTTTTGGGATCGGTCATTCCCTGTATGTATCAGAATAAATTCTCGGATGCTATGAGTGCCTGTAGCATTTGTGAAATAATTAAGGAAACGCCAAAATAATGTAACAACCTTTCCCTGTTTTTCAGGCTACATGTTTACAATATATCAATGCCATTGTTAACATTTTAAACAATAAAAGTTGCAAAGACTATGTAAATATTTTGGACTCTATAATTTGGGATCCTTTTAGCAAAACATTAATTTTCAGATTGTAGATACAAATATGAAGTCTAATACATGGCAAAATTATTGTAATTCTGGGAGTCTGTGTGACACTTTGTAGAGCTTAGTCTTATTAACGGTAACTTTATTGTCATTTTTGCAATGATTTTGAAATACTTTATGGCTAAAAGATGATAAGTATGTATACAATCATGCATGTATGTACATGTATGTACATGTATATACATACATATCCTACATACAAAATACATACATACATACGGGCCATTCAACATTATCAATATTTTCACATTGGCACATGGGGTATGCATGGGGGGAAGGGGGTCAAGACCAATGTACATTTTCACTTATAATCAATTTCTTTGGTCAAAATCAACATTTGTGCACGCTGTCAGGCCCACCTCTACATTCAATTCAATTTAAAAGTGGTAGTTTGGGCCACACAAATGCATATTTAAGACACTGCAATACTCTTAAAGGTCCACAATATACATCATTGTACGTGGTGTGATAGGGGCTTTAATGATGTTTAATCTGCCATAGCAAAAAACAAAAACTGTTTATATTTCATAAATTGAAAAACACAGGGTTTCTTCAGCCTTTCCACTCATATATTTGTTTGAAACCCTTTCACTAGCAACAAAGAGATACATTTTGCCATACAAGGAAAACCAAGTAGAGTGACATCATTTGTTACAAAACTATGGTCACATCATATGTAACAAAACTGTGGTCTCAGCAGTCATAGTTAGTATTTTTGGCACGTGCAAGTAATGTTGCAGGTTTAAAGCTTTTTGGTCTTGTAAATACCGTGAATATTTTATTGTGGAATGGGGGGGGGGGCATTGTGTTGAATTTAAAATGACTTGTTACATAGACACAAAATGATTTAAACTGCAATCATTAATTATGTGTGATATGAAGTCAGATCCACATGTTGATGTATATTATGGAACATTCATCACTCAATACTTTTACGTAAAAGCGCTCATAAGCGGCATGCAAACGCTGGAATGTAATTGCATGTGTGGCTTCAGAGTTGCTACAAATTAGCTCTGCCCACAGCTGACTGGCTGGAGATCGGATTTCAGTTAGAATGGATCAACTGAATATATGAGCCTATCTTATAGTGTAAAAATGAGGCTGGTGCAATGGAGTGGTGTAGAGGTAGACAACCCGCATGGGACTACTGCCTCAGCACTGGACACACATGTTTGCACAGCTGTGCGTGCAACAGAATGGGGTTGCGGTAGGGGAGGCTTACACATTTCAATTAAGTGGCAATGGTCAAAGCAGCAGTTTTCTGCTTAGATAACTGGTGACCCAGGGTCTGCTAGACATGCAGCAGGAGCATTACCTTGAACATGGAATAACATGCATTGAATTATTCTACTTCGGAAACTTGAAAAAGGTGATGACTGCTCTCTCTCTCTCTCTCTCTCTCTCTCTCTCTCTCTCTCTCTCTCTCTCTCTCTCTCTCTACCTGATGCTTATATTGTATTTGTGTCTTTTTGCCCAGAACCACTCTCTCTCTCTCTCTCTCTCTCTCTCTCTCTCTCTCTCTCTCTCTCTCTCTCTCTCTCTACCTTATGCTTATATTGTATTTGTGTCTTTTTGCCCAGAACCACTTCCTAGTAGTCAATATCCTATTCCGCAGTCCGAACTCTTTACTCTCTATAGGCTAACCTGTCCCTGTCTTACCTATATATATTTGGAATTCCTATTGTCTATATTGCACACGTTCCTCGGTAAAATTTTGACAAAGGCTGTATCAGCCCAAATAAATTAAAGGGTCTTCAGCGGGTAACTACTCAACATGTTTCGGACCCTTGTACCCGTACATGTCTCTCTGAGTAGCGGCTCTTTGTCTAAGCTAAATATTCAGCAAAGACAACCCACATAATAAAGAATAAATATGAACGTGGCAAATGATGAATTAGCTAAATACGTGAAGTTTTGCTTATAAATGCAGAGCTTCATTATGAAAGAAGAATATCTGTCAAACAAACCATAATTACTAAATTTGTATAGTACAGGTTCAGATAAGAACAATTTGACTTACCCCTGAACCAATATGTACCCTTTCTAGCTGGACAGCTTATCCTAGTTAAACCACCCGCCAGTGTATAACTGAAGTGGAAACAAGCTGGGGCCTTATATTCAGTCCCAGTGATAGGAAAATAAACAGATGCAACTAGACCATCTGTACCAACCAAGGGGAATCCAAACAAGGACTGCAAGAATGGAAATCCTGCACCAGAAATGTAAATCCAACTCTGCGATGCCACCTACCCCTCAAACAATTAAGCTCTATTAAACTGCCAACCCTGAGTCAATGTATCAACTTAATGTGTCAGGTTTGTGACATTTGAGAAAATACTGTCAAGTTTGAGTAAATGTGCATTTAGGCATGTCAGAAAAGAATGAAAGTCATTAGCATTTATGTCAAAATCAATTTTATCAAAACAATTTTTCTTAACAGGAATTTGAGTGCAATTAGGCAAGTTTGTAACTGTCATCTGTAGCTGCTTGCTACCTATAGCCCCTGGGGGTTTGACCTTACAGAAAACAAGCTACCCTTAAATATCTGAAAGGTGAACATTAAAGCAGAATGATGCCAAAAGATAAAATTAAGTAGCAAAACAGACAAGTCTAAAAACTGTAAATTATTGTAGCCAAACTTTCTAATAATCTTTGGATATTGACAGCTAAATTATAGGGCAAGTCAGAAAAGAATGAAAGTCATCTGTGTTGCAGTCAAGAGAATGCAATGAAAATATAATATTCTGAACCAGATATCAAGCACAATTAGGCAAGCTTGTAACTGTCGTTAGTAGCTGCTTGCTACCTATAGCCCCTGAGGGTTTGACCTAACAGAAAACAAGCTAGCCTAAAATGTGTGAAAGGTGGACATTAAAACAGAATAATGCCAAAAGAGAAACTTACGTAGCAAAACAGGCAACTCTAAAATTATTGAAGCCAAACTTCCTAACCATCTCGGGATATTTACAGCACAATTTGTAGAAATATTTGATCAAAAGTACATCTTTGAATCCTGTTGACTCAAGTTCATTGTAAATAAATTTGGTTCTAGATGCAAAGTCCTGAAATTTAGAACAAATACGATCAAATCTCAAAATCTGTGACAAAAACGTATTATATCCAATAGTTTCCGAAATATTACTGTTCGGGAAAGGATAAATAACCGCTTCAAAGCTAAACTCATCTTTTTTGTGATAGACGTTAATACAAAACCTGTCATTAGTGACCTGAATATCCAAGTCCAAAAACACATCTCTGAAACCATCTGAATTGTTACCCTCCAAAGGGATATCTTTTGGGTAAATTTTTTTAGCAATTGCACTGAAACTTTGTACATTTACGCAAGCAATGTCATAAATATATCTTGCGTTGTTCGATAATTTTGTAGCCATTTGAAAGTCCTTTTTCATCAATTTATTCATATACTTAAATTCAAGTCAGGTCAAATATAAATCTGCCAGTAAAGGGGAGCAGTTGCTACCCATTGGAATGCCTTTTATTTGTTGAAAAACCAATGGTCCGCATTGAACAAAAGTATTATCTAAGAGAAATTATATACATATATATATATATATATATATATATATATATATATATATATATATATATATATATATATATATATATATATATATATATATATATATATATATATATACATGTGTGTGTGTATGTATGTGTGTGATTTACTGATGCTGGTGGTGAACTGAGAAAATACAGGCGATGAGTGTTGTTGGGGGATATAACCAGGCTTATCACAGATGTAGGGGAGCCTTCGTCTCCATGGCAACATAGGACGGTGTGGTAGATATTAAAGCAGATAGCCACACCAATGCTATCACATGACCAAAAAATGCACAAAACCAATCATAAAACATCCCAGAACCACTGAAGCATCAAGACCTGAACAACTAATTGACACCCATCTATAGCACATGCCGACCAAGTTTGAAGTGATTCTGCCCAGTGGATTTGGAGAAGTTAGAAATATAAATTGTTGGCGCCATGGAACACAGACTTGCAGAGAACCCCATACTGATGGTATTAGCGTATCTTACTGACAAGTCAGCTAAACTAAAAATTTTGGTACAGGTTGGTACATCAGTGTACAGTTTAACTGTTAGGCTGTAATGGATGAGACCATTTATACTTGTGCTGTCACAGTTCTTGGACAGTTAGTATTGTTTGCTTTCACTTTCAACGCATTGCCGTACATCAGTGATAACCTTGTTAACGTGCTGTCTACTATACTGGCCAGTTGAGGCTATTATATAAAGTTTGCGGCTACAACACACATGAGTGGGAATATACATTTGATTTATAGCCAGATTTATTTTGGTCTGGACCCTGATTTGACTTAATAAAAAAGAACAGAGAATGGAAAACCAGTGGCACTTTGTGGATATCCTAACTCCTTCATCTTACAAGGTGTTAGTATCTGATCATGTTACTTGTGTTAATTACTCTACCCTCAAAAACATCTAGCCAGATCTTACAGTAGTCTTGTAACTTCCAAGCCTACCTCCTTTGGAAATGAACCAGTTGCCAAATGTCTTTCTAGGTCTTAATAAGTTCTTATCATCTTATTTTGCCAATGAGACGGCCGCAAAAAGTCTTAACTAGTCTAAACATGAACTGCCTGCCTTTTCTCTATTCGCTCATAGTCATAAGAAGACCTAATTTCCTGTTACTGGGTCTTACCTTCTTCCCCTTTTTTTGACTGGGGAGGAAAAATATCTTAGACAATCTTAAGAGCTGCAAGATACAATAAGACTAAAGTAAGGAAGAAAGTTTGCTTTAAGATATGTGCTGACCTCTTAGTGTTTTGTAAAATTGTGTTGGCCTTGGGTTTCACTCGTCACTGCAAACTGTCACATAACAGTTTGAGTCAGGATAATTTCTTTGCAAAGACTTAGGATCACTGCATGATTATTTGCTCCATGCACTCACTGACAGTCAAGGAATAGTACACGTGTCTGTGTGTACATCCTGTGACGCATGCGCAAAACCGTTCAATATCGCAAGTTCGCGCAGAAAAACATGCATACGAATCACCGAAGGATATATGCAAATTCAGAATTTCAAAATAAAAATGAAAAAAAAGTGGATTAATACTATGTTGTTCAACATTGGGTTGCGGAGATACATCAGAAGTAAACATTATAAGACAGAAAAACACCGTCTTATAATGAAAATCGTCAAATAGCGCATACGTATTTTGTTATGAAATACTCAATTTTTTATATTCCACTGAATACCACTACCTTTTCTGAGGCGGTGTAGCTGGACTCTGACCACTTGAACATAACGGGGCTAGACAGAAATACGTTTAGTGAATTTTATGGTGCACGTTGTAAACGCATGTTGTGAGTACAGGGAGTGCGAAAATAATTCAATGATCCACTTACATATGTAGGAGATAAATACGTTTGTATATTACCTTATTATCTTTTATCCATTATAAGCATTTCTTATTTAGAAATAGTAGCATTGGAAGCTGCTTTACAGGCAAATTCTTGTCATGCCACGTGGATAATAAGGGGATGGTTGCATTCCTGTGCTCAGCAGACCTTACATGCACGGACTGAAGTAGTCCTGATATGATATCAAGGCCACCTCTGTTTCAGACCAGGATCACTCTTGCAAACATGAACATATCCCATTACCGATCATAAACAAAATACACAAAAATCCCATCACCACCGGTTCAACAAATTAAGGCCGGGAGGTCCCCAGAAGTGTTCCTGTGCAATTTCAAAGAAAATGGTAGGGCAGTTTCAGAGATGATTTCTCAATATTTTTTCCCAAAAACTGAACAACGAAGAATTCATTAAAAATCCTGAATTCACTGGACTATGACCACTTGAACAAACCTGATAGAGACCCACTCAAGCTATTTCCCCAAGAAGTTTAAACTGAATCTGTTCGATGGTTTTGGTGAAGTAAAACATGTGAATTTCAATTGCAATTCCCATTCACTTACATAGTAATCAATGGAATGCATGGATCAACCAACAGGCACCCAAGCAGAAAAAAAAATGTTAGAAAATAGGCACCTAGAGTATCTTTACTTATTGAACAAACTTATTTACTTTTCCTACAGGCTACATTTTGGCAATACGGTTTTGGAGAAGAAGTCGAATGTGACCTCAACGCAAAAGAAATCTTCAAAGATACAGAACAATTGAAGTGCCACCTGTCGAACAAATGAAAGTCCATGGATACCCAGATGTGCCCTCTGCAATTATGAAGCAGTTGGGTGGGCGGTATGTGAATAGTTGACGCAGGACGCAGTACCACAGACGACGACGGACAAAGGACCTTGAGATGGAAAAAAAATAAATTAATAAAAACCCACCTACGTCTAATTACAGAGAAATTGATTTCGCTATGGATATTGTACTTTTGAATCTAACACAAAATACACGCAAAGGCATTTTGGCTGTTCAGTGCAAATATGGAAGTCAATATCTGCGCAAAAAAAGTTACCGTACAATTCAAAGCAAACCATATGACCTATCACAAAGCGTACAGAATTAGACTCTACAGCTTCGTCAGTCAAGCATGTACAGTAAAACTGGATTGTTTTGGCAAGTTTTAGAATTACGAAAGTTGTTTCACGCAAAAACATAAGCCACTTAGATATATGTTATGCTATGCTAATATGTACGGAATGGCGAATAAACAAACCAAAATCCCACCCCTTAAAGAATGGGATGGAGGGGAAAAAATAACACGTACTCCTTGGCGATAGATAAAGTTCTCATTTCAGGTTCAATTTATATAGGGTTGCTCTATAGACACTTCCAATGAAGCATGAGGCAAAGTTGTAGCATTTAGGTTGATGCAATGTAGGTTAATGCACACAATCTAAATCTTCATTATCGTCAAAAAGATTGTAGACTCGGCTGCCATCTCTACTTCCTTCTCAGAGTTTGTGCAATTGATGCATCCAATTAACCGTAACGCAAGGTTGTGGCATTTGAATTTATGTAAATTAAATGAATGTTGAAAATTAAAACCTTGATTTTCCTCTAGGCTATCTTCCAAGTTCTATTAATGGGTAGATGAACTTCAGCACCTGGCATGAATGTACATGAAGCCACGTACATCTATACTCGGAAGCATAATTATAGAAACACACAGAATATAATTTAATAACATAATTATATGCTGTTCTCATCTTTTGCAGCCTGGCATACATGGAACAGGTCAAATCTATGAAGAAAAAAGAAATAGGGAAACTTTTCTATATTTCATTCAATCAATTGATGGCACGCACACAGGTTTCCTTCGAAGCAAATCTTCTTTTCCAGTTATTGCGTGTATATACTTTAAGCAAGTTTCAAATATAATTTTAATAAGCATATAAGAATGGGAATAATAATAATAATAATAATAATAATAATAATAATAATAATAATAATAATAATAATAATAATAATAATAATAATAATAATAATAATAATAATAATAATAATAATAATAATAATAATAATAATTTGGATCGTTTAGGGCAGGAGTCTTTTACCCAAAGCCCTGAGGTAAAGAAACTCATCCTCAAAGTTTAAATGGAACATGGGACTGACCAGGCCAGGGTTGTGGATGCAGTGTGGAGCAGCATTCAACTGCCCGAGAAAGTGACGAAGCATAATGGTATGGTTCCTTACAAAGTATCAAAGACCGTGTGAGGGATAGAGTAGCAAAACTGAACAAACGGCAAGATGTGGATGATGCCGAAATAAGGTTAGTAAAGTATTAATCGATAATTGACATCAATACATTGTATATATATAGTGCATTGACTTGGGCGAAAAACCTGGATTCGGGACCGGCACCTGAAAAATAATTAGGTCCCGGGACCCCTAAAGGGCACCCGAGACCCGCAGTTCAAACGATCATAAAGCAAAATTCACACTGAGAATACAGAACAATCCACTTTTTTGTGAAAGCGTGCAACTAATATTGATAAATATATATATTTATATATATATATATATATATATATATATATATATATATATATATATATATATATATATATATGTATATATATGTATATATATGTAGATATAATATATATATATGTGTGTGTGTATTATATATGCCACTGGTAAGGTTCTTAGCATAAGTATGTCCATTCAGAGACTTATCTGCTTTTAAATTTTAAATTCTTTGTTCAAATATAAGTAGAGCAGCATTCCTGCTGTTTGTGCGCTCAAGTAACAACGCTTTTTAGTGATTATGTTTCCACAAGCTGAAACAGCACACTCGCAAGGTACACTTGTTGCTGGCATGTCGATAAATTTCTGAGCTAGAGCTTTGAGTGTTGGGTATACATTCCAATTACTCGACCACCAGACCAAAGGTCTGGATATAAGTTAAGGTGTTTCCTCAGCTGGATATTTCTCGAATTTCTGTTGTTTGCTTGGGGTTTTAGGCGCTTTCATGGGTACATTGACAACCGATGGTCCAAACAAATCACAATTCGCACTGGAATCAATGTCCAGCTTCTTTTTAGAATGTTGATCACTTTCGGTAACCATGGCATAGTCTTCATGCTTATTCGATTCCATCATCTCCAGTACTGCCTTGTATGCTTCTCTGCAGGCGTCCCCATTGAGGAGAGGCAAATCTTTGAATCGAGGATCCACAACAGTCGCTACCTGCATGTATGTTCGTACAGTATCATTGTCAAAGTGTGCCTCAGCAATGTTTTTCACAGTTTGTTTAAAAGCTTTGATCCTTTGTTGTCATTGTTGTACACATACAGGCGATTGGAGAGAAAATTGATTGCCACAGGATATACAAATTAAACAGTGGAATAACTTTCACCTCCCATCTTCGTTGTGATTGTAGCTAATGGTTTCAATGTTTTGACTAAGTTTTCCATTAATGCCCATGTATTAGCAGGCGGTATCAAAGCACTGTCAGATGAATTGCTACTGTCTAGCAAAACAGCATTTCCTGCATTTTTTCCAGATTCAGAAGCCTAGCCAGCATTTCATTTCCATCTTATTACGCAATCTTGTACAAGAACCCCGTACTCTAAGCTCATCTTTCCTGACATATCTTTAAGGACAGATAAGACACCAAAAATAAATCCCAGTTTAGTCAATCCTAGCTCTAACTGTGTTTGCGTTAGGATAACAAATCATACATGTCTGTAATCGTCATACTCCAAAGAATTTATATGCCCCGTATTCGGTTGTCTGTGATGTAAAGTGTTGAATAAACGATTGAAATTTAACTGCAAAGCATCCACCCTATAAATGTCGATATAAGTCACTAATTATTTGTGATAAAATCATAATTACATCAGCATCTTAATCATGAGATACTGGCAACAAAAACGATCCTGCGATTGTTTATGTTTTCGTTTTTTTACTGTTTATTTATCACGACTCTCATAATATATAACATATAATGCTCTTCTTGTTATTATTATCCTAATAGATACTTTCCACATGTTCTAGGAGTAACTATGCTGATCAAAAGGGTTATGCGCAACATGTTTAAGGAGCATTTTCCTTACAATGATGATGATGATGATGATGATGATGACGACGACGACGCCGCCGACGACGACGACGACGATGATGATGATGATGATGATGATGATGATGATGATGATGATGATGATGATGATGATGATGATGATGATGATTATGATATGTCTTTGAATTGTATATTAAATTGTTGGTCTTGTGATTCTAGAGATTTTACAACATTTAACAAAAAAATTATACATTTTTCTTAAAGAAAGATGTTCAGGCAAAATATCTGGAAATCTATGATTGTGACCCAGATACGAATGGCAGCTTACCTAACATGTTTAATGAAATATATGATAGTCAATACTTTACAGAAGAGTCTTTCAATCATATGGTAGAAGCAATGACCAGTAATTTAAATCTTATACCACTGCCACACCTAAATATATGGCTCCTTCCAGCGCACTTCAAATGAATTTGGCTCATATAAAGTACCCTGAACCACCATTGTAATATCATTAGATTATTGAAACCTATAAGAGCATAACACTCGTCTTACAGCTGTGTCAAGTGCATGGGGCCGAATTGCCATGGAGAAGGACTTTCCGTATTTATAGATGTAGATTTTTCTTATGTTCTCAAGGATGATATTCGACATTGCAATGATGTTTCTGAATCCCTTCTCATAAAAATGGTTAAACATGTCAAAGTTTACAAAATAATGCCAAGGTCCGTGTGGTATATCAAAAGTCCCAAAGTTGGCAACCATATAGAGCCATGCAATATGTTTTCGAAACAATTATCTCTAAAATCTGCAAAACCTTTCTAAATTCAGCCATCAAATGTTTTAATCGATTTGAAAGCTCCATATAAACTTTTCTCTATTTTATGTAGCACAATTTTTGTCAGACTGTATTTCCTTGATTCGTAAATGTGCTTACTTTATGGTAAGTAGAACCATCTAAAACAACATCAGGATATTTATTGCATGTGCCGAAGACCATTTGTTTTATTTTGAAGAATTGAATACTAGTAATACGTCATAATCTTTCAAATTCAAAAAAAAAAAAAAAAAAAAAACTTCATATTTTTCATAGACATACTTGTAGGAGCAAGGAAAATCACCTCATAGGCATACGCCAACACCCCCACAAAAAGCTGGCCAATATGGCTCCCTAATCCAGAATATTTTTAATTTTCCAATAATTTGTCAGCATATACTCGAAATAAGATTGGAGACATAACACCCCTTGTTACTGCCTTGTACAGCCAAATGGTAAAGCCACCGCATCTCCCTAAACGACGCCTACTCGTTGTTGGGTATACATATTAATTAGTAGTATTGCAATCACAGGACTGATGCCTCAATCTTAAAGGAAAGTATATTAGTTTATTTAATTGAGCCTATCAAAGGCTTTTGTTCCATCCAATAAAACAAGCTGAACACATGTCTCGTGTGAATTGTAATGCGGAACACACTCATGCAACACATATGTGTGGTTGAACTCTCCCCTTCAAAGCTGAATTCTACTATGATAAATTTAATACTTCACTATTGTCAAACAAAATTACCCAGTCTAGTAACTTTCATGGAATACTGCGCAGGTCAATGCTTCTGTCATTTTTTGAATCTGATAATGATTTATTTTTGTTTCTAAGGAATCGAATTAAAGCTGACATTAAGGAAACTGTCAGGTGCAAACCGGTGTCCTATCATCGATTAGAACATAAGACACAAATGGATATTTAACTTATCAGTTCCATGCACAATGTGGTCACAATAATGTCCTTGGTCACCATCAATAGTTAGAGCGTAACGTTACTTAGCACATGTGACCACTATGTGACCTTTAGAATTTCGTCAAGGTCAACTATCCTTGCACACAAAGTGGGCCATATAGGAGTGTACAATTATGTGCAATTTGAAAGTCCCGTCTCAATAAAAATTCTGAATATACAGTGGTAAACAAAATATATTTCAATGAATAGGTTACTGTGACCCAGATACTTTACCTAGTGACCTACTTTTGATTCAAGACACATTAGTTGGTTGTGATACATGTGTGTATGAAATTTCATGTAACTGACTTAAAAACTTCCTTATTTTTACCAATACCACCATTGTGTACTTGACATTGGACCTCAAAAAGTACGTCAAATATAAAGCTACGACCAATCATGTGCAATTTGAAAGTCCTGTCTCAAAACTTTCTGAAGTTATGGTGGTAAAACCATGGGACGGACGGACAGACATATGAATGGACGGCGCCGGGTACGACAATACCTATTGGCCTCATAGGGCCGAAGGGTAAAAATTCAAACTGTTTCTAGGTGACTTTTTGCTGTTCCAGATTTTGTGCCAAAATATTGGCTGTAGCTTGTAATGTTCTACATACTGATCTCATCTTTAAGTTATGTGTCACTGGATATGGAATACTTTCCGTCTCCGCATCATGCCTTTATAATGTTTTTATAAAAATATGAATATCGACATCATGTTCTCTCTTTCGCTCTCTCTCTCTCTTTCTCTCTCCCCATATATATATATATATATATATATATATATAATAGAAAACTTTATTTACAAGGTCTCAGAAAAACTGGACTACATTTGGCGATCACCACTGAGTCAAAATGATGAACTTTAGAAGTGTTTAAACATATCAGCTCCATAACATAATATACCTTATTACGTCCATGACAACTTTCTCTTGCTTGTTTTTGTCCATCAATTGACACTAATGCAGATCTGCATATCAGACAAATGCAAATGGTTGTGAGGGAGAAAGCAGATATCAGGTTTAACGTAGGAACACGGTTGGAACATTATGCCCATATCAATGGCTAGGTATTAGCTTTTGGAGAACTAGAGGTAAAACAGGGGCGAATATATTAATGTTGGAATGTCTTTCAAAACACGTACTCCCTTAATTTGAATTCCCATTCAAATGCAGCGCAAAGTTCAAGAGTAGGAGGACACGTGTTATAGGCTAGCGGCAAATGCTTCAAAAGTGCCCTAAAAATAGGTGCAACCCCAACCAAAGGTATAACAAAACACAACCTATATTAAAATGTGCGCACATGTCTCCTCTTTACAGAAAAATAGGTTGTGGAGTCCAAAAAGCGTTTGTTGGTATGTTTACGCGTCCGTTTCTATGCCAACCTCTATTCTGTGTAGAAAATGACTACTTTTCACTAATTTTTTAATATCTGCCTTAATTTTGAAGATAAGCACTCCAAATTTCATCAAAAGGTAGCACTAAGATTACTCTTTGAACAGACATGAAGCTTTTAAAAATTTATTTGATTAACATCATTATTATTATAATTATATGCAAAATTTTGTCATCTATTTGGCAATATAAATACCTCTATTTGTTGATGTTGTTTGCTGCAGTTGCCAAATTACCAAAAATGGAGGTAAATGTTAAATGATGAAGGTAATATATATCCAGGGATATACTGATACCAAATTTACTGGAGTATATGAAGTGGACACCATTATATGTATGCAAATTAGGCTTCAAATGTTGGGGTTTTTGAAGCCATTCTAGAGATGTATATCACACATTATGTGCTGTACCAATGCAAAAAGTTACATTTTTCTTGAAAAGTGCTTCAAAGCATATAGAACATAGAATTCCAATCGCTTTATCAGCATTTTTCGTTCACAGTTTTACTGAAATTTTATGGGTCCGCCACGGGGGGGGGGGGGGGGCATTATGTTTATGGGTTGTCTGTCTGGCTAGCTTGTGCAAAAGTGCTGTCTCTAGAACGCATTGTTGGAATTTGAGCGAATTTAGCATATATATTACCGGGAAAAAATATGAAGTGAATACAATTTAGAAACCCTATCATTAAATTTATGCAAATGAGGTCACCTTCAAATTAGGATTTTATAATTTATGAATTATGTTGTAGAGGCACCAGAAAGACAAATCTGGGCACATTTCTTTGACTTCCAGAGTTCATGTCCGATTCTTACTCTGCTATGTGATTGTCTCATTATCAGTGTTATTGAGAATGACTGTGCATATTGTCAAAATGTGTTGCATGATTGATAATATACACATGGTGAACTGGATTATTTTCTAGAATGAAGCTTGGACCTGGTAAGAACACCCACATTTTAATGTATTTGCAGGTTAGATCATTTTGTACCGTGAACCTAAAATCATGAACCTGGAACCGCCATCCAAGAAGCCACCCCCAGCCAAGCTAAATCCCAATACCTGTGTTTGATGTAGCAAAGTTCTCCACACAGGAAAAGGGACTTATTACAAAACTACTTTGGACAAGCTACGATATATGCTAGCCTCCACCACAGACCGATCAGATGCTCAACTACCGCCCACTGAGGATGCATTTGAGCAACATGTGAAAAGGGCACAATAACAATGTGCCATCTGGTGCCACAATGGCATTGATCAATTACATACAGCTCTTAAAGCACTATCAATTAAAGACATAACAAAAATCAATGAATATTTGGGTCTTACTGATTCAGAACACACATTTCCGCAAAATTTTTGTGAAATTTTTTACGCTTACACAACAACTATTCGGAAACCAGATTCTAATAAGAAAAAAATAGATCAAATGTTTTGCAGTATTCCTTTCAAACACAAAATTATTGATTCATTAAACATTCAGTCCCTTTTCAAATTGAAATTTGTTCGTAACATGATTCCCAAGGAGTGCAAAATAAAGGATCCCCCCCCCCCCATCATTTCCATAAATATGGCAACAATATTGGACAAAGTATCATGAATTACAAGAAATTTCTGGCTTCAATTCTTCTTGAAGATATCGCAGCGAATCAAAATTGTGACTGTATGTCTAACAGTAAATATTCTGATATTGTTGATGCATACCACAAACATGTATTTACAGGTAATTTAGATATTATACAGAATTCAAGTTTGAAAGAAATAATGAAAAAAAGTACAAAATATCGGATATGTCCCAAGTTGAACATTGACAGTATTTTTTAGGATACGTGTGATGCATTTGATTCCTACTGTATGAAATGGGCAAAGAAAAAAAATGGAATTTCAGAAATTTGAAGGATGGTTATCAAACTTGAAAAAAAGTCTTTGGAAAAAGAATTTATTGTTACAAATCCCACATTAAGAATTTCAATACGGTTAATCTAAAACAACCTGAAGTTTCAAAAGCAGTCAAAGAACTACAAGAAAGTTTTGTAGTCACTAACATAGATAAGGCAGGGAACAATCATGGGATCATCTGCAAAAAATATCATCTGGATGTTTTGAAAAAAGAACTTGGTATAAACAATATTTCAGACACAAGAGGAAATGACGTATATAAATTACACAAACAATCCATTGATGATTTGATAGATACACATAAAGATGAGATGAAAAGGAATTTCAATATCAAAATTTCTGAAGAGGACTCCTCTATTCCACTTTTGTTCTGGATACCCAAATTACATAAAAACCCTTATAAATGTAAATTCATAGCCGGTGCTGCAAAATGTACAACAAAACAATTATCAAAAGAAGGAACATTGTGTTTGACTGCAATTAGGAATCATTTTCGTAAAAACTGTAAGGCAATTTCTAGAAACAGGGAAATAAATTGTTTTTGGAGTATTAACAATTCTTTCAAGTTGGAATCTAAAATCAAAGATGTAAAAGCAAAAAATATCAAATGTTCTGATTTTTATACACAGCACACAAATCTACCCATAGTTGAAGTCAAAAGTTCACTTTCAGAATTAATAAGCAAAACGTTTAACCATAATGGTAAACCATACATCAATATTAATTCATATTACAAAGAAAGCATATTGGTCACACAATAAATATTCAAAAAGTAACGTTAAATCTGTTGAAACTTTGATAGACGCTATAAAAATTTCTTTTAGATAGTACTTTTGTTCAATGCGGACCATCGGGTTTTTTTTCAACAAATCAAAGGCATTCCAATGGGTAGCAACTGCTCCTCTTTACCGACAGAATTGTATATAACCTGGCTTGAATTTAAGTATATGGATAAACAGATGAAAAGGGACTTTCAAACGGCTACAAAATTATCAAACAACGCAAGATATATTGATGACATGGCTTGTGTAAATGTACAAAATTTCAGTGAAATTGCTAAAGAAATTTACTCAAAAGATATCCTTTTGGAGGGTAACAATTCAGATGGTTTCATAGATATGTTTTTGGACTTGGATATTCAGGTCACTAATGACAGGTTTTATATTAAAGTCTATCATTAAAAAAAGATGAGTTTAACTTTGAAGTAGTTAATTATCCTATCCCGGACAGTAATATTTCGGATACTATTGGATATAATACGCTTTTTTTCACAGATTTTGAGATTTGGTCGTATTTGTTCTAAATTTCCCGACTTTGCATCTAAAACCAAAATTTATTTACAATAAACTTGAGTCAAGAGGACTCAAAGATGTACTTTTGATCAAATATTTCTACAAATTTTGCTGTAAATGTCCCGAGATGGTCAGAAAGTTTGGGCTCAATAATTTTAGAGATTTTAGACTTGCCTGTTTTGCTACTTAATTTTATCTTTTGGCATCATTCTGCTTTAATGTTCACCTTTCAGACATTTTAGGCTAGCTTGTTTTCTGTTAGGTTAAACCCCCAGGGGCTATCGGTAGCAAATAGCGGCCTACGACAGTTACAAACTTGCCTACTTGTACTTGATATCTGGTTAATATTTTCTTTGCATTCTCTTGAAAAAAGTACAAATGACTTTCATTCTTTTCTGACTTGCCCTATAATTTTACTGTTAATATTTAAAGATTATTAAAAAGTTTGGCTATAATAATTTTCAGTTTTGAGACTTGTCTGTTTTGCTACTTAACTTTATCTTTTGGCATCTTTCTGTTTTAATATTCACTTTCACACATTTTAGGCTTACATGTTGCTGTCAGCTTAACCCCCCCCCCCCCCCCCCCCCCGGTGCTATCGGTAGCAAGCAGCGGCCTACGACAGTTACAGGTTTGCCTAATTGTACGTGAAATCCTGTTAAGAAAAATTGTTTTGATAACATGTTTTTGGCATAAATGCTAATGACTTTCATTCTTTTCTGACATGCCTAAATGCACATTTACTCAATATTAAAAAAATACTCAAAATTGACAGTATTTTCTCAAATGTCACAAACCTGACGCATTATGTTGATACATTGACTCAGGGTTGGCAATGAAATAGAGCTTAATTGTTTGAGGAGTAGGTGCCATGATGGAGTTTGTTTTTCATTTCTGGTTTACATTTCTGGTGTAGGATGTACATTGTTGCAGTCCTTGCTAGGATTTCCCTTGGTTTAAACAGGTGGTCTAGCTGCAACTGTTTATTTTCCTATCACTGGGACTGAATATAATGCCCCATCTTGTTTCTACTTCAGTTAAACACTGGCGGATGGTTTAACTAGGATAAGCTGTCCAGCTAGAAAGGGTACATATTGGTTCAGGGGTAGGTCAAATTGTTCTTAACTGAACCTGTACTGTACAAATTTGGTAATTATAGTTTTTTTGACAGGTATTCTTCTTTCATAATGAAGGTCTGCATTTATAAGCAAAACTTCACGTATTTAGCTAATTCATCATTTGCCACGTTCATATTTATTCATTATTATGTGGGTTGTCTTTGCTGAATATTTAGCTTAGACAAGGAACCGCTACTTAGAGAGACATGTACGGGTAAAAGGCTCCAAAACATGTTGAGTAGGTACCCGCTGAAGACCCTTTAGTTTATTTGGGCTAATACAGCCTATGTCAAAATTTTACAGAGGAACTTGTGCAATTTGGACAATAGTACTTATATATGTATATAGGTTAGACAGGGACAGGTTAGCTTATGGAGAATAAAGAGTTCGGACTGCAGAATAGGGTAATGACTACTAGGAAGTGGTTTTGGACAAAAAGACACCAATACAACAGTCACATTCCTAACCCTAAAGTGTGGGATCCCAATGGTAATGGCTGGGAAATGTCTAATGATGGCTACCTCAAGCCTTTGATGTATACCAAGGAGCTAGCCCCACTGGAAGTCCGCAAACTGACTCATTTGTATTGCACCGATATTGAGTGTACTGTCGCCAGAAAGTGTCATTGCCTCCAAACAGGACTTAGATATACAGAATTATGTGCATGCTTTGGACATGAGTGTCCAAATGACACTTTTGACACTGAAACAGACAGTGATGATGAGGATGAGGATGATTGAATCTTGGCGTAGAAACTCCAAACTGTGACCGTCATTGATCAGCTTTCTGTATTTAGTGTGTACATGTACTTATACTGTTTTCCTTTACTAAAAGGCATCTTGAATTATAGTTTGATGCCAGAGATACATTAGTTATGTTGCAGGACTCCATGGGATGGTTCACTGTAAATTACGTGTAGGTGTGAATACATGGTACAATGTACTATTTCACTTTATCTGTTGTATTGGCAATTGCAATGACGGTTCTCTAAGCAAATATGACATATGATAGACATATTAGCATATTAATAAATATGCATATGGTATACTCATATAAACATGATAAATGAAACTTGTATGAAATCTGTTCCTAATCATTTTGCTATTTTTTAAATAAACGAAACTATATCTTAGTAAATACAATATGTTATCCGTCGCACAATACTTAATTTCGATGTAAATTTCATATATTTGCATAAATTAACATATGATAATTAGGCACTTTGAACAAACTCTGTATTTTGTGACTATATTAAAGCAATTGAGCACATTTTGGTGTTTATGTAGCCTTTCCACAAGCAGTATCACCAAAGTTATTATTTTTCAGGACAAATTTGAGTTGTCTCAGAAATGGCATAGGTTGTCATGGAAACGGGCAGAAATATATATGATAAAACGCTTTTCAGATTCCACAACCTATTTTTTCATAAAGAGGACATATATACCTATAAGAAAATATAGGTTGTAACTTGTTATACCATGGGTTGGGGTATGGCCCCCAAAGTGCCCTCTATGCCGCAGGTCTATTAGAGATGTTGCCCTTTTGACCAAATGGAAACTCAAAGTAATTTTCCACAGAATAAAGACATGTGTTAGTGATCCTGACCTTTTGACGAAATTCATTTTCATGTATTTTTTTTTTTTAATGGGGATGAAATAAGCTTCACAATTTAAAAAGTAAGATTCAATGACAGGGACACATTTTCACGTGTCGAAGGACACAGATAAACTGTAGAGTTTAACGTTCGGATATAGCACTCTTTTGTACACTTTTGCACCCTAACATGGTTGAACTATGAGGCATGGTGGAGCGAACATCAGTCATGCACGCCAGGTTTTTAAAATGTACAATAGTTACCTGTTTACACAAAAACCCCACGTGTGTGGCTTTGACTTCAAACATATTCAAAGCAGATGTAACTTGTATACACAGGTTTGAGCATAACCCATTCCAAGCATACCTTTATGATAACCTTGATTTTGTATCAAGCAGAACATACCCACTAGATGTTGTAATTATGATAGAAAATTTAATGAAACTCGTGATCTGAGCAAGAGGCTACTTAACGGATTTTGGAGGTAACTGAAACTGAATCATGTTTTTTTTTTTTGTTGGGGTAGTGACATTTTGAAAACCAAAACAAAAAACCAAAAAAAAATTAAAACTGAAACTGAAACTGAATCATGTTTTTTTTTGTTGGTGTAATGACATTTGGAAAACAGAAATGCCTATTACAAATGGAAAGAGGTCATGTCAAACTACACAGAGATAATCTCTTTATATGTCTAGACCCAATTTGCAGTATTGAAGCTGCAGAATTCCCACAAGGTATGCAATTAATTATGGACCGTAAGCAAAGATAATATGTCACAGATAAATAGGTGGTTGGACAAACTGTTACTCAAGAGCCTGAAAGAAAGAATTGTGTGATAAAGTAAGTCTCAAGTGAATCCATTCAGTAGAAAAACCCACAGAAAAAGAGTTGTCAACACCGCCTTGGAGGAGGTTAGAGACATATTTTGATTACAGTCTATAATTTATTAATCAAACATACTTTCACTGTGGAATATAAGTTAATTTTTATGACAAAGCTGTCTGACTCTCGAATACTGAGCTCGAATTGTGCCTGTTATACATAGGAATCAGTTGTCGTGATCCTTTGAAGACGGAAGCCTCAAAGTATACACTGACTGAAATTGATTTTTTTTTTCACAAAAGGTCTTCGACACTGTTACCAGCGTGGCTTACAGTTTGTCAGAAGTACCATAAATTGCAAATATACAGGCCTGTAGTGTACCTGGGAGTCTGAAGAGAACATTGGCGTCAGAAATTCCAAATTAAAACTTTGAATATGGAAATGAAAATTAGTATCACTTGTCTTACCTTTGAGATTCAAATTTTACTGTCTTTGGTTGTCTCAAACTTCTTCGGAGAGTATAACATATGCATCCGTAAGTAACTCCGATCAGTATTGCGGGAATCAAAAAAAAAAAAAAAAACGATAGAAGGAAAAAAAAAGAAGTATAATTGGTGCTGGCCAAAATTCGTCAGTGCATTCGAAATATATCAGCTTTGTGAATGGCGTTTGGAAAAATAAGAATTTCTGTCAGCAAATTAATTAATTTCTTAACAATACACTGGTGCATATTTTCCATGTAAATGCCGTCCTTGGAATCTTTGGTTGTGACTTACTTTTTGCCACACTGGCAATTATGTTTACCTATCATTCTAAAATTTGGCAGGTTTTACAGGTATGTAAGCTTTGTTATTACCAATTTATATGATAAGAATGTTAAGTTTAATACGTCTGATGGACAAAGGTTATTTCATACGAAAAAAAATAGATAATGGGAGAAGGGGAAAGCAGACAGTAATTTTCACTATTATTCCTCAATTTATCTCAATCATTACATCACCTTGATTAGTATGAGTTCACTGATGCTTCTTTGAAATCCCCATCATGCCAGGTTTGAGACATGAAAGTCAGAACTCTTGAGTGTTAAGGGCGCTATTTTGGATATTGATGTCTGCGATTCAAACAATGTATTTAATTTCTCTTACGGTTTTCCCTGTTAGTTGTATGACTACAGGGCTGTTTAATTATACATATTGAATATAATGAAATAAGCCAGATACTCCTCTCTGAAAGCAGTGGCACAAGGACACTGGGTGCGAAATTACTTGTATTGTTGACACCGGAACAATTGTTTCAGCTCCAATTTTGAGCTGGCATCAGTCGATGTTACTCTGTAAGGGCTAAAACGAGATGAACATAGTTGATTGGGGCCTACACCCAACTAGTCACAATACTATATTTGTAAATGTATAGTGCTCGGACAAGTTATTTGGGTTCGAAATGGCCGGTACCTCAATATTTTCATATGATAATGGCCCAAAACAAAGTGTTAAATCAATATAACGCTGAAGATCATACAATATTACCGGTCTGTGCATCCAAATTTAGCTGAGCACAGGGCAGTCAATCTCATATATTGATTTCTACTCTCTTTACTTCTATTCATATAGTAATTTATATACTGATTTCTCCTTTTTTTCGTGTTCTTTTGGTTGTTTGTTCTCGTTTTGCTCTCTCGGTGCTCATCATTTTTTTTTACTTGGCTGGCATAATCTTGTTAATGTTTAGAATGTGTTTTAAACATATAACATGTGTACAGTAAATCATTATTTAGGTATTTGCGTTTCTAATATTAGATGTATTATTTGAGATATATCTGAAAGTAGTGGTTTCAATTTGCGAAGTGGCCATTTTCCCGTTCCTTCAAAATAATGTATCACAACGTATTAGATGCAGTAGCTTTCTGTTATAAGTTTCACAAGTAAAACTTTGTCCTAAACAATAAGATCCCGGAGACCCTGGTATCATTCAAAATTAGTTTATATATATATATATATATATATATATATATATATATATATATATATATATAATATGTGTGTGTTTGTGTGTGTGTCTAGGTCAACCACACAGTAGTATTCGTATGCAAATTCATTGCAAATGGGTGCCCTTGTAACGATGCGGAAACTCAAATACAGTTTTATTTAGGTTCTACATGAAGACGTTCTTTTGGAATTTTGTGAGTCTTGTCCCACAAAAAATCAAACATGCTGTGGAAGAACAAGATGAAGAAGACGAAGAAGACAACAACAAAATTAACAACTACCAACGCAAACAACAACAACAAACAATATATCAGTGGAAAAAGGGGCACTAAAATAATATATCCTCCGTTCACTTCAATAGGTGGCAACCCGGGTCAGGTCCTGCATAGAAGAGTTACAGAAGTTTCAGTGCTATATTTCATTAAAAAAATGTCAGCACATCTTTGACACCAGAGAATAATTAGTCTTCTCCCTAGCGGCTATTGTGAGAACCATTCTTTTAAACTTGGCAAGCTGATAGATTCAAATTCTGGTCTTCACACAATATTTCAATTTACATATAAAGGCTTTAGAACTAGTCAAATCTATATAAATGTGCAGGTTCGTTGCGCAAAAAGTGAATTGGGTATAAGGTTAACTTATGAATCTTCGGCTGATTATTTTGCAAAGAATGAAAACATGTTTTCATATTTGTAATCACTGTATTTCTTGCATACAAATTAACAAGCTAAAGAGGAGAGATTTTAGCCACGCCGATAAACTTGTTTACAGCCGGTGATACTTATGTCAAATTTTTGATTAAAAAAACAGAAAACAAAACAACTCTTTTTCAAAGAATATACATTTAGTTTTGAATTAAAAACAAGGCAAAAACATTATTAAATTTGCGTCTAGTCCACCAGCTTGTACTTTTCCGCAATTTGAAATTCATTTAGTACAATAGATCATGATACTGTTCTTTCATTGAACTTTCACTGGTACTATTGTTTTGAAGCAGAAACTGAAAAATTCCGGGGAAATTGATCTGTTGAGGTTTATCATATTAATTCTTGAACATATGGATACATATATATATAAAATCTTGCAGTTGTCAGCTTTACACCTTGGATTCATCGTTTGTTTCTGAACACGAGAAAACTTTCCCTGGTGTGGTTTTTTTCAACCAAATAGTTTTCCATCTTCCTGTGCCAACAATACTTCTACATATGTTTTATTCCATCATTTCTTTTATAATATTTAATTTATGTTTCGTATTCTTTAACTGTTAAATGTGTCACTCTCCTGTCGTTGTTTTCATCTGGGTTCAAGGTTCAGCAATTGTACTCACTTCATCTAATATATAATCCTTCAGAGTTCAATTAATGCCCTCAAAATATTTCAAAGTACATTTCAATCAGATTTCTATATTTACATGAATGCAGTATAATTACGCACTAAACTGCATCCTGTGAAAACCTTCATATAGGAGCCAGTTAATGTCCATATTAGCATGATTCAAAAATGTTTCCTGTAAAAATGTTTGTCGTGGACATATCAGTGCAAAATGGATATTAGAGATCAAATACAATCGTTTCCCACATCAACCTAGATGGACTGAAAATGATTCAGTATACACACACATACACACACACACACATATATATATATATATATATATATATATATATATATATATATATATAGAGAGAGAGAGAGAGAGAGAGAGAGAGAGAGAGAGAGTAGCTTGTTTTCTGTTAGGTCAAATCACCAAGGGCTAAAGGTAGCAAGCAGCTACTGACGACAGTAACAAGCTTGCCTAATTGTGCTTGATATCTGGTTCAGAAATATTATATTTTCATTGCATTCTCTTGACTTAAATACAAATGACTTTCATTCTTTTCTGACTTGCCCTATAATTTAGCTGTTAATATCCAAAGATTATTAGAAAGTTTGGCTACAATAATTTACAGTGTTTAGACTTGTCTCTTTTGCTACTTAACTTTATCTTTGGGCTCATTCTGTTTTAATGTTCACTTTTCAGACATTTTAGGCATGCTTGTTTTATGTCAGGTCAAACCCCCAGGGGCTATAGGTAGCAAGCAGCTACTGACGACAGTTACAAGCTTGCCTAATTGTACTCAAAATCCTGTAAAGAAAAATTGTTTTGATAACATGTTTTTGACATAAATACTAATGACTTTCATTCTTTTCTGACATGCCTGAATGCACATTTACTCAAAATTAACAGTATTTTCTGCAAAGGCACAAACCTGACACATTAAGTTGATACATTGACTCAGAGTTGGCAGTTAAATAGCGCTTAATTGTTTGAGGGGTAGGTGTCATCACAGAGTTTGTTTTACATTTCTGGTGCAGGATGTCCATTGTTGCAGTCCTTGTTGGGATTTCCCTTGGTTTGTAAAGGTGGTCTAGTTACAACTTTTTATTTTCCTATCACTGGGACTGAATATAAGGCCTCAGCTTGTTTCCACTTCAGTTATACACTGGCGGGTGGTTTAACTAGGATAAGCTGTCCAGCTAGAAAGGGTACATATTGGTTCAGGGGTAAGTCAATTTGTTCTTATCTGAACCTGTACAATACAAATTTAGTAATCATGGTTTGTTTGACAGGTGTTCTTCTTTCATTATGAAGCTCTGCATTTATAAGCAAAACTTCACGTATTTAGCTAATTCATCATTTGCCACGTTCTTATTTATTCTCTATTAGGTGGGTTGTCTTTGCTGAATATTTAGCTTAGACAAGGAGCCGCTACTCAGAGAGACATGTACGGGTACAAGGGTCCGAAACATGTTGAGTAGTTACCCGCTGAAGACCCTCTAATTTATTTGGGCTGATACATCCTATGTCAAAATTTTACAGAGGAACGTGTGCAATATAGACAATAGTAATTCCATATGTATATAGGTTAGACAGGGACAGGTTAGCTGATGGAGAGTAAAGATTTCGAACAGCAAAATAGGATATTGACTACTAGGAAGTGGTTATGGGCAAAAAGACACAAATACATATATATATATATATATATAGAGAGAGAGAGAGAGAGAGAGAGAGAGAGAGAGAGAGAGAGAGACAGAGAGAGAGAGAGAGAGACAGAGAGAGAGCTTGTGTGTGTGTGTGTATTTGTGCATAAAAGCTAATGTATACATTTATATTTTAAGTGTTGCACTGATAATGCAAGCAGACATGCATATACGTATTCCTACAAATACACGTTATAGAATTTCGTTACTGTTCTAATGGAAGTATTTGCGTGTTTCACCACATCAAGGGACACAGTTACTGAAATATGGAGACTGTACCATAATGAATGCGGCTGGAAGTGATATTAGCAAGGCAGATATCCACACCACAAAAATTAGAAAATAAGCTCTTCTGGCTGTACATCTAAATGCTGTCTTCAATGAAAAACATTTTGTATGGAATCTAAAAAAAAACCAGGATATGCAATCCTCCAATTAGCTTCACTCAATATTTAAAAGAATACCAAGCAAATTGAATAACCATAGATATGGAACACACATTATGTTATTTTACTTCTTTGTGGTCCCATCCAGCAAAAGAGACAAAAAAAATTAACATCCAATAATTAATGATAAGGAAAGAGTCATTTTCATAGTAATACAGAAAACCCATGAAACTATTTTTCCTCGCTGAAAACTATGAGGCTGTAGGTCAAGTAGATTTAATAACCACTTGCCTTTCAAAACTGATAACAACTAATACAATTGATGACGCCATAAAGGAAACGTGTTTGATGTAATTCACAACACAGGAAGTAACTCTTGTGTGCGGTATGGCCATTTCAAAGTATTGTCTTATAAACTGAAAATTGACAACAACAAGAAAGAAAAACTGAAGTTGTCCACGCGTTGTCACTTTAGCCTTGCCATATCATAAAAACTTGAAAATCATCAAAAATCGTCTGTATAGGATTATTAAAATTAGTCTGATATTTATTCGACATTTGACTCTTTCAGTGCCAATCATGACTAAAATCGATCTACATAGGTAAAACCACTGTGAATTATGATTAAACCCCGGATTCATATATCTGATGAAATTACATTTCATTCAGGTGTCAGTATGCTTAAAGCTTCAGAGAGAACATCCCAGGCTATCAGTTTTTCTTTGAGCACATTGCACGTAATGCCCGCCAAGAAGAACTGTTGACTCAGTCCAAAACTCTGCACTGAAACTGTTAAGACTCCTTATTGTTTGGCTGTAAATTAACATTGTCAAATGTCCTTGCAAGTAGGCTCGGCGATAGCTAGTGAAATGCTTTGGAAGAACAATTCAGCATGCAACAAGCAGTGGTAGCCATTTTAGTGTATTATTTTGAATAACATATTTTAACTACTAACATGGGTTGGTGCTATCACGCTCAGCCAGAGCAAGTCTACAAAGGCAAGGTTGAGCAGAAGAATATTTGTTGGCGACTTCATAAACTTGTAAGCCAACACAGCTATTACCACCATGACGTTTCCTGAAAATAATGTGAAGCTTACATATAGTTACCTGCCATAACGCACTTATCGATTATAAAAAGGTTGGCTGGTCATGTCTCTAAAGAACCTATCAAGCCTAAACCCAATACACACTTGCGAATCACAGAGCCCATTGACACTTGGCAAAGGCTCTTTGCGTGGACTCCTAACATTCGCTTACAGATGCACTATGCCTGTCCAGTCGGTATACCAATTATCTATATGTGTGGGTGGGTGTGTAATTATTTAATATTTTGCAGGGCTGCTATACTTTATATATCGGTTCATGGACCTCAAAAAATAAGCTTCGAAAGCAAACATGAGCATACATTTATTGTCAAGATACCTGGCAACTATTTTATTTTATTTAGTCATTAAAACAAAAAAAGCTTCATTGGGGAGGATATCTCGGTCTTTACATATGCATAGGAAAGGTAACTTTGCACTGGCCCATTGGCAGGCAAGTGTGTTCATATGGGCGATCACACATATCTACCCAAGGGAATTATTTACTCCAATAATGTGTATGTGGCCAAATTGATAAGCGTTTTTTTTTTTTTCCATCGGCTGAAATATGCCAAATTGTCCTGGTTCAAAAGGTGTTGAGGAGATCTGTAAATTATCTTGATTTCGATACCTGGCTTAGATGAAGTTTTCAATTGAAATTGACTGTGGAAATTCAGCACTGCGAAATATAGCTTCAAATATATTTTCTCATCCTGTCTAAAAAAAATATGCAATATGCACATGGTGTTCTCATCAACAATCATAAATCACCATATTAATATATCCACAGATGTGTAATTTTTATTTATTCGACAACACCATTATATTTTGCAAATCTTTTCCCTGAGGAATAAAGGTGCGTGATGAACCCTCAGCTTCAGCAGTCCTTTATAACATCGCCACTATATTTATATTTATAATTTACTCTATTAAATAAATAACTTCAACACAAATATATATATATATATATATATATATATATATATATATATATATATATATATATATATATATATATATATATATAGTGTGTGTATGTGTGAGAAAGAGAGAGAGAGAGAGAGAGAGAGAGAGAGAGAGAGAGAGAGAGAGAGAGAGATTACTTTCTGACACCTCAATGGATATACCTATATACCTTACCTGGTATGCCTAATAAAATTGGGATCGCCCAAAGTGTCGCTACTGTACCGAATTCTATTCTCCTTGGAGGCCTTACCACAGACATTTCAGCCGAAATACTTAAATTAATTATTTGTTCAGTTACTTGGACACACCTCAAACCAAAACAGTTTTATTCTTGATATTTCACCTTGTTTGTACGTTACGATAAAGATGAACCCACATTACATCTATAGCTTCATGCTTTTAATTTAAAACTATATCCGTGAATAGTGTATCATTTTGCAGAGCATCTTGGGTGGGGGTGGGGGTAGATCTCTGGATAGCGTTGCCTTCCCAATAGGACAAATTAAAACGAACATTGTTGACTGATGTTCCTGCTTTTCTATCCAGAGAGCAAACAAAAGCTTTATGGTATGTTGAAAAGGGTTCTGAAGAGACAATTATCTCTCTTAATTGGTTCATTGCATCTTATGTACCTTTGGACGCAACAATAATATTGAGAACTAGTTTTGACAGATACCAATGAATGCAATTATTGAATCTGAACCTGTGCAAACTGTGCTGTGCCCATTCACCACAAGGTCTTTACATGAATAAAGATTCTGCTGTCTGTTTTTTCTAGAGTGCAACTCTTGAACGTCACAACACCAGACCTTTCGTCACTTGCAACTCTTAGTTAGTGCCATTCTGGTCCTACTGACATGCAAAGAGTGAAACCTAACAACTGTTGTACATACGCATCTTTAGAACTCCTTTAAAGGAAAAACTGCATCAGCTTTTCTCCCCCCCCCCCCCCCGTAAAGCTAGATAATTTGACGACTGCTTTGGCATTTGTTGACTTGGTGTAGTAATTCGTACTGTAAGTATTTCTACTGTTAATGAGCATTTCAATATACTGTATTGAAACATTTCTAAAGCAATCAGCTACAAAGTCAATTTTTGTTGCATTTTTTGCACAGTTTGACCCAATAAATTTTGAGACTTTGGGTCACCAAATGTCTTGCCTACCTTGAACATGAAGTAAAGAAAAATCCTATTAAGATGTGTTACTAGTCAGATCATTTGCCCTACATCAACTTGTTCAACATCTTCGGTGAAAGCATCAGTTAATTCACACTTCGCTGTTTGGAAAGCGGTAGCATCCCATAATGACAGTGATATCAAGCACTCTGGGATGTGCTGAAATATATATTCCGTACCCAATTTACTGTTTTGGTTTCCTCGCATATTTCTATCTCTCTGGGGTGAGCTCTATTTTACTTTTGACTTTGACATTCTTGAATATATTTTGAATGTCACTTACTGTGTTGGAGGAAGATGCTATACATATGCCACATGATG
This sequence comes from Hermodice carunculata, assembly GCA_964020975.1. NCBI lineage: Eukaryota > Metazoa > Annelida > Polychaeta > Eunicida > Amphinomidae > Hermodice > Hermodice carunculata. The sequence goes on from OZ026627.1 coordinate 26,901,137, forward strand.
CAGGTTGTCTGGTGGATCAAATAGATTACCCCATCTAGGAGGAGACCGCACAGCCATGTTTTGGACACAAAATTCATCTTTTCATCTGCTTGGGCCTTCCAGGGCCTTATCTTGTTTATTGTTTCCATTTCCCTTACTTTCTATACTGAACCAAACAAATAACGCAACCCTTAAACTTTTTAACTTAAATATTTATTGTTACTTTCATATCACAGAAACAAATTAGATCCATATTCTGCAGTCTTTTTGGCCTAACATGTGAAAAACAAAAACTTGAAACTGTCAACGAGGGCGCGACCAGCTGGCAATAAACAGGGCAACATTGATTTGTAAAGCTCACAAATTGGCATGTCCACTAATACTGTGTGTGACCACCATCAGCATCTGTAACTGCTATGCAACGTCGGCGCATGGGTGACACTAGCCGCTCCACCATCTGCCGGAGCACACGATCCCACTCTTCTTGAAGAGCCTGGCGAAGCTGCTGGCGGTTGGTGGGTGCTGGATCCCATCTCCGAGCACCCTAGTCAAGGTAGTCCCAAAGATGCTCAATGGGATTGATATCAGGTGAGAAGGCTGGCCATGGCAAAATGTTAATTCCTTCTCCTTGCAGAAAATCCATCGTCAGTCTAGCGGCATGGGGCCGAGCTTTGTTCTGTTGAAGCAAGTGGAGTTGGTGGTGTCTAATGAAAGGGACAGCAACAGGCTGAAGGATCTCATCCCTGTAACAGGCAGCATTAAGATTGCCTTCAATGAAGATTAGCTGGTTTTGCTGTGAATGAAATTCCACCCCACACCATCACTGATGCATCTCCAAATCGATCTGTTTCCAGCACACAGGCATCTGAGTAGCATTCTCCCCTTCGTCGCCAAACACATCTCCTACCATCTGCATGATACAGGGTGAAGCGGGATTCATCGGTGAATAGCACATCCCTCCACTGTTGATGGGGTCCAGCAAGTATGGGCAGTAGCCCATTGTCGTCGGGCTTGCCTTCTTGCCTGAGTCAAAATTTGACCCCTGTAAGGATGCCTGGCGTGTAGATGGTGTTCTTGTAGTCTATTACGGACTGTCTGGGCAGATATTCTGTTATTGGTTCTGCCAGCTGCAGGTGTCTGTTGTGCAGTTCTAGTGGCTGGTCGAGTTCTGTTCCACAGATGTGACACCCTGATGTGTCTGTCTTGTGCAGGTGTGGTTTCTCTTGGTCTCCCAGGACGCTGTCTATCAGCTGTGGCCCCAGTCTCCTGGAATCTTGTAGCAAGTCTGGATATAGTGGATTTGTGGACTTGCAGTTTTCTTGCCACCTCTGCTGCAGATAAACCAGCCTGTAGCATGCCAATTCCTCTCTCCCGATCTACTGTTGATAATCGACCCATAGTTCTTGGAATACTGTGCCAAATGAATCCCATGCTGCCCTTTTATTGTCCGCGAAGGGCTACACCCAACCAGTAAAGGTGCGAATGTTTTAGTCATGTGGGTAGCACTGAATCCTGCAGTTGTCCTTGATTCAGCACAACCACCAAACTTTGAAAGCCTCATATCCTCGCACACAGTTACGCTTGGGCTGATTTCAATGTGGTGTTTTCCTGTCCCAGAATCAAAGACTTGGGAACCTTAATTTCAGGTGTCAGAGACTTGCGTAAAATAGCCTGCTGTAGTCACTCTTGATTCATGACAATGACCCCATGGCAAGGTCAGGGTACTCGACCTTGAGGTCACACTACTTGGTGCATTATTTTAGAATGATTTAACAACGGTTCGTATATTTCTGAACTTTAAATACAGTTCCAATGTGAAAATAAACCCAAATGAAAAAGTTGCGTTATTTGTTTGGTTCAGTATAGTTGCTTGCACCGAGCAGTCACTTTTATTTTTAGCCAGGGTCCAGCAATGAACTTTTTTTCTGCAAGTTAATGGCAATTATGTGTCCTGAAGACTTTGTATATTTGTTGATAGTTTGTTCAAATCCCATATCCACAGGAACGTGCCCCAATAAATTCCAGGGACTCCTTTCCCCTGCATGGAGTTCAGCATATGTCTGAAGATGACGGCATGGAAACACCAACATTTGAGTCGTATAAAGTGGTGAATATCTTTCACAGTTTGTATGGTCATAGGTAAGTACCCATAAAAAAATCCCTGATGCATGCCAAATGCAGCTACCAGTCACGTACCCGCTAGATCCAATGGGTATCACAACAAGTTGCATTATATCCATATATGTGTGCCAGAACAGTGCTGCTGGTCCAGTTGTTTGACGCTCTAAATTTCGGAGATAGTGAATGCAGCTTGTAAAACAGAAACAACACTAAGCAATGTAATATTATGTGCTTTCGATTCCTTGGATACAACTTGTTGACCGTCGATGATGATTGAAAGCCAAGATCGAAAACAGCTTGAAAACACTTAAGATTCCCACGTGCATCATTCACTTTTCAGTAAGGTCAGTTTAACAATCAGAAGTAAGAAGGTTCTTTTACAAGTTAAATGTCACATAATTGAGTAGGCATCTTGGAATTCGACTACAGTCACATTACAAGGCCAGAGGGCAATTCAACTACAGCCGCTTCTTGTGGTGACAGATTTAAGCAAGGACATAAGCACTAGCTTGTGTGCCTGTACAACGCTATTGTAATGGCAGCCTTCTAACACTGCATTTACAGACCCAGCTGCAACAATATAGGACTGTAACAGTAGATCTGACAACCCAGCAGCACCAAAGCACTTTGCAATAACCGAAAAGATTGTATATGCTATGTGAATCGTCCCCATGCAGTTTTTTTTTGTTTTGTTTTTTTGTTTTTTTTTTTTAATATTTTTATGTCCTGGGTTTTACAGTAGAAAGACTGGTAGAAAACTACAACCGAAACTTTTGATTAAATTGGCCTGCCATTGACCATTCGCAAGTATCCAGGAACATTTATCCTGTATCATAAACAGGGAGCTACTGAGGTCAAGCCCTTTTAGCAACCATGCCAAATCTTTCCTAATAGCTTTTTGATTGTCATGTACTGGTCCTGTCACCAAACAATCGATGGTAAAATAAAAATGGCTGCTAAATATTTTCTTGGGATGTATGTATGCCACCTTAAGACCGAAACATTATGTGTTAAGCACGTTCAATAGAAGGGACTCATATTTGCTCTCTCTCTCTCTCTCTCTCTCTCTCTCTCTCTCTCTCTCTCTCTCTCTCTCTCTCTCTCTCTCTCTCTCTCTCTCTCTCTCTCTCTCTCTCTCTCTCTCTCAATATATATATATATATATATATGTCAACAAAGTTTATCACTGATGCTAAAGTTACAAAAATCGACATGGTAGGCCAGCCATGTAGCTTTATCCAAAAGCATCTTCCATATCCTGCATATTTCTGTGAAGTGTAGTCAACAGCTCCTGCTTCAGAACTGTGATAATGCATAAATCTCTCTTTCGGGGGGGGGGGGGGGGTTAAGACAAAACGATAGCGCTGAAACGAATTGTTCAATGGCTTCGACACTTAAGATTCCCACGTCTTTATACCTTAAAAGCTGAATTTGATTTGCATATGGTGTAACGTATTCATTTTGCTTTTTCTGTATCGCGCAGTTTTATTTACAAATGTTCATGTGATATTTGTAAGGAATACTTGCCAGGATGCCTGATATTGAAAGGTCGTGTATGTGCAAGTTTATGTCGTATTGCCAAAAAAGAGTAAATTGGGTCAACTTTAAACTCCCTGAATATGTATCTTGGTAGATTATTCAACTAACTGGATCATAATTATCCATATACTTTCAGACTAAAACTATACTTAATTCTGCTGATCTTAGATAATAAATATGAAGATGATAACTTAGATCAGACGGATCTAAATTAGGTGACAATAGGTTGATCACACAGATGTCTTCAGATATCAAAATTGGGTCATTCATTGGGATGGCTTTTCAAGCAGAATTAACTGTTACCGGTAATTCTGACTTATTTGTAGCTCACCTTCAAACTCTCTTGCCCTTTTTGATATAATCCATCACAAATAGTTCCTCTAAGATTCCTGAACTAGGACATTCCTATTTTTGACAGTTTCAAACCCGTTCTAAAATTGCTGATTATTAGGGGACAATTGATAGCCTTGCTCAGTTCAGACATAGCGGAATTTTCAAACAACTTATATTACGGCGAAGTTATTTTTCAGGTATTCCCAGTTAACATTACGTGAGTACATATTTTCATAGAAGTGTTTCGCTTCTGCTAGAATACACATTTGGGTGTGTACTTTCTAAATTGTTCTCGCATGATTTGGTAACTCTTTGTAATAATAACAATAGCAGGAGTAAAATTCTACATGAGACTTTTTTCAATGTTGGGCATAGTTTCTTTTGCTGAATCGATATTGTAGGCATATGTGGAACAAGCAACTTACCAAAAAGGAAATTTGGAATAAAAGCATGCAGGATTTGATCATGCATTTGTTTAAGTAGTAACGAAGTGGAACTGCACTAATGGTTGCTTTTTCCAACCACTTTCAATGCACCCAAGGTGTGAGGCTGAAATTAGTATTTTTTTCTGAACATTATAGAAATATAAACTTAATTTGCAGATATACAAGGAAACATGTTACTGTGTAGTATATATTGACAAGGGCGAACGAAAGACTTTGATGTACCACTTAAGTAATACTTAAACTTTGGTGAAAAAATTGTATTTTGATATTTTGTCTATGGTACATGTACATTTGATATGTTTTTACCATAACCTCGAGGTAATTTACACTTACATACATACATACATACATACATACATATATACATACATACATACATACATACATACATCACTTCAAGTGTATAAAAATAAAGGACTTTCATCCTCTGTGGTATATAGATCGACCGCAGCCATCATTTGATCAAAATACACGCTGCACAGGAACAGTTATTATTTTTGCTGGTTATGCCGGGAGTTGGATAACTTTTCACTGCTTCAAGTGTTTTTGGTAGATCAGCGATAATATGTGTAAACGATGTATGAACACTTCTGGAAAAATAGTTAAAGTATGGCCAAATATTCTTAAGATGGCCTGTCCTCAGCATTGGTTGAAGCTGGATTCATCATTCATAACGAGTTGCGATCAATTTTTGTTTGCATTCCTTCCAGAATGCTAAACGTGCCTGTGTGTTGTTGGGAGGGCGTATCTATGTATATGACTGCACCAGGGAGATTCACTCTCTCCCTAAGCCACCCGAAAGGAGGTTTACATTCATTGCACAGATCAAAATGTATCAGTATACATATTATATATTTGTGAACGAGCTAAAACCCTTGATATAGAAAATGTGACGTCAACCATGGGGAAAGATTTCTTCAAACGATAAAATCTATACATTTTACAAAGATTAGGATTTTTCAACTTCATGTCTTAGATATTTCTCTATGGGTGGGTTTATATCGAAGAACAGGCCATAATCAGTGTATCTTAATGTGGTTCACCCTCACACGATGTGAGGTCAAATATGCACATAGTTATGGTGTATATTCAATAGAATCCCTGATATTGTGTACCTCATAATGAAACAAATGGAGTACTCTCTGAGACATATAGAACAGGTGAAATAAAACCAGATGTAAACTTGGCCGTTTTCAAAATTAAAATAAAGAATGCATTCTTGAGCACGATAAGTGTGACTCTGTTTTTGATTCTTATGATAGATACGATGAACAGAATTGCCAGCATATGAATTATTGTGCAATGTTTGTAGGTGATATTGCAAATTACCTGTATTGCATATCAACACGTTATTCACGTAACTTTACATGCAAGCCTATGCTTTTACAGTGCAATGATGCGGGATGTATTCCAATTGCAAAGAGTATATAGTAAGAAGTACGACTGTTTAGACTGCTCTGATGAACTTAATTGTTAGACACAATCATATCATCAGATCATTACTGATTTGTCGCAATAGGATATATGCATATTAATTTCCAGCCAGAACTGCATACCTGATTCCCTAGTCTCATTTGGCGGGATATGGCGAGATAAGGGTCGGTACCTGTAGGAACAAGCGGGATAGTGGTACTATTTTAGATATAAAGAATACTTATTAAAGGCATAAGAATTTTTTTCTTGATATAATTATGGCTCTGGAAGTACTAAATGAATGCCCGCTTGGTATTTGTGAACCTAAATTTCTCAAAAACGCTAATTTTGTGAGAAGTGAACATATGGCCTTGTCTGTGGCATCGATGTGACCCTCACGTCTCCCGTTATCGCCTGGCGTCAAACCCGTGTTTTGTGGCGGTATTTGAATGAGGCGTATTCACGGGAATCAAATATAATCAGTCAGATTCCCCATAGACAGACGTAATGCCGATGACTATGCAGCAAGAAATGATCCAAACTGATTGGCCTTAAAACGGAGAAGTGGATTTTCAATGTTATCTGAGATCAACCGCACTTTTTTTACTATACAATAAATGGAGAGTTGATGACCTGTGTCAATGAAAGACATCTTTTATGCTGGGATGAAATATAACGTGAAATAAGGTATAATAGTCCAGTCAACCTACGGTCAATACTGACTGAAACACACCACAAACTGCAACACAAATGATTTCTTTGATTTTGTCCCAATTAGATTCGATAGAATCATATACTAAAAGTCACCAAAAATGTATGGTTGCGAATTTTTTTTGCATATATTGAAAATGGCGCATGTGAAAATCTAGGACGACCAAATTTGAATCTTCAAATTATGTTGTTCATAATATTTCACATGTAATTATTGTTTTCCTGGTAAGAAGGCATCTAAACAAATTTGATTTGATTTTCTTAGATGTAAATTTTTGTTAATGCAAAATAGTGGTTTATATATATATATATATATATATATATATATATATATATATATATATATATATATATATATATACAGTTCAATAAATGTGGCTTTTGTAAACTTGTGAAAGAATTACCCTCAGATGATACAATTGCACGCTCAATACGCACAGAAACATATCAGTTTATAAAATTACTGCTGGTATAAATAAGAAATTCGTCTTTAAGTGTATAGATTTGATAGGCCGAATTTTCAACCACTACATATCCACATGTATTCAGAAATCCATAAACGTAAACAGGGCAACTACTGTATTTTTTTAGCGACAGCTAACGACGTCTGGCCACACCTGAGGTACAATTTGATTTCATTTTAACACACACACACAAAACTTGTCCAGCCGTGTCGACACATCTATAGTAACGAAGCCAAAGTAATTTAGTTTTAAAATGCCATACCAAATACAAACGGGTATTATGAACAGGCTACTTCATTGAGAGTAAGGACGACAGAAGAATGTACGGCTAGAAAAAAAGCAACTGAAAAACACACAACAACAGAGAGAAATTGGTTGGTGTGCCACAACTGTAATCACCGATCTTATTCTGTCATCCTTATGTTTTATATGTTAACATACTTCAAAGTGCATGGTAGGTACTGTAAAGCACTATATGATGATAAAATATTAAACAAGAGGACCGTGTTAGTCCTGTACCCAGCTGACCTTGGCTGCACAGCCTGAAGTGATCCTGTGGCCTTTGGCATTATATGAAAGCTAACTTTCTTTAAGACCATCATCACTGTTGGCCATATAAAAGTCTTCACACACGCTTCTGGAATCATTATTTTTTAAATGTAACAGAACGAATTTTTAGGAATATGTGCGCTGATACGTAAGTTTTACTTTTCGAAATGGCACAAGGTAAAAATTAACAATAACAAAGGAAATACCGAAACATCAACATAACAAAACCTACTCCTGACGCGAAACAGGAAGTCATCCACAAATAAAACTGGTGGTTTTCAACAGGTTCTCTCAACCTGCGAAACACTGCCCATTAACCGAAACATATAGGCCTACCCACTTAGAACTGAAATTCTATCACTTGTGCCAGAGATAAAAAGAGACATGGTAGGACTGCCCCTTTTTGGTTTTCCCGACTTCTGGCTAGATACCAGCATACAAACACCAAGACCAAGTGAACTTCCTTAACGAATATATTATCGCATGTGCAAATGGTGATAACTAAATGCCAACATATACCTCTGTAAGCTAGAACTCTTCCACACTGTGATCACCACAGGGAACGACTATCTCTTTCAGATAAGCACAAGGTTAACTTCACGCACAGCTGGTGTTCATTGCTTCTCTTATAAGATTGAGTATTATCAATTAACATATGGCAATACGCCAAAGACTATACTCAACCTGGGCTTATATCCAAACCCCCGGGAGTGTAACCAGTCAAATTTTTTTTATCAAACTGGATTCCTCATATTATCAGCCAGCTCAATTCACAGCAAAATAATACAGTAGGCCTACATCGTTTTTGTAACATTTACGAATCTGGTACTTTATTACACACTGTACCACCAAAAAAACTATTAGTCTGAGAACGCAGCCCACAGCACGATATGGCCTATGAATATTTAACAAATATTTCAGCAAAAAAACATTACTCATATTCATAAAAGAGGCTGACAAGGTAGAAAGCCCCAGTCAACGGCTTCACCATAGGAAAAGTGCTGGCAAAACGGACAGGGCGGCCAAGAAGGGTTATCCATTTTTTTCTGACGTGATCATATTTCGCGTTATGAGTCCCATGTCATCAGTACCGCCCTTTCGTCACACAAGCGGAACGCTGTAAAGGTCGGCCGAACGTCGTGTGTTGGAAAACCTTTACGTTAATGCAAGTTTTGCCGTTGTTTCTTGTAGTTTTTGCTTTGAAACATAATTAGCCATATTTACCTACATTCAAAAGTGTACAAACAGCTATAATTCGGTGAACATTTGAAAGATTTGTGTGACTTGTGACACAATTTGTTTCACGCTTGGTGACATTTTCCAAGTGCACGATTATGTTATTTTTAGATGGGCACCTACGGGGAAGACGGATCGGACAAGAAGGATCGCTGATCCCTTTTGCCCGCAGATTGTAGCACTGATCCGTAATGCCCGATCATGAAAACAAAATAGGCCTAATAGCGATAACGTTACTCTCTAGAGTTGTGTCATGTATTTCTAAATTAGACCCCACTCCAAAATATCACATTCTAGGACGTAAGATTCACTTAAAAGAGAATATTTGTAATAGGCCTTGGCCTACTTTGCACTCGTTGTTGTTTAAATGCACCCCGCAAAGGAAGCCATCGTCCTCATTAAAGGCGATATAGCTCAGATCTAAAATTCGACCTCATGAAAGACGTTTTTGTTCCACACAGCCAGTCATTTTGCAAATTTTTTGTGGCTGAAAAATGTGTGGACGAAACTTAATGCCAAAACTGAAGAAAAATTTGATTTTTTCAAAAGTTTTATGTCCGTGTATCGTGAGTATATTTGTAAAGAGGTGTCAATGCAAGTTAGGCCTAACTTTCTTTCTTTTTTCTTTCTCTTTCTTTCTTTCTTTCGTTCTTCTTTACTTGTTTCTTTGTTTCTTTCTTTCTATCTATCTACCAAACTCAGACGCATTGCCTGCCATGCAGAGACTTAAAGTGTCCCCTGGGTATAGCACATATTGTGAGGTGTCTTTCTTTCTTTCTTTCTTTCTTTCTTTCTTTCTTTCTTTCTTTCTTTCTTTCTTTCTTTCTTTCTTTCTTTCTTTCTTTCTTTCTTTCTTTCTTTCTCTCTCTCTCTCTCTCTCTCTCTCTCTCTCTCTCTCTCTCTCTCTCTCTCTCTCTCTCTCTCTCTCTCTCTCTCTCTCTCTCTCTCTCTCTCTCTCTCTCTCTCTCTCTCTCTCTCTCTCTCTCTCTCTCTCTCTCTCTCTCTCTCTCTCTCTCTCTCTCTCTCTCTCTCTCTCTCTCTCTTAACTCAGACGCCTTGCAAGCCACGCAGAGACTTACAATTTTCCCTGGGTATAGCACCTATTGTGATGTTGTGCATATGGCACATATAAAAAGGTCAAATATTATGCCAACTAGGGACATTCACAAATTTCAATTACTTTTGGCTTCCAAACTATTCAACTTAAAGACTGAAATATACTACTAAAGTAAAATACCACGTCAGGTCAGAGGTTAGAAGGGTCAAATTTGGGATATTTCTACATTTCACTAAGCCAATCATTTTACTAGTCTGTATCACGTCCGTGTGTAAATACAGGCATTATTTTTCCCAATGATTTTTCTTGCCTATTTTTACTCCAGGTAGTCTTAAACTGGGACACAACGCGAGCCAGAAATTTCACGTTGTGCACAGGTATAGCACAGCACCTCAAGATAGGAAAGTTATGATGCAAGAGGCACAGTATAAATGTATGCGATTATAGTATTATAATAGTGATCCAACACAAGAATAATTTAGATATCATCGTGATTACCTCTTTCTACTTCCGAAACCTGGGGAAATCCCTGACTTTAAAATTATGACATACTGTTCATCAACTTTTAAAGTACATGTAATGTAAGTATATGTCTCTTTTTATAATACGTCTATGATTCATAGGCCTACATTTATATTTCAGATGGTGTACACGTACAAAAGAAGCTGGACCGAGGTAACAATGAAGGCAGCCATTGTCATAGCGAAGGAGGCATTTGTGAGGCAGGCAGCCATTGAATATGGCATACCTTATGCAACTTTGCAAAGACAGTTTAAAAAGCAACAGAACCAATAAGTGTTTGGGCACCTATCACAGAGTTGTCTGCGACGATGTTGAAAAAAAAACTGGTCAACTGCATACAGAACATGGACAGGATGTTATTTGGCCTAAGCAAAGACGATCTTAAACGACTGGCATTCGAACTTGCAGAACGCAATTATATATCTCACCCTTGCTCAAATAGACAGGCAGGTAATGGTTGGTACCGCAGATTTGTGTCCAGACATAAATCTTCCTCTGCGAAAACCGGCACCCAAAAGCATTGCTCGTGCAGGTGGCTTCAACCACCCACAAGTAGAGATGATTATTCACTTGTTAAAATGCCCCGTGATCAAACATAGTTTTCATGCCAATGATATATACAATGTTGACCAAACTGGCATGCAAACAAATGCCAATAAGCCACCCAAAGTCATATCACCTGTTGGCAAGAAGCCCTTGGAAGTGATCAGTAGTTCAGACAGGGCCAACCTATTACAGCGGTATACTTGTGTAACGCTACTGGGCGTTTTATCTGTTTCATCCCACCTGTATTGATCTTTTCCAGAAAGAGACTTGCTGAAGGGCTCCTTGCTGGAGCACCTCCCGAATGTGAAGCCTTGTGCTCAGATTCAGGGTGGATAAACGGAGAGTTGTTTTTGGAGTGGATGTGCATCATTGTTAGATGTGTGCGTCCATCAGCTCATAACCCAGTACTGATAATACTGGAAAATCACGCTTCACACAAGACCATTCAACTACTGGATTATGCATCTAAAAACCATGTTGTGATACTTTCGGTACCACCCCACACAACACACATACTACAACCCTCAGACAGACGTTTATATGGACCACTATCCACAGCTTATGAGACTTATATTGACTGGTATCAAAAAGAAAATTCCAATAAGCCCATAACTATGTGGCAGCTTGCATCCATATTCAATTGAGCATACATAATTACCGCAACAATGCAAAATGCAATATCTGGATTTGCCGCATGTGGGGCTCGACCCTTCAATGACAGAATCTTCAGTGATGCTGACTTGGCACTAGCAAAGGGTATGAGCGGGCCATGCCAGCTGCCGCAGGTGCCCAGGTAATTCCAAGCCACTCGTCAACGACCCCTCCATCCATTATTTTTGTAACTTGCTTTAAACATATCTTAATCAAATGAAAATGATTGGGAAACAGGGAAACCCTATATTAACACCTCTCGCAGAAGAAAAAGGACAATATATGAACGGTACGTAAAAGACAGCACAAAACAATACAGAAGAGACACATAATGAGACGATGACAAATAGTGGGACCGGTGCTTAAAACACATAAGTGGTGCTTCATAACATGACTCCATACACGTACAATCTCTCCGATATCTCAATAAATTCGTTTACAGCTGCAAAATATTATAATTATTAATTAGTGAACAGGCTTTGTTACCATCGAGTATTGTTGCTGTAGTAAACGGTGCAATTGGTATGATTATTTTGTAACTTATTAAGTGTAATAATTATTCATTTACGTGTCGCCGTCTTGGTCAAATGGGTTATGTAGCATAAATTAACTGCCAGCTGCGTTTGTGCAAAGAATTAGTACAGCGCCAGGATTATGTGGCTGAAACTGCTAAGTTGTTGGGGAGATGGTTCTTGGTCTCGTGTATATTTTAGACGCTTTTTCAAGAAAAAACCTTTCCCTTCAAAACAAAAAGTTTGTTTTCTTTTCTCAACTATGCTGATAATACGATTGACTATTTTTGTGCCATAAGAGTTTTCCAGGTGAAACTACTAGAATATATCAGCTGACTAAAATGAGGCGGACTGGTAGAGATTTTTTTTTTGTTTTGTTTTTTTTTTGTTTTTTGTTTTTGTTTCATGTTTAGGGCCAGGGGCATGAAAATGAGCAGGACAAGGCAACAACAAAACGAAGTGGACCAGGGACATCAAAACGAAGTAGCACAAGGTAAATATTGAAACATGTGTTTATGGACAATTATATTGAATTCATTTTTCATGAAGATCAAAGTGTTTACCTGGATTATCAACACAAAAGCAAAATAAACAGGTTTCACATGAAAGTGATTAACACCATCGCTGTGCTTTTGTTCTCGTAGGCATTGTTATATATATATATATATATATATATATATATATATATATATATATATATATATATGTGTGTGTGTGTGTGTGTGTGAGCAATGTTGCCCGTCAATGAATTTTCAGTTCTGCTGCCTATGATAGGCTTATCATCAAACTTCACTGTGTTTCAGCTTTCATTATATATACATACTTTGTCAATACTGCAGTTACTGAACCTATAGACTGATAGTAGGTCCATGCTGAACTCGAGTCTCAGGGAAATGAGGTGGGTGCTGCACCTATTATTGTCAGAGAACTACAAGCGGAGCCAGTGGAGCAAGGCAAAACAGACCTTCCTGATCCCACCTAGCCCAGGCACGGAAAATGACGAAGGAACAGGGATGTTGGCTGAGGTAAGTAGTATATCAGCTGGACACACATAAATATGGGAACACCTTGGCATGAGTGCACATCACATACGATGTGATGTGCATTCATATTGCATTCCAGTATATTGCAATTATCCTACTTGTAGCACACTTTCCTATGGAAGCACATGCTTCAATTTTAGTCCAAATAGTTTGTTTTTTTTTATTGAAGTGTAAATATCCCCAGTTACTATTAAGTAAATGATGTGATAAAACTACCAAAATGAGAAACACAGAGCTTCCTCTCGAAAAATTAGTTTTGCAGCCAAGTTGTTGTAAAATATCTTGTTCAGAATCAGGTCTCACTATATTCAGTGTTATAAAGCGGTAACTAACCATATTGGCAAGATTGTATATTATAAAGATTTGGCTAAGAAAGGGCGACCTGGAGAGGAAGCCCTGCAAACACAGCTCGTCTCTTAAATTTTAATGCGATATATATTTTTTTCACTCTGCACATTCCACAGAGCGCTGAAGTAACATCCAGAACAGAGCCAGGACCAATACACTCCTTACTCACAGTAACACCTGCTGATATACAACCTGTACCTCGAGCAGGAAGGAGCCGTGTTAAGAATCACAAGAGAAAGGCCATGCATTCGGCAGTACTGACAAGTGCCCCCATCAAAAATGCTCTTCCACAAAAAAAATGACAAAAAGAATCCAAAACAATAAAAAAGCAGGTACATAAACCAAATCAAACAAACCACAAAGGAAGGCGCCACCCAAAAAGAAAACCGTAAAGACCAGTCATAGCTCAGAATCTGAAAGGCCTGATACGCCAACAAGCAATTGGGACTGCCTAATTTGTGGCGAGGCTAACAATGATCCATTGACTGAAGACTGGATAGAATGTGACACATTTCATCAATTGCCACGTTCATATTTATTCATTATTATGTGGGTTGTCTTTGCTGAATATTTAGCTTAGACAAGTAGCCGCTACTCAGAGAGACATATACGGGTAAAAGGCTCTGAAACATGTTGAGTGGTTACCCGCCGAAGACCATTTAATTTATTATTTGGGCTAATACGGTCTATGTCAAAACTTTACAGAGGGACGTGTGCAATACGGACAATAGCACTTCTATGTACATAGGTTAGACAGGGACAGACAGGGACAGGTTAGCTTTTGGAGAGTAAAGAGTTTGGACTGCGGAATAGGGTAATGACTACTGGAAAGTGGTTCTGGACAAAAAGACACAAATACGAAACATGCAAGGAATTGGCCCATGACGCGTGCACCGATTACGAAGGAGTGGGAAATTATATTTGTGATATCCGTGCATAAATTCTAGGGCACATACATTACAGACAGCACGTTCAACAGTTGGCCATAGAAGTCAATGGGGAAGTGTAAGTATTTTTCTGTGGGAGATTGTGGCAAATTATAGTCTTAGTGAACAGCTTTTCTTGTCATGCTCTGGACACAATATGCCCAGATCATGCCAAGTAAACTGTTGATTCAGTTTTGCTTCAGGGTGGAATTGTTCAATAACGTAATATTCATCAAGAATGAACATTATCCCGTAAAACGTTCATTCTTTACAAATATCACGTTCAACATATGATCACAGAAGTCAATGGGATAATGCGATCAATTTTGTGAACGAGATTATTGCAAATTAGCCCCTGTCAACAGTTTTTCTGCACAGAGTGACCATAAAATACCAAGGAAAGCTGTTGAGTTGGTTTTGCATGGGGTGGAATGAGGCAGTGGAAAGTTGTGCATGTACTTTTCAAGAAAAGTAAATTGCTAAACGATAAAACACAGAATGGTGTGTTGTTAATGCTTTTAACAAAATACATGTACCTGAACGCTTGGAGTCTGAATGACAACGTGTTTAGTAAGTTTGACAATCCAATAGTAATTGAATGGTTGAAATACACCCCGTTTGAACTGTATAAGAGACTACATATTCAGACCTTGTGTAAATTGTGCAGGGGATATTACTATTAATCTTTTTGTGAATTGCATGTGGCTAAAATATTTAGCTTTAACGACATGCTCCCTAAATTTTGACGACATGTCTTTGCCAAATGTATGTTCAAATTCATAGTCAACATTATTGAAAGGTAATGTGTGTAATTTTCAAAGACAATCACAGGGGAAACTATGAACTGTTCTCTACAATGCCACAACATACTATACCATCTAATTTTACTACGTGTAGTTGTTCATATCTGAAGCAATAAGTCCACACGATTCCTTGAATTATTGAATGATACCTTATGCAGCAATCCAGGTTATTTTAAAAAAAAATGAATGCTCTTAACATGACCCTTTGCAATCCTTTACTTAACCTCAATTTTTTGTATTCTATGCAAATATTTTGCCACACAGCATGGCTGACCATTTTTGGCCGCTTACATTGAGCCGTCTTGCCCGAATTACAAACATTGGAGAACGTTGGCAGCTCACACAAAATATTTTGAATGTAAAAAGTGAAAACCATGCATAGTTTGATGAACAGTGATATTGTCTCGCTGCTATTCTACGTAAATGCCTATTTGTAAACTACAAAGCCATTGTGCACTCCACACAGGCATACTGATCCGTTTTGCCCGATCGCCTGACCCGTTTTGCCCAGCCCATTGGGTAAAACGGGTTTTTCTTTAAAAAAAATTTAGATCGCTCACAACTTAAAAAATAATATTTTATTTATTGTACGTTTTTCTGTTAACATATGTATTTCACAGCTAAGCATGCTTTAGACCTATTTTTGTCTCGTTTTACTATAAATGGAAACGGTACCGATGCATTTTCCCTAGGCGATCCCTTTTGGCCGCATTTCCCGTAATGCCCTCAGGTATCATATTACTAAATGAATTGGTGATCGAATACCTCAAATTGAACTACCCTAAAACACCTAAAGGGAATTGTTAATAGTGTTTGAGGGTGGGCTTATATAAACAACTGTTCTAATTTTTTCTTTTTTTTTTTTGAAACATCAAATACCACAAAGGATCAGGAACGCCATTAATTCTACCATACTAATCGGGTGGCTGATCCCTGGCAGAAACGATGTTAAAAGTAGCACCAATATCGAAGAAATTGGTAGATGAAAGAAACAAGCAGTGCTTCGGCTTTGTGTATAGCACACCATGACAGCTAAATGTTGCGGGACCCAAAGATGTGATGCTTGGTTGTACCTGCGGTATGGTATGTAAAATGTGATTGTTACTTATGTATGATGTCACAAATTCCTGTGTGTGTAGCCATTGTATGTTATGTATTTAAATATACTACCCAACAAGGGATTTTAATAAATCAGCATCAGCATCATCAAATTAATATACAAATAAAACATGGGTGAAACAAGCTATAGTTTGGCTTTCTTGATTTATTGACAGAGTAAAATAACCTAGACGTTGTGAATCACGTTTCTATGAAACAGTTTGGAAATATCTGTTGGAATTTCACTGGGCATACAAAAACAAAACTAAGACAAAAACAAAAAACAAAAAACAAACAAAGAAAAAATAACAACAGCAAAAAAATAAAAAAAACAGAGACCTTTCCATGATGTCAAGTTCAAATTAATTACCAATTAAGTGGAACGAAAGACAGGAACAATGGCTGCTAGGGAGTAAGCAGATATTTGTAGAGTACAAACTTAACTTAAACAAGTGCTGGATGAAAACGATCAAAAAACAGAGACCAAGTGCAAAAACGGTCTGTTTCAAATTTTCCTTGAAAATGGACTTTGTTTATGTCCAACTCTCACTTAAAACCACAAAGTGATTCATGGGGGAGACCAGTTTGGTGCTCTACGATACCACCTGAGACAATGATTCAGTAATCTATGCGGACACACTGCTGTGACGCAGCACCGAAGCAACACGACACCACAGCTTTTGAATAGAAAACTAATAATGCAAATGGTCTCCCTATAGATAGATCTGTGCCTTATTCCATACCACCCCGGGTTGAACCTATTAAAACAGGTATCATGAAATAATTTCTTAGAAACGAATTTGACAGAATATTAGATTTTATTATCAATGAAAATAGTTCAGAAAAAACGTTAACATATTTTCAAAGTCCAACCTAACAATGACAGCAAAATCAATTAAAGCAGAAGGCAGAGCCTCAAAAATTATCATCACATCAACATACAAATTCAGAAATGTCAACCCTGAAACGACAGCAAACAGATTCAAGAGTTTATGTGACAAAACTAATGTGAGGTGAAAAATTCACTCGTTACTTCAGACAAGCAGCCCCCCTTAAAAGGCAACCGGTGGCTTAAAACTGGTCCTCTCAATCTATAAAATATTCGCCATAAACACCTAAAATTCTTTTTTTTCCCAAAAACATAGAGACCACAACACTAGAAATCCAATCTTAAATATTTGTGAGACCATAACGTGTCAATATCATGGGCGAAAATAAGTCCAATAAGAAAACTGTCTAAATCTTGACAAGCTGACGAACATGAGTGTCACAAGATATCACAAGATTTGGATATCCACTAAGCAATACTTTATTCATTGAATATCTAAAGATGCTCAGATGTCATATCGGCAACTTAAAAGAAACATTTCATGAAAAAAAGCGGAAGACGGTTTCAACAGTGCCACAGAAACTGCTCCAAAAATCCGAGCAAAATGAACCTTGATTAAAACCCATCAGCCATCTAGCAAGAAAACTGAAACCCTGAAGTTGAAGGTTGAAACATCAACAACTTAGTGCCATTTTTATATCAGTCAACAAAGATGGCAAAGAGAAATGCAGCAAAACGCACAGAGTAAGCAATCACCCAAACACCAACATACATCTTCCAAGACCGCAACAGATAAAAAGACATGGTAGGCCTGCTAATATTTGGTATTCTTGATGTATCAGCTCGTTGAGACGACAGCAAAATAAAACAAGAGGGCTGTGTGAACAGCCCATGCTCAGCTGACTTAGGGATTCATCACACCTGTGGCTATGTCAACTTTGGATACGATCAAGGTCACTCATGTCCTGAGTACGTCTGACTTTTTTGTGGAAGAATATTAACATGTGCAACATCAAGGTCCCAGATCAACTACTTCCCAAGTAATTGTGAAGGGTAAAATTCGTGTATGTTGCACTGTGATCCCAGAAATGAGATCAAAGCCACTCATGTACTGTTTTAGCACGACCTTTATAGAGAAGCGTTAACATGTGCAACATCAAGCTCCTACCTCAGATCTCAAGTTATCAAGTTAGCAGTACATTTCATGTCAGTTGTCCTGTCGCCTTGGGTATAAAGTCAAGGTCCAAAAATCACTGAAACGCAAGGACTTGCACAAAAAATAAACACTTGTGAAAGGTACATCCATACCAGGTTTCATGGAAATATGACCAAAATTATTTAAGTTAAAACTATTACAAGAAACTCATATGTTAAACCTTTCTCTTAAAACTTTTTAAAAAATCCCCCCCCCCTCCAAGAAAAAATCATTAGCAATAAAACATCACTGGAGCGTGACCATTTGAACAGAACTGGTACAGACCCATCCAAGGCACAATGCCACTAAGTTTGAAGGCAATCTGACCAACGATTTCTTCAGGTAAGTCGAAAATGTAAATTAGCATTAGATTGCCATTGACTTACATAGTGATCAATAGAAACGGCGCATTAACCGATAGGTACCAAAATTCAGAAAATTGTTAAAAATCAGGAATCCACATGAGGGCCATCCATTGAACAACTTTGCTAGATGCTTCCACAAGTAACATATCCACCAAGATTTGAACAAACTTGGTAGAGACCTACCGAGGGTATCTTACCACCAAGCTTGAAGTAAATGTGGCAGACAGTTTTTGGAGTAGAAGTCAAAAATGTGAATTGTGGATGGAGGGACCACTGACGAAGGACCATTTTAAACGATTAACGAAGCTGAACTAAAAGCTAGCTTCATGTCTTTTAAGTGATATTTATGAACCTTGAAAATAGAAAAATAAAAATAGTTCTGAAAAACTGTGCCTTCATGTTAACTACGATTTCGCGAACACAGCAAATAGCACAATATATCAGCACATCAAAGCCTAAGGCGTATTTGTCAACTAGTTCAAATACAGTTTAATGTAATTCATCCCAGGACATGCATATCTTAATAGGAGACCATCAATTCGAACGAAGATAGCCCCTCCTCACATGCTCCGTAGTTGTGCAAAAGAATGCCATTTTTTTTTTTATGAAATATGTCTGATGCCAACGTGGCTTGAGAAGTGTTAATATATATATATATATATATACTGCACTCATGATTGATCCGTTGAACAGGCAGCAATCTATCCATGGTGCTGTGTGTCAATCGGTTGTCTAACGGTCACTGTGAAACTTGGTGACTGTTATGAATCTTTTGATTGCGCTGCAGGTTAAGCGAATTTGGTCACTTTATGTGCAAAGAGCTACAGATTTCTTAATTGGCATCAAGCAGTAACATTGCAGTAGAGACACTTTGAAAAGTTAATGTCTTTAAACTAAGATAATGGAAATAACCAGTTTCAATTTTGAACAATGTTCGTTGAGTTCCAACTAAGCCACAAAACACCGAATTGAATTTAGGATGACAACTCTGTTTTGAATGGTTTTGCAGATTTTCATAATCAATTATTAGTTAATATAAGCTAAATAATAATAATAATAATAATACGGTGGCTCTCCGCTTGTCTGCCGCGGTCCTGTGTCACTCTGTGACACAGGTGGCCTAGGAGAAAAAAAAAAAACCAGCCTAAGCCATAAATTTGAGGGTCAGTAGAACTTCACCATAAAATACTTTATTGTGCCAATATATTATCTTATTGAGGCAACGTGTAAGAGACAATAAGCTCAGTGGTTTTGTTGTTAGGCCACTCTACCTGCAATTGTCAGTAATTTGACACATTTTAGTGGAAAAAGATAGTGTCACTGTAATGAACTTTTACTGTATCTCAATCTAATGTCGTGTTTTACACAACCAATATGGTGTCTGTCTGTATAATGTTTAGGGTAATGCATTCCAGGATCTTGTGACTGCTACAGCAGTGATCTCTATTAAGCAAAAAAATCTTTAACCATGGCCGAATTGATTGGTACTGATCATCAGCTTTTGTTCCCTTGCAGGAGTCGTAAACGGTTCTTGAGAAGGAAACATATTTTTACTTGGAATATGGGCGTAATATGTAAGTTGGAGGTCCATTTGTAATGCTGCCAGTATCATTATTTATTTTTTAAATTAAAGCCAATACTTGAGGTTGTATTACAAGACTCCTGTTGGGGCGACTGGAGAAACGGCAGATAGATGAAGGTATGAATGCTGAATCAGATGTAGCGAACAGCGAAGCAGTGTCAAAAATTGGATCCGATTTTAATAACAATAATGTGTAATAAATATGATTTTGACAGTAAAATGTATATGGTAAGATTGTAGCGATGGGACACTGTGTGTAGGACTTTGCGAAAGGAAAGACTGTTGAATAAAGATGAAGGGAACCATCTGTGGCAATGAGAATTTCGTACATGTTCTTACTCCGGTGTTTGACAATGAAATGTATGAGTTAAAATTGTTTTGATTGTACACTATGTATATCACGAATGATATCAGACTTTCCATGTATGATGTATGAAGTAAAAGGACAACGATTGTTTCAATGGAAACCAAAGTAAATTTGGTATGTGAGGGGATGCGATATGATTCCGCCTCCACGTTGGGCACACTGGGCAAGCGGGTAGTCAACTTTACTTTGCTTGTGAGAGAAAATCTTTATTCAGATATGAATGTAATGAGATGTGTGTACATTTCATATATATAACACAGCCATATCAAAAAAATAGCCAGGTTAAAAAACTTCTGTCAAAATATTTTTTCCTGTTTAACCAGGAAATTTGTTAAAAACTGTCCCGTCAATACAAGAAATGATGTGATAGTAATCTTAGTTTATTGCAACAACGGTGTCATGAATGGCTAAAACCCTCTGGTAAGCATTAGAAGCAATCCTCTTTTGAAATTGATTAAAGACATCATTGAAAATATTACTTCTGACAGAAGATCTGATGGCATCAGCATTCCAGAACGGTACTGACAGAGAGCTCCCATTTATATTGATCGTGGCCTTCTCAATATGGGTTGCGGTGTGGCGTGTGACATATGGGGCCATCAACCCCCCCCCCCCCCCCACAGTTTTGTTCTCCTGTGGTAGTATTAAGGTAAACTATCCTACATCGGTACCATTGTGACTCTACAAAACAGGAAGCCACAAAACACACACTGTTAGGCATCACCCTTCCCCATGACCTAACGTTGCATTTACAGATAAATCCTTTTGGCAAATTGCAGTGAAGTTTATGTCTCTCTTGACAAACCTAAAATTTACACCTTACTGTAAAAATGCTTGGAAAACAATATGTACTTGTGGTCCTGTCATTTCTGAAATATGGTGCATACTTTTCGAAAATTCTCTTAGAGATAGCTGTTTGGCCAGTTTTAAATATCTGCATGAAAATAGTCAGATATGTAGGATATGCACTGGGAATTAAAATGTGACCTTAATTTGACCTTGAAATGACTTTGAAGTATAAAACTTTCCTATATTCTTATATCTAGGCAAATTTACTCCTCTATGTGCATATCTCCTATCAATATGATGACAATAGTTGTTAATTTAGGAATTTCATGATATATCTGAAAAAAAAAAAGCTGTAGCTTTATTGCTCAAAATTAGGCCATTGTCGTCAATTATACCAAAAGTACCATAAGAAGTCATTTTCCAAAATAAGATAAGTTTCAAAAAGCCCAGGTACAGATGGGCTCTCCCCAGAATTTTATAAGTAATTTTGGACAGAAATCAAGAACCCGGTAATTGATGCCCTGAATCACGCCTTTCATAAAGGTAAACTACCCACAGACCAACGCACAGGTATTATATCCCTAATTCCCAAAAAGGATAAATAACCCACATTGCTGAAAAATTGGCGCCTTATCTCATTATTAAATACAGACTATAAAATTCTTTCCAAACAGTTGCAAAGAGATTGCAGAGTTTTTTGCCCAAATTAATACATAATGACCAGTGTGGGTATGTAAAGAACCGATTCATTGGTGAGAATATAAGAGTGGTTGGCGACATTTTAAAAATAACTGGGATGCACAATATTCCCAAACTGCTTATGTTGATCAATTTTCAAAAAGCATTTGTTACGATAGAGTGGCCCTACATTAATAAAGTATCAGAGATTTTTAATTTTGGACCGGACTTTAAGAGGTGGATTTCCATCTTGTTTATTGATGCCTCTTGCTCCTTTAGAAACAATGGCTATGCCTCCCAATTTTTTGGTTTATCAAGAGCAGTAAGGCAAGGGTGTCAAGTTTCTCCCTTTCTGTTTATTTTGGCTGTAGAACTTCTTGCCATATTCATCAGAGGTACCTCAGACATCAAGGGAATTACTTTGGGTGGCAAGCATATCAAAATCTCTCAGCTGGATGACACAAATTGTTTTTTGTTTTTGTTTTTTTTTTGTTTTGTTTTGTTTTTTGTTATTTGTTTTTTTTTTTTTGGCAGGCCTGGAATCTGCAAAACAGCTTTTGAAGGTCCTTAAAGATTTTGAAAAAATGTTCTGGTTTGAAGTGCAATAATGACAAAACCACTGCCAGATGGATAGGTGCAAACCGTTAGGTAAAACCTTTCATGAGGATGAAAAGCGCATGCTCAAATTAAATTCCGATTCTAAATTGACATCATTTAAAGAAAGTTTGGACAGTTAAAAATTTATCTTTAATTGGAAAAAAATGGAGCGTTAAAATATCTGGCAATTTCGTAACTGCTTTTCATGTGCTCACTTATTCATGTTAATGAGTCCCTCATGAAGGAAGTACAGGCTTGCATTGGTAAGTTTGTTTGGAATGATGGAATACCGAAAATAAAGGCCAGAGTCATGTATAGAGGTATTCCTAATGGTGGCTTGAAAGTATTACATTTCAAATCCCAAATTGTTGCACTGAATTTTAACTGATAAAAACGGTTGTTTGATTCCAGAGACTAAAAGTGGAAAACTACTTTTCAAGAATTCATTCCAAATGTGAAAGTGCAAGACCTGTTCTTTAGTAGATGTTTCTTAGCATTTAAACTGGCTGGACTTCCTCTCTTTTACCATGATTTAATAAATACATGGAAAGCTGCTATATTAAATTTTATCCCAACTTCAGCGGCAGACATCATGAACGAAATGTTATGGCACAATAACTTGATTACATTTGAGAAAAAAACCTATATTTTTTAACATTGGTACCAGAAAGGGGTCAAATTCATAAAGGACATTGTCAATAACAGCGGTGATCTCTTATCTGAAGAAGAGTTAAGGAACAAATATGGTATTGTCACACACTTTTAAGAGTATTATTCTTTACGATCTGCCATTCCAGGACATTGGTAACAACAAATTCGTATCGACACTATAAAAATTCCTGAAGAGGTCTCAGTCATACATATAAATGGTTCATCTCATAGTATTTTACATCTTTCCTGTAAACAGTTCTACTGGTTCCTCATTGATTCTAATTTTAAGGATGAACCGCTGTGCCAAACAAGATGGTTGGAAATATTTGATGTAGTTGAATCAAACTGGGATTACATTTTAAGCTCTGCTTTACATGCACTCTGGAGACAAGGTTACCAGCTTTTCAATTTTCTTTACTTCACTGATTTGTGCCTCATAAATCTAGACTAAAACATGGGTTTAGTGAAGTCTGGCACCTGTGATTTCTGCCAAGAAAAAGATTCCATTGTTTATAGATTCACAGAGTGCAATCAGGTTAAAATATTTTGGAGACACTTTCAGGATTGGTGAAATGATATTCAAACCATTGCAACCATTGTACTATCCTCTCTTGACATCATCTTTGGTTTTTATAGGTTAAAGAATTCATATGCATTGAATAATTGCATTCTACAAGCTAAGTATTTCATTCATATTCAGGCATGCAAGAAAGAAACTATACGATTTACAATTTTTTTATCCTATCTTAAACATAAGGCTAGAATTGAAAGACATGTATTACTTACTCAGTCCAAGCAAGAATTATTTCATCAACACTGGGGTTGCATGGCATCCTTTTTGTTGGAATAAACTGCGAATAGTTCTATGTATTTATGGAGACAGTTAAAGTCATTGTCAATGTCGGCATATATATGAAGAACAAAATAAAGAGCAATTAAAAAAAACAGTTTTGAAAAGGTGGACAAAGTTGCTCACCTAGGGATGCAGCTTAAGGTGAAAGATCTGAAGGTATTGTGAGACTGGCAACTTTGGATCAATAGTACCTATTTACTTTTTCATAGATTTGTATCCATAGTATTTTTCCAGTATTGGAATGTTTTGAGATTGTAAAGCATTCTTTCTGACTTGGTAGGAACTTCACTTTTTTCGCGCAGAAGTCGCATGATGTTAGTTGTTTTTCCAAGTTGAAATCAGAAGAAATTGAAAACATGTATCTATGTCCAGGATCGAATTCAATGTTGAGTCATGAAAAGGCACTAATAAAAAATTATAAAATTTTATGTTGGTTCTATGAGGTTGTTTATTTTATTTCTCAAAATTGCTCCAAAAGTCATGGAAAAGGTAGTCACAAAAAAGCCTGGACTGCTTCTGGATATATTTCTATTTTGATATCAGTTGAATTCAATTTGACAAAGCAATTTGTCTCTTTGTGAAGCTAGATAAATATTGCATAGGTTGTGCGAAAAACAGTTGCGAGAAAATTTTGTTGAAAAGGAGAGGTTGCCAATTCTTATGCATTTATGGCTTCAATATGACACATACTCATTTGTTCTGTCATGTGTTTTATTACTGTATGCAATATACCTGTAGCTTTGCCTCTGTGATGTTGAAATTCATAAAAAATAAATAAATAAGAATAAAAGGTGTCTTAAAACTCGAATTCTTTTAACTTGGGAACGTCAAATGTAACCACACTTGACTTGTTTGGGCGTGGGTTTAAATGCAGCTTTCCGTATTTGGGGCCCAGTAAGTTGATTTTGCTCCTTTTTTTTCACATAGATAAAGTAATTCCAAATAGTCAGAACACAATTGTAGTGACTAGTCTGTACTAGGCCATTCTTCTCTCCATTGCTAATGCTTTTCTGTTCCCTATGAGTGACCCTAGTCAGTAGCTCACCTAGTTTCCTGGGATCATGGACTAATGACTGTACAAACAATGACACAGTTCATTATCATGCCCATGCAAACAAAGCCCATGTGGTCAGCAATAGAGAAACTCTTCAGCGTAAACAAGTGCTTTGAGCACAATTTTCTCTTGAAACGGCCTGTGCACACATCTGAGGTTTTTAGCAGCATGTAGTATAAGTATCAAACGATCCAAAAAATATTAAAATGTGATTAAAGGTTATCCAAAGGTGCTGGCCTCAGACCCTCTACCTTAAAGAGTATAGGATCCTGATAAAAGGCAGTCAAATATAATTACTTTCGATATATTTAGGTCGGTTGATAAACCGAGCCGCGTTTTCGATTTTCAAAATCGAAGATGGCCGCCTCCTTTGCTGAACGGGAAATAAATATTAATCAGCATAACTCCCCTTAAATTTGAGATATCCTGATTATCCTTTTTATGTATCTAATCTTCAAGCCCAACTGCTAGTTGTACTCTAATTCCTCCTCACATTATTGCTTGCCAGTAACATTGTCATTCACATAACTGCATTTCCCTTGTACGTTTTTCCCCATTTGTGAACCAAATTGGAAATCCATTATTTTAAATATTAGATTGAAAAGTGCTGATAACTCGATCCTTATTTATTTTTTAAAAATTTCTTTTATATTTTACCAACATAGTTGTCAAAAAGGCAAAAAATAGTTCATAAGTCTTACCTGCTCTTTGTCAGTAAAGGTCATATGGAGGTTACCGTATAAGCAATAAATATGTGTAATATTCATGTATCGAACACATCGTTATAATGCAAAATAGCTTAGAATGGGACTATGTGGAACCAGTTGAGTTTGCAGGATGTCCTACTTTTGGCCACATGGCCCCGGTGTGGTATGGAACAGCAAGAATATGCACTGCCACGATGAAGTTTACGTCAATCAGTGGACCACGTGCTGAAATAGGCAGTTAGTCGCCACATACCCAAAAGAAATAATCATGCGGAGTGTTGTACAAAATACTGAATAGTGTAACTGGAGTTTAACCTTATGGTTTCATTACAAATCACGTACAGACACAAGCAGGCTGCTGATATTCCTTTCAATTGGACAAATCATATGTAACAGTGATAATTCATTTGTTTTTATTTTTGTTTTGTTTATTTTTTTTTATGACAGTTATTATCATTATGTTGTCATTATGACATCTTATCATCTTTAGATACTCAATGAATAGTCTACTGCATGCTGGATATTTACGTATTGCTGCTTTATCTGTTGATGTTCAAGTGCATAAGCCTGTCAAGATTTGGACTCTTTTCGAGTTGGACTGATTTTTGACTAGGATATTGACAGCTAATGCTCTTCTACCACTATACAGTCAACTCTTTTGGCTGTTTTGTGCTGTGGGCCTTAATATCCGACTTAACACTTATATTTGTGGTACCCGTCATCATTTATAATGTCACTACTTATAAATAAGGTTCTGCGCTCCCATCTTTCACTATTTCTCGACCGGAAGCGACTCCAGTTGAATTTAAGTCTAGATTTGAAGGAATTTGGATTTTGTTTTTAAGTTTTCAAGAGTAACAATAAATTCACCTAAGCTTGTGATAGCGAGTACTATAATTGCAAAATAATGATTATGTGGCGTATTGTTACTGGAACTATTTGTTTCACTTCCTACTTAACTATGATTTTATCCTTGGAGATTAAGAATGTAAATGGTGTTTTGTATTATCAAAATTCCTAGAATCTCAGTGGTCAATTGGTTTTTCATGGGCTAAAACATGCAGCAAAAGAGTTAAAGGGCCCTCAGAGAAAAGTGAATCTGGTGGTACGTCATGCTACACCTATTTTTGGCACTAACAAATTAACACCATGTACATTTGTTTAGAGCGTCTGGACATTAGCAAACACCAACAACACCACCAAAGCAAGTTAGATATCTAGAAATGCACTGCTCATGTACAAAATTGCATGTCTGAAATCATTGAAATTAGAATAAAAATTCAAATTTCTAGTAAATCTACATACCAGATTTGTCCCATTTTGAAAACTCAATCCAAATATTCCTCATCTTTCACCAACAAATGATACCATGTATTTAGTGCAAAAATCCCATATCCGTTTTAAACTGCAAACCTAGAAAGGTGATTTGCCTCTGTCAAGTCAAAATAGTGAATTTCATTACGTTGGAGAAACTGACAGGGAACTCCATCTCATAATTGGTATTCATCCAAAGCAATTCGGAAAAAAGAGGGAATAATAGATGGACATGTCTCAAACCAAAGATATAACTTGAATGTAAAAAGGTCCTGGCAATCCAAAGCGACACAGGAAGAAAATTTAAAAATCGTAGACAAGATCCCTAGTTATTTTGGCAAAAGGAATTGGCTACTGTTTGGTTTTCAGTTTCGATGTTCGAATCATACGGGCAAAAACTAACTCGAAAATTTGATTTTAACGTCAGTTGCTCTTCCCAATTGACCAATACTTAGATAAGGCACAGATATACATATGGATACCGTAAACATCACAAGGAGTCTCACCACTGGCATTTTACAGCACAGTATTGACCAGGAAAGCTTATCCTCCGAATGATGCCCAAAAAAATTAGATCTGTACTTTATTTCATATCAATTCTAGTTTGAAACCATGAAAATCAGATATAACTGCAATATTCCCAAGAAAAATAATGTGACAAAATTTTGCTCATATCACCAATGACATAGTTTTGCATAGACTTTTTTCATTTGTAGCGGGTAATTGGAAGACGCAAAGAATGATTTAGTTAAGTTAATCCTCTGATATGGGTGTAGATTATATAAATATGTCCGATATATCAACAAGCAGTTTCATGCAAATATTCGAAAAACATTGCCAAAATATTTGAAACCATGGGACGTGTCTCATATTATTATAATCTGCATGATTAAAAAGAAAACAAATTGCCAGGTCCATGTCAAAATTCTTCTCATATTTCAATTTATGATAAAATTAACGGTTATCTTTTTATTGTGCCATATTATGCACAGCGTAAGCTGACATCAAAAGGGCCTTAATAACCTTTTGAACAACCGAAAATTGATTGCAGTTGAAGGATTGTGAAAGCTGATGAATGATATACCACAGAAAGGTAAAAGAAGATTAAGTTTGATATTTATGACTAAGATAAACAAATTACAGACATAAGGTATGACGTTAAAAAACATATAGGAAAATTATAGAAAACAAGCAAATATCAACGAGAGCCTATCTGACGAAGCCAGAAGTTGTTCTTGCAACAGATGCATGATTAATATGTTTTTGCCACTGTTGATAAACCATCAAATAATATTATTGTCCTATTCAAAAAATTTCTTTATAAGGTCCGCATTGACGAATTAGGCCTGTGGACCAACTCAATGTCCCCTACTTGTGAAAAGGGAAAGGAATTCGTGAATATTATTTTGAAGAATGATCAACATTTTTGTATCTTCATTTGCCCTCACATTTTGTGATGCACATGCCCAATTTACCCAAATTTATTCACTCCCAAGCTTGCATAAAAATCCTTAAAGGTTCCAATTCATAGCAGGTTCACTTTTTCCCTACCAAACGATTTTTAGTTTTCTTATCTAAGGTTTAAGAAAGTACCTGGATTTTATGTTAATTACTTTGGTCAGATAAAAGCGTCTTTGAACTTTTAAAGGATTTGGATTTGATCTTATTAGAAGATCTGGTTAGGGGAGTTGAATGGTACATATAATATTTTACCTTTTTAAACAGGTTTCGTCTTGATACGTCTTTTTATACACAACTGTTTCTTGTTCTGCTTTAAAAGAACATATCAAGTTACTCACATTTTAAACATGTGAGAACAATAATAACTTTCAAAGAATGATCATATCTCACAAAGGTGTATATTTTGGCAATGATATGAGGGATGGCCACTCTACATAAGAATACTTCAGCTTGATGAGTTGTTGAATTTTTTTACTGAAAACATATATGTCCATTTTGGCAGGTACATGTTCAGTTGGATCACCGTGATGGAAATGATGGTAACTAAAAATGTGCACCTCCTCGGCGATTTTATATTCATTTTGCAATGAGTATAACAGTTTGTAACAAAAGAAATCATTCAATGATAAATGTTTTCAGTTGACATTTACATATAGTGATGACCTATTAAGGGACCGACCATTTGATACTTGGGGGGGGGGGGGCTTATGCAGTTTGTATCAACCTACTTTTTTTTTTTTAATGCACACAAGATGTACATAATTTTTTTTCCTCTGACCTCAACGTACATATTTTTTTTGGTAAAGAAGTTATGGGATGCACATGTTCCTGAACTGTTTTAGGGTTAACATTTACAGTACAAGCAATGAAGACAAAATAAACACAACATTTGGTATTTTGTAAAATTAACATTGTATATTTAAGGCATAAAGAAGACATTAATTTGTGCATTTTATGTTTACAAGTGAACAATGGTACTATCAGCTATCACAGGTTTGCTGAACATAGTACGTAGTTAAACCTGACTTTTCCAGCCATACCACATAGGGCGAAGCCCAAATGTGCTATGGCTGACTAAGGCCAAGTAAAACTGCGTACTACGTGAAGCTAGCCTGTGATAACGATTTTATCATATTTTTAGTAATAATTATGTTGTTCGCCTGCTAAACCGTGATATAAAACCGTATCACTAGTTTGATTTTCGTTCTACACAAACTTTGCTGCTAGCACGTGAAAGCAAGGCTCACTCGCAAAAACGATATCGATATAAACCGTATCACCTGTTTGATGAAAATACCATGTGTTTGCTACATGAGACACTGAGTGTGGTTATATATTTTTGAATATTATACCAATCAATTCTGCTTATTATTACTAAAAACATGATAATACAGCATCTTGTCTAGTCAACATGATCAACACAAACACGTATTCTTATTTGCGCAACCAAAATACTGTATGTTTCTCCTAATGTATATATATATATATATATATATATATATATATATATATATATATATATATATATATATATATATATATATATATATATATATATATAGTTGAAACATGCTAATATATTAAGCAGTATTGTATTTATATCCAATGTAGTGACTGTCTCAGATATACAAAGGTAGACATGTAAAAATATAGTAATGCTAGAACAAGTTCTTGTGTACTTTGGATTCTGCAAAAATAAAGTGACATTCTGAAAAAGTAGTGTTTCTTATTGTTATTTCTTCACATCCACACATATATGTATCCTGCCAAGCCACCAGCTAATTGTGGTCTGCACCCAATCTAGATGAACTAGTTTAGCAAATATAGTTAATAAATATGGACCCAATCTGGATGAACCAGTTCAGAAAATATGGTATTAACTCATTCCACCCTGAAGGAAAAGTATAGACACATGTGTTTTACATGGATTGGGAATGTGGCAAAGCCTATATTAATCCCTCTCCAAGGCAGAGATGTTGGCATATACTTTTCTACCTTTTATTGGTGAAGGAAACCGAAGATCTCGGAAAACCACCGTTCACGATCGGAGAGGTACTAGTAGTTAACTCCAACCACATGCCGCCAAGGCCGGGATTTGAACACAGGTCGCAGAGGTGGAAGGCAAGAGCGTGGCCGCCCTGCCAACAGTGAACACCTGAAGGAAGATTGAGTCAACAGCCTTCTTCGTCATGCTCTGGGCGCATTGCACCCAGACCACGCCGATGAAAGCTGTTGACTCAGTCGACGTCCAAATGTGGCACTGAAAGGGTAAATTGCAGTTATTTATGTCTTGGCCACCCATGGGTGCTCTAGAGCCCAAGAATTGAACAGGCTTTTGTTACTATTATTGACGGAAGTTTTCTGTCCCAGATTTATAGGAATTACAAGTTTATCGATCCAAGTTCACATTAAATATTCTACTTTCCTACCATTCTCGTAAATGCTTGCAACCAATTGACCATTTCGATTTGTTCAAGCACCTAGATGTATCAAACAGATGGCTTGATAATAGCAGCCTGATCTAAGTCATTCACATACAATTTTGATTTTTATTCATACTATGCATATGTGCATTACGCGAAGACTAATTTATGCAAGTTACTGCAATAAAGTGCCAAAAACTTATCTACCAAATCTCTTATATTTTGTTGAGTTGATTGAGTGCATGATATAGTCACCTTTGGCAGAGTCTACTCTAACTGAATAGAGGCACTTGTTGTGAAATGTGAATTAAACCCCTACTCACAGGAACTTAGTTTTCCTTTTTGAGAAGCTTTCAACTGGCATCCACCATGTTATTTTTCAGCTCTGAAGATCGTATGACCTCTCACCCCTATGGGGAGGCTTGTCACATGATAAAAGACTATTGTAGACTGATGAAGTCGATGGAAGTCTATGGGCACTTGGTTTGAATGTAATGTACATACATTCCCCATGCAATAGTATCCAATGGAAGAAAATTCAAGATCGATAATTTTATCAACGTGTCTTTCCAAACCTTGATAGTACTATTAAAATGCTAAAATTACCATCATTGCCTTCAATTAATTAAGAACTATTTAACAATTGATGCTTCACATTTCTTTTGCTGGGGGACAGGGTATTGATACCTGAGTAGCCGTGTGAAATTAAAACTTTAACAGCATTGTGAAAATCCTTCTCTTGTATTAATATTTAGATATTTTATGGTATTTACTCTAAGTCTCAAATGGGTGGAGTGATGACTGCAGGACTCTCCTTAATAATTTGATATTTTGCATTTACATGTATAGAATTGCCATATCCATACTGGGTTACAGAATAATCTGCACAATGTATATAGCCTGTAAAGCAATGGAACAAGATCACTCTTCTGCGTCATTCAAATTGGCATTTCGCAACAAATGGTGGGCTCCCAAGTTCTCAAGGAAAGCTACTGACCCACTAATACACGGAATTTGATGGGAAAAAAATTTTATTGGTTAGCCAAAACGAGAATAGGAACGTGGATATATCAAATATTTCGAGAATCATACATGTACGTATATAAAAAATCTAAATGCCACTACTGATACTATCTTTTTATTAAAGCAGTATTTTTTTTTTTAGAGAGGAATGACGTACTTTATTTCTTTCAGGTCATACTACGAAGGACATTATTTTTTTCACCAACGTTGGGACGTTCATATTTTTTTTAAATAAAATGCATAGCCCCCCCCCCCCCCCAAGTATCAAATGGTCGGTCCCTAAGCATCAATAGTAATTTCACTTTCGAGAGTATGTTTTGCAAATAAACCATAATCATTTGAAATTAAAGGAAACTGCAAAAAAATAATTAAAAAAAAAAGAAACGGAATGTTGAATTATAGATATAATGATAACAATGAGATAAATTTTAAGTTATATAATAAAAGTGACGATTTTAATATAAAGGGAGCAAATTACATTCTAATAGATTGTGAATATTCCACTTGGGCCGGCTCATGGACTTATGTGTCAATAATAATTGCCTTTCCTAAAGTATACACAGATTTCAACAAATTTGAATTCCGTCGTTTACATATATTAAAAAAGAAAGAAAAAGAAAAAAAAGTGAAACAAGCACGTCTCCAAATGGAATGAAAGTGGCTGTTTGTGAAGTTTCTGGATAAAATGAAAATTGAATATATAAACACCAGGTGGATTGGAGATGTTATATGTATATATGATGTAGTAAAAGTACAAATTCGACCCCGAATGCTAAATTGTCTGGTGCCCTCTTGTGTTGGAGGTGCATGTTGGTATTTTTTTTAAACCTGTTTCGGACCTTGATATCTATATATTTATCAATTGTCTGTCATTTTCTTTTGTTACAATACAAGTTAAATTTGATGCATATTGAGGCATATTTACTTGTGCAAACCTCTTTTTCTTTATTCCCGGTAGTGAATATTTCTGTGGTTTCCCTACCTCTAGCACTAGAGAGTTACCGAAAAGGTTGGCACTAGGGGGCTCATGTGTAAAATTTACACCTAACAATTGTAGCTGTCATTTTGATATACAAATCAAATATTTCTTAAATTTGAGTGTTGCTTGTGTTAAATCTATTTAAACTACTACTAAATTTTGTGGTACCTGTCTCAATTCCGGAGAACAATGTTTTGCTTCAAACTGCATTTCATATTTATTCACTGATATATTAAAATATTATAAAGTGGTTGTTTCGTCAACCTTAAACGTCTGAATTTCGACTTTGAATGACATGTATAATATATTGCTTAGTGGATATTCAAGTCATGCTGTTATGTCTCGGGAGATTCATGTTGATGGACTTGTCAAGATTGGACTGATTTTCGACTCTCATAATAACATTCAATGGTCTCGTGCTGCTATATCCCTCCTACAGTTTGCCCATAGAGCGATTTAAGTACTGTTACGGCAAAAGTAGAGTTAAACTATTGTCTCCACCTACCATGTTCAAGACAAAACTAGCAAAACTAATAGTTTGCATGATAAAATTATACAAATGTATAATTTGATGGGCATTGTGTCATTCAGCCCTAATTCCAACTCAGGCATTCAATTCTCATTTGTCGATATCTCTGCAGCTTACTGCTGCAATTGCTTGAAGGGAAACATGTTATTTCTTTTTTTCTTATTTCCTGCTTTTGAAGTACCTTATAAGCCTGATCGACTTGTTCTCTTACAAGCATGCTTGCTGCAGGCGTGCACCCAAACCTGTATCTTTGTCGGGAATCGATTTTTATAAATTAAGCTATGAGGCAGTGCTGGTGATTTGTAAAACTTACACACCCATATATGTGCTGCAGTGAGTTGTGCATTACTCAGACCAGCGTTCATATGTCTGGTAACATCACGTACTTAAAGTACCTGTTTTGAACTCAGCAAGCAAATAGAATCCCGCAAATATTCCAATGTGTCTTGCTCATATTTGTACGTCTAGCTACCTCACGATTAGGTACTCACTTCATATACGGCATGTTTAATCAAAATATAGCCATTATACAATATTTTTATCCTTACTCTTGAAACCAGCTTTCAATGTATTTGCTTTGCATCATGTGTCACTGTCATTACCTGGGAATTTAAAACTAATGTATATATATATATATATATATATATATATATATATATATATATATATATATATATATATATATATATATATATATATATATATATATATATATATATGCGATCATCTTTAGATATATATATATATATATATATATATATATATGCGATCATCTTTAGAAATCGAGCATAATAAAACGTTGGACATAAAAAAATGGTTTCATCGCGAAGTTTTGCTTCACACTCTCGTCTTTTCAGTTCTGTATCATATATCATGTATTGTGTGTGTTAATTGACACTGGGTTTGCTATTAAGTCGCAATTTGTAAGGTACACATATATAATTACAATGACATATGACTCATGGCGGTGAGTAGTTAGAGTACCTTGTCCAGGGTATGCTCCGTTTGTCACGGAATTTGCATCTTTGAAGACGTGTAGCTCTATGTGAGTGAACTTCATAGATACATGTTAATTATAAAGGAATAAAACTAACTGTAATGCATATAATGTAGTAGAACATATTAAAAATACGAACACGCTGACCTCTCAGCCATCGGGGCAACCCCAAAAAGGTTGACCGAGGACCCAGGGTGATGTTATAGCAGGTGTGGCTTGTACATTGACACGGTAGGGCACTTCCACAGACCGACAATTTATGAAATACAAGCATGTCTCTGTTTAATATGTTTGGTCATAAATATATAGAAATTACCTTGGTCAATATCTTCAGTTTCGTTTCATATAAAATTGTTTCGGTTGTTACATCAGGTCAAGGATGTCAGATTCAAGGTGTGGAATTTATATTCTGTGGTAGACTCTCAGACGCCCTATAGCTACAAATTTGTGAAATCTTTAAATAAATATATTGGTATACAACTTTATCTTTAGAAGGGACTGTTTTGATTTATTGAACGTGTGAGTTATAAAAATTATCGTTCATACAACTGATTCCAAAAGTGAAGTTAAATTGAATTTCACCAATTACAAAATCTTATCCGCAAGTTACGCTTTTCTCTTTCCATTGCATATATTTTAACAAGATTCATCCATCCTCTTGTGTTTTTAACTGCATAGACTATGCAAGGTTTTGATTCTATGCTCTTCGCACTAAACGTTATTCCCATAGACTTTTGGACTTTATTTGTGGCCATATGACATCTCCTGACTCCATTAAGGGAGATGATTCAGTGAAAATCCTTCAAACTCTCTCTTACTTTTGACTGGCATGCAGCACATGAAGTTCGAAAAATGTGTTGACGAAATTTTGTTTAATGAAGCCATTTTTCTATATGTGAAAAACACAATTAGGGAAGTTTATGAATGATATATCTGAAAATCCTCAGTACATGATAATTAAAATTCAGCTTCAATACTACACAGCATATTGACTATTAAAAAACTTGCACTGGCAGGCAAACATATTTTGATCGTAAGTTTTGCATAAAAGTAAATATGTCACGGCAAGACTACTTTGCTCCTTAAAAAATGCATTGTGTCTTTCTCATGGTCACATGAAAGGTCAATTTAGCCCATGTAAAATTTTGGCACAGCTTCAGCTGCTACCTACTTCCTTATAACACTAAATTAAAACAACCTTGATTCACCGTTTCCAGCTCGAAATCATATAAAAGTGCGTGAATGTAAAGTGTCTTCTATAATGATTTCACATAATATTTTTGTTACTAGGAACAATTGTACTGAGGTGTACGTTGGACCATTCATGGTGCAACAGTGTACGTAAGGTACATTTCCTTGTTCACATTGGGACCACGCTTCAATCCGGCGCCAAGTAAAGCTATTAACTCTGAACAGGAGTGCATCAAAATGATGGTGTTATAGACCTATGCACATCTAAGCCTTTTTTTTGCACAGAGTGACAATGCACTTATATGGATAATTAGTTTGCATAAGTATGGACTAATTTCGAACATGTTTAATCTTCTGTCTTACCTAGCCAGGTCTGACCGGTGGTCAGACATCACAGCAATGTCCCTGACATATGAATTTCAACCGTTTTAAGAAACGATTGAGTTAGGAAAAAAATATCCCAATCCCATGGAAAGCTGTTGGCTCAGTCTTAATCTCTCAACTTAAGCAGAACAGCCATTATTATACATGGATTCCCAGTCATAACACCCTTTTTGAAATGACACTTGTTAGCGTTGTAAAGGGAACTTGAGAAAGATATAGGGAGAAAGAACATTATTCCAACATGAAGGTTTTTACTGACGCCACACCTGTCACAATAATAGACCAACAATTGAACCAAATATGCCATGCCTTTCCACCTTGAGCATATGGAAGGGGCCATCTCCTAGGCTTTGTTTGGGGACGCCAATGAACGTGTGTTAGATCCATAAGCTTCATATGTTGTAGTGTTTCAACAACAAAAAAATGTATGTAAATCGATAAAGAATGGA
Source organism: Hermodice carunculata (assembly GCA_964020975.1). NCBI lineage: Eukaryota > Metazoa > Annelida > Polychaeta > Eunicida > Amphinomidae > Hermodice > Hermodice carunculata. The sequence continues at coordinate 26,937,851 of OZ026627.1, forward strand.
ATACAATATGTTTGACACGATTAGCTCTTGTCTCATCATATCTCTACCTTGAGTCATAACATACAGGCCGGTCAGAGGTGGGAGAAGAATGTACTTTGACCATGATGACCTCTAGTATCATAGCTTGTCCATCTAAATGCAAGCCTAAACAAGACAGAGACATATTGGTACATATGACACATCAACCTTTTTGGTTTTATTTCAATTTATGTTGGAGATTGGGATTTAAATTCCATGAGGTGAATGGCGCGAAACAACACCAGGTTTGGGCTGCTTTGTCTGAGTATTGCAGACAGACTAGAAATCATGACAGGGAAGGGAAGCATGAGTATTACCTCCATACATTATTGGTTAAACTGTAATCATCATTGTACCATGTTAAAATGAATAAGACAGCATTCAATTCCATTGTAATTAAAATATGTTTGCCGTCGATTTGGATTTGGCACTGGCCCCTGTGGATGCGTTTTAGGCTGCTGCTCTGCCTCTATGCAGAGAGGGGAGGACAAAGAGCACACGCACCCATTTGAAATATATTTTGGGCCGATGCTCATAACATGCCCATTTCAAATTGTATTAATGTGCACCAACCTCCCTGCAAGCTACCCATGGCAAAGTATCAACTCTATTGAAACACAAAGGCACCCCAACACGGAACCTACGATAAAAAAAAGCATATTAACATCTGTTCATTGTGCCACAGCACAAGGCTAAATATAATAACTCATGTAAATTGCTTCTTTTTTTTTTTGTTTTTTGTTTTTTTGTTTTTGTTTTGTTTTTAATATTCAGAACAGGGATACTCGAACTAACCTTGAAGAGGTCGTTTTGTACGTCCCTGGTTAAATATAAAAAAGTATCAGATTAATGTCAGATGGATTTAGGTGTCGTTTAAATGATGTAGTGATTATGTAAAACTTACAGTAGTTTTATTACTTTATACAAGGCGTGCTCGAGGTAAGATACGTCCCACAGCTGTCAGTATTTAATCGATTTAAACTACTACTAACCTTTGTTTGTACCTGTCAGAAGTCAGGAGACAGACGTTTCCCTTCATAACACATTTCATAATCATGCACTATCTTTTTAGATTGAAACGTTCTGGATTTTGCCTCACTTTGTTCGATGACTGACAGGATTTTCATCAAAGTGGTTCTTGTTTGCTCAGACTTTTTGTGAAGTTTTTCTATCATTGTTTAGAGCTGCTGTGTACTTCTAGTTTTCATTATTGTTATGTTGTCAATATGATATCATATCATCTTTAGATTTTCAATGAATGATTACTGCTTGGTACATATTTAAGTTTCGCTGTTATATCTGGTGATGTTTGTGCTGAAAGACTTGTAAAAATTTGGTACGGCGTTTGACAATGGTATTATAACATAATAGCGTCATACTACGTCATACCACTATGGAGTTCCAATTATCTTAAGAACCAAAGCAAAGGGAAGGGGACTAGCCTCGATCTTAAAGTTGGCCAGAGTAAATGTCAGGCAGGGAGCATCAGGGTGTGTCATTTTGAGCGTTTCCAGAGCACAGGAATGGTTATCTTCCTGCATTCTACATTGCACAAGTGCAACTTTTGTTTGCGCACAAGTTGCTCTTTGAATTAGCACTGAGGAGCAAAAGGAATGCATGCCGATAATATTATTGTTTTGGTCACACCCATAACAGGTATCCAGAAATTGATTAAAGTGTGTTGTTAAAGGTTGGCACTTCATTTTTTAGGCTGAAGAATCATCCCAAAATGGCAAAACTGGTCTTAGGGACAAACATATTTTGGAGCAATCCATTAGCATGAACAAAAACTTGAATAACGTTGACATTAATTTCGGTAAACATTATTTAAAAGATAAACATGGCTAAAATCCCATTTTTTTTACCAAGGTAGCCCTGTTAAATTTCAAGACCTAACGGGAATGTTTTTGCTACTTCAGTTTAAAAGGGGTTTACCATTTTGGCCTATGGAGAAGTTTGTGTCTTTCAAGTTCCATGATTGTAGGCTGGAAACTGTACCTCAAGTTTATTCACGCTACATAGACGTCTTTCACATGCACATGGCATGCATTCCTATGTGTGTCCTAATGTATGATGGGGCAAAAAATACATGAAATATTTTCCAAACTAGATGTAAGTGTTTTACAGCATTCAGTGTTGTGTGTCCCCACCCTCATACACCCACCACAAGACACAAGTACACACACACACACACACACATCCATTCATCAATTTGTAAGTACAATGCATTTACATTTAGCCAATTCTTACCACATCAAAACCATTGAATGTAACACCTGTCTCTGGATGTGGTTGGCGGTAAACCATGCAAGAGCCCTGAAACATAAATCTGTCATTTTTTCTGGCCTCTCATTATCATTCATGCTGTAATTTTTACCCATAAAAACTCAAATGTAAACATGTAATAGAGTAGTTCATTTTCCTATTAATTTGTCGTTGAGGAAAAGATTCTCAGCTTTGTTTGGTCCTCATTTTCTGTGCTAGTTGGCTTGGGCGCTTAACTCTTAATAATTCTGAATGGAATGCAAAATTGATATTTTTAGCTATCCTACAATATTTTCATTTACCAATTGTCTGTTAAATAAAGTGTTCTTGATTTAACACTTAGGAACACATGCAAGTTGTAATGAGATGGATAGTTTCAATTTATAAAATCCAGAACCAAATAACAATGAACCTGTATTGAAAGTTGCCATGGATTAGACGTTAAAATCACCTTCCAGAACTTAACAAACTAAATTACTGTACTTGGAATGAACCGAACAACTGTGTGCACTGTTTAAAAATATTCCAACTCCTTTTCTTTCCTCTTCATTGTTGTACAGATGTTTGAAAAATCCTGATCGGTTCACTTATTCTGTTATTGCTCTATTCGTAACAAAATGCATAAATATGTTGGATTATTTTTCTCTCTCCTTTCCATATGACAGGTAATGACGCACATATTCTTCCACATGATCAATTCCCATCTTTTGGACTTCTAATTCGTTTAGGTGGAAGTAACATATCTTGTTGGATATTTTAGTTACATTAGGTGATTTTCTTCTCCCGTATTTCTGGTTCTTCACCTTTCTTGGGGCACCTTCTTGTCTGTCTTTGCTTGAATATTATTCCTGGCGCCTTGAATACTTTTGTTCATGTTGGTAATGCCATGCCACAAATTACATTCAGCAATATGTTTTTTCCAAGCTCCTTTTCTTGTGCGAGATCAGACGTCTTTTCCTTTTTCATTTCTTTTCCCCCAATCAATTGCATTTAAAGTTCTCTATACGAGCATAAGTGCCCTCACGCCCATATAAGCTTAATACGAAGTCGCAATGTAAATTTATGATTGGCTTAATTGTTTCAAAGCAGCTTGCTACCACCTGCAGAAAGTCTCATTGGCCATTGCGCGTTGTAGCAGATATAATGGGAAGCCAAATTTGACGTATGTTAAATTGAATTTAGCCTTTTTTCAATTGAAGCAGTTAGAGATACAAGGTCATAAGTTGCAGCCTGAAAATGCTGAGAAAAAAAACTATATCAAAACATGTAATATGGAAGGACACCCTGAGAAGATTCTTCTTAAATGTCTTTTGCATCAAGGATATAGCTGAATCAAAAATAAATTTTATGTATATAAATTAATATCAATATTTTTGTGATTAAAATCAATATTTGCATGATATAAAATCTATAAGGAACAAAGTTGTCTTAATGCAGAAAACTTAGATTTATGCCCTTTTAGCAATTGTGTATTTCTTACCCAAACTTCCAGTACTGTGAGTCAATGATGGTATTACAGCGTTCACAAAAACTGTATTAATGGATTAAACGTATAAATTAGGACATATGCCAGCTAATGACAGTACATTTAAAATGTGAGACTTTGCAACAGGCAAAAACAACTTCAGAACTTTGTATTACTAAAAACTTACACCATAATTCTTTACTTTTCCTCTTTCTTTCTTTCTTTCTTTCTCTCTCTCTCTCTCTCTCTCTCTCTCTCTCTCTCTCTCTCTCTCTCCTCTCTCTCTCTCCTCTCTCTCTCTCTCTCTCTCTCTCTCTCTCTCTCCTCTCTCTCTCCTCTCTCTCTCTCTCTCTCTCTCTCTCTCTCTCTCTCTCTCTCTCTCTCTCTCTCCCTTCTGTCTTAAACTTCAACCAATCACCAGAAAAAGACAACATAAATTTAACAAGTATGTTTTCTTTCCTGTAAATTTGTTCAGGTTATGCCATTATTTTACAACTATGGGACTAAGATCAAATAATTAGGAAATATATGTATACGAAAATGATTCTTGACTTAATCTGTTCTTTCTGCTCGAGAAATATTCTCCACATGCGTCTAACGCTCAGATCTGCTGGCAGGTATCTCTTGTTGGGATTGGTCCTTCTGGAATAAAGACTGGTTTTGGGCGGAAAGTTATTTTTGAATGACCGAATAAGTTCTTCTGTAGAACGTTTGATTTTATTGTAACCACCAATACTTTCATGCCTGTCTTTGATCTGGCCAAATTTCAACAGTACTTGCAATCGCCTGATTTGCTTTTTACATCTCATGTAAATACTTTGAAAAGCCTGTTGACATACAGAGACCCCTTCTCCATATTGGCTTTTCAACTTATATTTAATAATCCCACAGCTGTTCCTAACCTGTCTTTTACTAGTTGGTTTGGTTTAATCCAATCCAGAACCATAAGCGCAGACTCTTGCAGTGCTTTATCTTCTATATCTAGGAAGCGTTTGGTGGTAGTGAGTCTTTCCTCATCAGCAGAGCTTGGATACACAGAGCATTATTGTTGCGAAAGCATTCTACATTGATGTCCCTTGCCGGAACTACAAGGCCTTTGTGTCCAGTATATGCCTGACCACTTACTTTTAACCTGTTAAACGCATAAAGTTTCCACTTTTGATGGTTTCTCTGCGGCGGTGTTGTAGTGCTGGTTCGCTACCTAAAATGCAATCATTACTAGAAAGGTTGTTTTCTTCAGCTGTGACTGCCTGCTGAAATGCCTGCTGAGCTACTTCTTAAGGCTGTGTGCTTACATGAACATTATCTAATGTTGTTGCTTAAGTCAACAGGGTGACTGACCCATCTGAGTTGGCATCAAGGGAGCACTTTGTTTTTCTTTTTGGGCTTCTGTCTGGGCAAGTTCTATCTGCAGTGATCTACATTTACCTAATCAGAGACCTTTTGTCTTGTTTGAGAGCTTTTACCTTGGAAAAGTCATTATTCAGTGGTGACCTGTCCACATTTATATTCTAGCAATCCGTCAATAAGTGACTGCACAAATATGGCAATATGAGATTTATTTCCCCTGTGTGATTATGATGGGTTATTTTCACCTGTGTGCCACAGACATGTCTATTTGACGCATTTCTTTGCAGCTGACACCTTCAAAACCAGCTGTGTACAATTTACTTGTTTCCATGCATCAATCAATACTGATTTTACAGCATTTACGGTTTCATTAGTAGGTATGCGAGATCAACCTTAAGCATCTACACTACTGCTTGCTGTTTCTACCACTGCTGCCATGTCATCAGGCAGGACGTCAATTGTGATGTGACATTTTCAATGCAGACCTCAGATATTTCTACAGTTTCAGAGGACTCATGTTGTTCACCCTGATTATAGTTTCCCATTCAAGAATCTGCCTTTGTTCATCTGGTGTTTAAACATAATACTTCATTGGTCAAGATCTCATTTGAGGCATCTTGTGCACATATATCTAGTACTGAGACTATATCTACTACATTAGAAAACTATCAGCAGCTGAGGGCATTGCAACTTCGCCAATATGCAGAGCACAAGCTGCCAGTTGTATGATGTAACAGCCCCGGTCATTATTAACATATATAGATGCAGAACGACAAGAAACTCTATCTTATTTTATAACGGCAGTGGCAATTAGGGGGCAGGAAGTTGTGACATCTTTTGCAATGAAGGACCTATAAGCTCAACATGGGATGCCATGGGTGAAGTGCAGCCTGGTACAGAATCAGCTACCAGTGTGCATGCAACCAGTGGAACAGAATTAATTTCCATACACGTCATAGTTTGTGGGAAAAAAATTCCATCACATACGTCAAACTACCACGAACAGGACCCTATATTATTGTACACGAATCACAAACAGGATCCGCAGGGTCAGAATTGGTATCTGGGGGGTGGGGCTCACTGATTTATCTCTCTGATCAGGAAACAAATGTCCCAAGTTATTCCCCCATACTTTCCAGAAAGATGTGTAGGGATGTATCATAAACATAAATTGTGCCCGTTTAAGATCACTCCATCTCTGGAAATATTATTTCGTAAATTAAGGCTAGCAGTGCACATTCAGAAAAGATTGCTGAAGGTGAGTTGAAAGATGTTAAATCGATAATTGATGTGTATGGAACATTATGGTCTCCAAACCAGCGAAGATCGTGTGCGATTAGAGTATTGTTGTGCAAAATCAAATATTTTACTAAGTTTGCAAAATTCCTGTTTTGTATATGGAACACCTAATATATCCTTCTATTCTTCGTGCATCTTTTTACCACGGTACGTGTCATAATTATGGGGAAAAGTGCACAATTGGACAGTATTCCCTACCCTGTGAGCTGCACAATGGTAGGAAAAAATTTCTTGGTACAGGTGGATTTCATGAACAAAACATTGATAGGTTTTGTGAGCTGTAAATACTATTTAGGGATAACAGTATTTGCTATAATCCTCTGTGTATTGTTTGCAAAGTTTGAATGCTGCGCTTAACTGATTCATGGAATGAACCTGGTGCCAATTTTTTAAACTTTTATATTGCTGAGAAGAACCTTGCCACATTGTGCACCTTTTAATCTCCACTAGCGCTAAACAGAATAAGGTGAAACCAGGAATTAGACATAGATGAAGGGCTGGGTCATTTAGTGCACAGCGCAAGAGAAGATGATTTTGCTATTATACTTATGGTAAAAAAAAACAAGATATGGGACCCATCTCCACTCCAGGATTTCATGCCACATGACATCTGGGCACACTGCAAAATCTCCATCCAATAATTGACCGTGCAGAATGTCCCCTCAAGCTGGGCTACACAATATTACATGCACGCTTGTATAAGAGGGCCTTTCAGTGGCTTTATTGCTAAGTGGATAATATTCATTGGCTCAGCGATATTCAGTTAACAGTTTAACAGAACAGAAGTTTCTGTCAATTTATTGTCACTAAATAGATTTTTTTTCAGTCAAAAGAAGTCCGATATTAAGCCAGTGTTTGTCCCATGCTCATCTGAGCCAAGGCATGAACTAATAATAACAGATAGATTCGAATTAGTAATAACTTCTAATTAGCATTCTGAATGAGCAAAAACTAAGTGTGATATAGGCAAATCTATATTAGCCTAAGCTTAGGCTTGGTAACAATTTAATAACATTTCCCGTGAGCAAAATAAAAAGCATTACTGACTCGAGACCATCATTCAAGTGAATTGTAGACATTTATTGGAGGAGCATTGCCGCTAAGTGTGAAAAGAACTAAGCGTATATTTTTTTAGAAGTCAGTCATATGAATTAGCAATGGAATTCGTATTTAGGCCTTAGTTATCATGTAATATACTAATGAAGTTATTACTCAGTAACCAAAATCACAAATTCTCCAAAGCAGAAGTCTAAATTAACGCGAGTTAGTGAAGGACTTAGTTCGATTATAACATAACTCAGTAAATATACTGCATTACCGTGTTGATATGGCACTCGCACATAACTACCTCCATTGAACCATTCTTTTTAGGAATGGGGATTTGGTCGAGTGGATATGTGCGTTTCCCATTTCAGCTAGGCGACTGGTGCCAAAGGTAGCAGGTTCGAGTCCCGCTCGTTCCGAATATAAACTATATAAGGAAGCATTTCACCTAATTTTAACACTTCCTGAACAATAGTTTTATAGAATTTGTTTTTACTCTAACAGGAAGCAATATGACTTACAGACAACAGGTCAGTCGCCCAGCTTACTGATTATGTAAGTTGAAGATTTCAAGAAAAAAATATGACACTTTGGCATATTGAGACAAAAGATGAGATTGCACAATATGGTGTTTAGCCTGAACGATATACTGATGTAGGTCTTCCTTAGATATATTACAGTTTAGGATTACACACCTAAGAAGTACTAATCATATTTACTATCCCCTGAAAATCAACTAATCATGTCACATGCAAGCAAGAGTACTGACCCCAATTTTATCACAATCCAACCATTCTGTTATTATTTACGTGACCAGTAGGGCTGTAAACCGTCTACCTTGGGCATTTGCACAGAAAGAAATAGACTTGGCGAACATAAACAAAATAGCCTTATATGAGGGAATGAAGAATGACATGAATGGAAATCATAACCATGCAAATTACAACTTACAGACGGTTTAGAATATTACTCTACCACTTTTCTATTTAATATGATAAAATTGTGACGGAAATAGGCAACTTGTTGCAAACCACAGCTATTTTCATGTGTTTATAGTTCTCAACAATGGCCTTGATTTCATCCACAATCATCTTCAAAGAGTCAAATTTTGAAAGGTGTTTTGTTCAGAAAACACATCAAACAAGGTTATATCAGCATGCGTTGGACTCTTCCGAGTCATCATAAAATCATGTAAAAAGTGTAGCATATATAGGCGCTATTCATTTGCGAAGCACATAGTTTTGGATATGTGTGCTAAGGGGCTAGTTTTAAATAATAATAATAATAATAATAATAATAATAATAATAATAATAATAATAATAATAATAATAATAATAATAATAATAATAAAAACTCATCTGTGCAAGGTGAAAGTTTTCTAACGCTGTTAATGATTCAGGGGCATGGACATAAATCTAATGAACCACATCAAATCGTATATTCTTCACATTCTTAAGTAAAATTCACCAAGTATGAGAAGCTCTGAATTAAACTGAACTACCATTCTCAGCTTAACATTCACTAGGTTCGTCAATATTTACCTTTCTGGTATATTGCAGCATCCGGAAGCACACGAGTCTGTCCCTTTGACACCCGCCTGTGTTGTGGTAAGATCAAACATTTCATGAATCCACTTACAAAGTTGTGCCCTTTTTATCACGAATACATACAGTGCACCTGTGATATTTGGAGTCGTAAAAGTTGTACTAAAAAGATTGATTTCGCATGATTTTTATAAATTTTCAATAGAGTTCAGCCTGGATTTTATATTTTTCACGAAAAACACATCTTTGCCAAAATCATGACTGATGCTGTTTTTGCTCTCACCCCTGTAATTACTTTGAGATATCCTAAATAGATTATAAGATATCTAGACACAATGAGCAGTAAACAACAATTGTATTTTTGGTGTATTTGAAGATTTCTTGGGCATCGACTAGCTTAATTTGAACTTAAAAAGGGAGGGAAAACAAAAAAATCATACAGGGGTTGATGAATAGTGCATTTAGCGTAGGGTTGCTTACCTACAGTGCTCAGTCAACTGAAAAAAAGCTGTCAATCAATTCGCCACTAGGTCTAATTTGGCAACCCGCGCTACTCATGATCTACCCGTGACCCATTGGAATCATTGTAACTTTGATGATGAACAGGAAACTGTATTATAATAGGGTAGCATGCTATTTAAAAAAACTCATCCCTGTAAAGTTGTTATGGAACTCAGATCATACAGTGAATCGATCACATTTTCTTATGTGTATGTGACAGTGTCTGCGATGATGGCTGTGAATTGCTACGAATCAGCAGAAGATAATCTGAGTAGGCAGCAGGCCCTACTTAATGCAAGACCAGTTTCCCGAGCATTGCTTTTAACTTTGTACTAAGACGTAATAGATAATCTGAGTAGGCAGCAGTAATGGCAGTAGGCCCTACTTAATGTAAGACCAGTTTCCCGAGCATTGCTTTTAACCTTGTACTAAAACGTAATAAATAAATTCTTCACATTGTTATGCAGACACCGAAGTTGAAATATAATGAAAAAATGCAACGATAACGGCTGCATTAAAATTAGATCAATCAACATTTACTCACTATCAATTTAGGCTGTGGGTATCACTATGACCAAAGGCATTGCAGGATGGGTGAAAGTATTCAAGTTATATATACAAATCTGAAATTGTTATGATGATACACCTTCTCTATCCCACAAAAGTGTCGCTGGCATTTATAAAAGTACCCATGGTCGTTACTACCTAAATAAGCACCCAGTGCTTTATATCCCTATGAAACATTATTTGGCTTTCCTTATCAGTATATCTGCTAATTATAGGTACAAATGTAAACTGGTTAGGCTTAGACATCTACTCTGTCCCACAAAGTGTCCCAGGTATTTATCAAAGTAACTATGGTCATTGCTACAAAAACTAGCTTCCAGTGCCTCATTCCCTTTGAAACATCATTTGGCTTTTCCTATTACTACAATTACTATTGTAAACTCAATGGAATTCCGTTGCTTATAGGCAGGGCTCATAGTTTATAAAGCACCAAGATTTCCAATACATTTACGATCAGCAGTATAATAAATGCCTAGATCATGAAATGGTAAAAACCAGCAAGAAATAATCAACTCTCAAGGATAGTCTACAATATGGAAAAGACGTTGTTCCTGCTAGCACTGACTATCGGATGATCCATGCATGCATGGTATCCATTGTCTCATCAGCACTGAAAACACAAGCGGATGTGAGGTAAGTGCTGAACTGACATTGGCAGGGACATATCATGAGTCGTCCTTTCATCAGACGTTTTCTGAATTTTCACGGAGATAAATATCTGATAGATTACATTATAAAAAAATAAATCAAGGATTTACCAACTAGCCAGAAATAAGTCTGCAACGTCAACCTAATGAAATGCTTTTCTGAAATAGAGTTGAGCAAATGGCTGGAAAGTTCTGTGGACACCAACTATTCAGAATGCTCTTGTTGGTGGTGTACTTGCCTTGGCTTTTTTTTTGTTGTTATTGTTGTTGTTGTTGTGTTTCTGTTTTGTTTTGTTTTTGCCCTATTTCTTGAAATTTCTTCAAAGGCTCACCCAAACAATGAAGACTTAACAAAAAGGTATCAGCGTGCTATTATTTCGAAATGATTTTCTATTGATGAAATTGCCATGCTGTAATGAAAAAGTCAATTTCTCTTCATAGCATTAAATGGTGGGCCACTTTGTAACTGCAGCAACAATAATTTTATTTGTAAGAGCATATGCAGATATGACAATTTTACATATTGTTACCATGACTTATGTGTTTGGTAGTCTCCATTTGAATTTTTAGGTTGCGCTATTCAGGGTGTCCACATGTCTGGGGAAGTTAGTGATGCGTGGAAAAATGTGTTCAAGTTTCCTTGCAGGAAAGAGTCAGGGAATAGTAAAAATTGGGGGAAATCAGAAAAAGGTTAGGAAATATGTTGAGCAAGACTGGTGTTCATGCAGTATCTTCCACAGTGTTTCCTTTGGAAATATGTAATATGTAACTTTTTTGACCAGAATGCTGAAGTATTAAGTTTTGTTGATTTTTCATAAAACGGTAACCAGCAATACATGGTCAGTACGTTAACTCTATCTTCAATCTTCTGGTCATGAAAGATGACTTCTGAGTTCTAAGTATATGCAGTAATGCTTAGTGCAGGTTATTTTTATTTATAACACATGCGGTTTGGTTTAAACAAAGTTTAATAAGCAAATAAAGAAAAAGGCATCACCCTATACACACTATTCTAGCTGTAACAACAAAAAAGAAAAAGAAAAAAAAAACAATATAGGTAGTAAACAAACGACGGCACTCCATAGAAAGGAGAGATGAGACGATACAGGACAACAGTGACGAAATTAGTACAGTGACACAGACAAAATTGAAGAGGACTTAACAGGACACCACAGATAGAGGGTTCGTCGCCTTCAGTATATAAGAATGGGGCAGAATGAGAAGCGCACAATTAAATAGTACACGCATAATATTAGACTGGTCGTGTATAATACCCATAATATTCATGTCAAAAATATACTTATGGGGGATTAAATCTTTTCGATTTTTCCATAAAACTGTGGACAGCTGAGAGTATTTTCGAATTTTAAACATGTGAACATTCATCTCAACCATAAAGTAAGTTTTGAGAGTAAAAGAATCTTTTCCCATATCAGTTTTGTGTAAATCAATTTTTACTTAGTTGTATTTCTGCCCGTTGAAGAAAAATGATATGTATTTTCATTCTCTGCATCCCATAAACAGGACTTTCTTTCACCCCCAAATTTTGATAAATTTGCTTTTAACTAGCTGCAGTCCATGCATAGTCTGCCATGTCAAAAAGATGCATAACGATTACCAAGTAGGAAACGTATTTTTTGGCGGAATGATATCATTTTTGTCCAAATATTTCGTAAATATTGACATATTAGACAGTGTCATTACCATATCCAAACCATAGTCCTAACAAAACAAATCCAAGTCAATTCCGACCAAAGGCAATGTTCCTTGGTATGTATAGCTGAAACACATTAATTTATAGTTCGTATTTACCCAAAAGAGACCAAAACGTAAGTGCAAGGGTCCATAGGGTTGAAAAAGCCATATCTAGTTTTAACATGACAGAACGCAAAGAGTTTTATTTGAAATTATAGGCCTATTTCAGTAAATTGGCTTGAATAGTTGCATCATTCATGCACATACAGGACCATACAATATATGAAAAGGGACCAAAATTTGCAGCACATCAGAGAATTTGTAAGCGGAGGTTCTTAACTTGTTGAAAATGTCAATAAAATTCAGTATTTAAAAAGGTACTACTTGCAACCACCATCTCAACAATGATCATCATACATATATGTCCACAAAGCAACACCAAAACCAACATCGATCCATCAGAAAAGCCCTCTGGGCCTAAAATGACAATCAATAAAAATCCAAACAACATGATTATATAATTCGATGTGTTTTAGGCATGTAGTTAAAGACATGATGTTGTTTTAAAGGAGATAAACTAAGAGTATTTCAAAAAGAAAAGTCTTTGAATTTGCAAATATAGTAAGTACATTGGTTCAAATGTTAAACATAAGCCAGAAGCAAGTGACATTAGGCCTCAAATCATTAAAACATAGTCAAAAAATGCATTACAATAGTCAAAATTTGTAAGGATAGCAGTCACATTTCAAGTTGGTTTCCAGAAGTATTTTCGAAAGGACATTAAAATGTTCAAGAAAGCATAGGATCCCACAAATCATCTAATAAGTCAATTATTAGGGTAATAATTTAGAATTCCAAAAATGTAGTATGCCATTGTAAGTCATCTGTAAGTCAGCCAAGCATAATGTACATCCTACTCGTGGTTCTATAAAGTTCAAAAGGTGAAATTGTAAAACAGTCCTAATTATTGTAAAATTCTACTAGCTTTATCAGAGAAAGAATTCGGTTTTATGAAAAGAAAGAAAGAGAGAGAGAGAGAGTGGAGGGGGGGATCATGTTGAAATTCCTAAAGGTAACTGTAAGTATAGCTGTTTTCCTGTAACAGTTTTAAATTTTTTCATTTATAATCATAATCAGACGTAGTTCAACTTGTCAGTCAGTTGATTTACATGCTAATTAATTATGCAAGAGAGAGAGAGAGTACATTAAACACTTTGAGCCAACCTGACATGACTTTCACAATAACAAACTATATTCATCAGACAATTATAAAAAACAACGTTAGTTTCACTACACTTGGAACACTTACTGGAACACTTACTGCACTGCAATATGTGCACAGAATGCCTGAATGTTCAAATTGTTACCAAATATATAAAAGTTCCATGAAAAGAGAAGCGGACAACAGTTTTCAATGATAGTGATGAGCCCAAACTTAATATGGTCTACATGTCTATCAAGTAAGGGTAACTCTCTCTGCATGGTGGAGGATGGAAGGAAAAAATGACTCGCTGTAGAAGCTTGTTCTGACCCCAGTATGTATCATATTTTGATCTGATATATTGATATATTTTTTTGGTATTCATTACATTTGGAATAATATCTTGCAAATATGAAGATGCATGATCATTTTTAATTTTGTTCGTTGACATCAATTTTCCTTTATCGCCTCTCATTGCCTCTGTTACTACCCAGGCTGTGGCCAGCTGAACCACTTAAAGTAGTTTGTGTGTCAAGTTTGCCCCGACTACGTGACCGTATTCCACCATACATATATATATTTATTTATTTATATAAAGGAGTGCACCTGTTCAAAGTATATTGAAATCTACCTAATATGTTAACCAGCTTCGAACTTTTTTCAATGATTCGATTAATTCGTCAATGTCATTTATATGAATGAGCAAGAGTAAAGAACCTGGCACTGAACCCTGTGGATAACCAGCCTTCATTCCTGACCAACTGGAGCACTGGCCATTGAGCACTACATGCTGATTTCAGTCAGTTAAGTAATCTTCGAACCACTCCAGCAAGGACCTGGAGACTCCGTTTTCATCAGTTTGTAAATGAAATCTTCAGGCCAATCCTTATCGAATGCTTTCATGATTTCGAGGAAAAAAATGCTTTTTTATTTTTGCTCATCAAAGCATATGGAAATTGCTGATAAAGATGAAATAGTTCATTGACAGTAGAGTCGCTTTTTATAAATGCTGACTGAAATGACGACATTACGTGATTTTGCCAAAAAATGTTTGAAAACAACTTTTCAAGCACCTACCCAACACAAAAAGCAATGATATACGACGATAATTGTGCCATGCGTTATATGGACCCTTTTATGTGAAGAAACAAAATATTTGCTATTTTCTAATCCATATGGAATGTATTTAGGATAAATGCAAGATTCAAGAGTTTTGCAAGATGACCTGCGATACTGTACACCTCTTTTTTGAGCATCCGCGAACTAATTTTATATTGGCCCGATGATTAAGAAATATATAGGGATTTCAAAATGTTCAAGATGCCTTTATTCTGTTGTGGTAATGTTTATAATCGTGTGATCAGATATATTATGTGTACGCTCTGGAATTCTTGGCTCCCTCGACTCGATAGTACTTTGCTTGAAACAGGTGAGTTTAGAGCTTCCATTTTAGATTTATCGTCACTTAGAGCTTTGTCTTCCCATGGCAAGGAGGAAGAAGTTTGATTTTTTTGTACAACCCAGAAATTATTTTACGATTTTCCGCCATTTTTTTTTGTCCCTTTGCGTAATTTATCTCTCAATTTCTGTCTACATTTCTTTTTGGCTAATTGAATTTATCTTGATAATAGTAACGAAAGCACCGAAAGTGTGCTCAAACTTGAATTGTGTTATTGTTTTTCTATGCTTTATTATGTAGCTTTAACTTTTTCCTTCCCATGGTATATAAGCGGGAAGTAAACCATGGGCTGTCATCAGGTCTAATTATTACACTTTCAATCAGAAGTCTTTGGGCTACATTGGGGATTTTTTTGCTCATAATCCACTTAAGGTATCAAAAATATGTGTTTGGAAGATAGAGTTCCAGTCCTATTTACCAATAGTATCTTGCAAATCCGAGAAATCGGTTGTATTCCCATATTATCTGGTCATAGAACGGGTTCCTTTTAATCCTAAAACGTAAACAGACCGACACGGTACAGTGGTCGCTATCTGACACAGGAGGAGTCACAGAGTTGGCTTTTCCTATGTCCGGTCTAGCTGACAACATTCAAGCGAGGCAAGTCGACATGCATTCAGTTATATGCATAGGTTCACGGAAATGGACATGTAGATTTTGATGAGTACAAAACTGGGATAATTTATTCCCCCAAGAGGTACTGATAATGGCATTTAGATCACATACTGTCATAACATTATTATTTCCTCCGGCATAAGGCAAGTCCAACCTCTGGTGCACATAATCACAAAACAAGCACACTTTTGAGTCTGACTATCTATACACTTCAGCCGGGAATATAATTTTGTTATTATGAATTCGAAGTTCGTCCCATAGGACCCAACATGTCGTATTTCTAGATGCTTCCGCCTTTCAACAGGGCTCGCAATACATTCCAGGCGACACTGCTCGTCACCACACCACACCACATCGGTCATGGCAAAGAACAGGATGGAAACCGGTAATTTCAAATTTCAAAATCTTTGTTTGGTCTTGACCTGTTTAGAAACGGACACTGCTATGACCTCATAACCTTGGACAAGGATTCTTCATGTATCTCTAGATTCATGATCAGATGGACTTCGATTGTTCACATGGCACAGTGCCAGGTCAGTATGCTCAATAAGTCCTGGGTTTCTGTGGATATTGCTGGAGAGTAACACAAATATATTGATTACATCTAACAGGATATATGTGGTGGTACATAGATTATGTTGTAGATGCTCAAAAGAACAAAATGGCAACCCTTCGAATATATATATATATACTCGTAATTTAGTTGTTTGGTTCTGGACAGTCAGGGACAGTATATTAGGACATTTTATTTTTCCGTCATAAAATACTAAAATGTTTCTCATTTGGTGGTCATTATGCAAACGTCATTCAGCCCTCATACCGCTTCAGACATTCATTCCCATTTGTTGATATCTACAGCTTGTTCCTACCATTGCTTGAAGATGCACATGTTATATTCTTGCTGTTATTCCCTGCTATCTAATGATCCTGAATCAGTTCTTCTCTTATGAACATGCTTGCTACAGGTGTGCCCCCAAATGTGAACCTTTGTTGGGAAAAGACTCTTATTGGTCAGGCTATGTGGCAGTGCAGTCTTTTGCCAAACATATACACTGATATATTTGCTGCGGTAGTGTAGTACATAACTCAGACCAACATCCCCATGTCTGGTGACATCACTTACTACTTTTACATGTTTTAAACTCCCAAAGCAAATGGAATCCAGTGAATTGTCTAATGTATCTTGCATGTGTTTCTATGTCTGGCTACCCGACGATTACTTTCTCAGTTTGTATCAGGCAACTTTGAAAAAAGTATAGTCACAATTTAGTACTTTCATCATTAATTTTTAAACCAGCTTTCGAAGTGTTTGCTTCATATCAGGTGCCATTGTAATTACCTTGGACTTTAAAACTAATAAAAACAACTATGTTCCTGCGATAATGCTTAGAAATCCAGCATAATAAATTTTGTAAATAAACAATTGGTTTCATTGTGATGTTTTATCATACCCTCTCGTGTCGTTTCAGGTCTGTATCATGTATCATACATGTATTGTGTGTGTTTATTGATACCGGGTTTGTTTTTAAATCACAAGGCATATATGTATGATTACAATGACATATGAATCCTGGCGGTGGCAGAGTACCTTATCCAGGGTATCCTCCGTTTCTCACGATATTTACATCTTTGAAGATATGTAACTCTCTGTTAGTGAACTGTATAATCACATGTTCATGGTCGAAGAAACTCAACTCACATACATAAAACATAGTAACACAAAGCAACCAAGCATGTCTCTGTTAAATATATATGGTCATAAATACACAATTTAATTTTGTTGATATGTGCAGTTTCGTAACTATAAAACATTGTTTTCCATTGTAAAATTAGCTCAAAGATGTCTCAAGGAGCGGACTTTACACTCTGTGACAAACTGAGAAGACCTATAGGAACAAAAAAATTATAAAATGTTTATACAGGTACCTTTGGATACAACTTTATCTTCGAGAATGGAAGTTTTGATTTATTGAAAGTGTGAGTTACTTCAATGATCGTCGGTACAATTTTTAGTTCTTGATCCCGAAAGTTAAATCTAAATTATAATATCACCAAGTACAAAATCGTATCTGCAAGTTGCACTCTTGTCTTTCCATTGTATATATTTCGCAAGAGTCATCCATTCACTTGTGTTTTTAACTGCACAAGATATGGAAGTTTTCTATTCTATGTTATTCACACCGAAAGTTTTCACGCAGGTATCTCGACTTTCTTTGAGCCCATATGATATCTGCTGACTGCATTAAGGAGGTTAAAGAGGTTAAACTTTTGATTGGTATGCCACATTTTGTTCAAGCAAGTTCTGAACGGAAATTTCTCACATGAAGCAATTTTTCTATCTGTAAAAACACATCCAGTGTGGCGTATGAATGATTTATCAGAACATCCTCAGCACCAGATCATTAAAATTCTGCCTCAATACTACCAAACATATTGACTCATTGAAACTTGCACTGGAAAACAAACATATTTAAATCTTCAGTTCACTTAAAAGTAAATATGTCGCTTTAATATGATCTTGCCCCTTTAAGAATGCCACTGTATCTTTTCAAGGGTGACATAAAAGATTGATTTATCCCATTTCAAATTTTGGCACATGCTTCGACTGCTACCACCTCCTCATAACACTAAAGTAAATAAAAAAAAAAACTTGATAACCCTTTTCCACTTCGGAATCACCTAAAATTACTTGAATGTAAACTATTTGTTGTAATGATTTTGGTTCAGTATTTATGTCACTAGAAACATTGTAATACGATTTATATGAAGGACCATTCATGATGCCACACTCTAGGTCAGTTAGATTTCCTTGTTCCCGCGGGGTGTCATGCTCCAAACCAGCGCCAAGGAAAGCTATTGACTCACTCGTATTCTGAACAGGAGGGCATATAAGTAATGCGGTTAAAAACCTATGCATACGTTAGAATTTTTTTACACCGAGTGACAGTGCACTCTAATGAATAATTAGCTCGTATGAATATGTACTCATTTCGAACAAATGTCACCTTCTTGCTTACCCAGCCAAGTGCGGAAGGTGATCAAACATCACTGCAATGTTCCTGACACATGTATTTTAACAGTTTTGAAAACCAATTTGAACTAGGAAAGAAATATCGCAATTCCACGGAAAGCTGTTGGCTCAGCTATAAGCTCTGACTGCAAGGGGGGGGGCATTATTATACATGGAATCCAAGTGATATCACCCTCTTTATAATAACAAAGGATAGCATTGTGATGGAAACTTAAAAACAAAATATACGGTACACTTGTTATAATTATAGACCAATCATTGGGCCGAATATACCACGCCCTTCCACATTGTGCATAAAAGGAACTCCATTTCCTATGCTTTCTTAGGCATGGCAATGGTCGTGTTTTAGGTCCATTAGCGTCATACAACCTGTAAGTAACTCTATGGAGACTGAAACACAATATGTTGAACACGATCAGGTCTCGTACCGTAACTTGTCTACCTTATGTCATAACATACAAGACGGCGAGAGACAGGAGAAGAAATGAACATGGATCATGATGACCTCTAGTAAAATAGCTTGTCCATCTAAATCCAAGCCCAGACAAGACAGAAGTATATGACACATTAAGCTTTTGTCTCTGATTTATTTTTTGTTGGATATAGGCACATGAAGCTCCATTAGGTAAATGGTGCGAAACGACACCAGGTTTTGCCTGTCTTAGCTGAGTATTGCAGACAAACTGGGAGCCATGGCAGAGGAGGGAGATATGAATTTTACCTCCATTCATTATTGGTTGAACTGTTATCGTTATTGTTCCATATGAAAATGAATCAGGCAGCTTTCAATAGCATTGTATTTTAAAATAAGTTGCCTTCGATTTGAATTTGGCACTGTCTATTCTGGATGAAATTTAGACTGCTTGCAAGCAGCAAAGTTTTTTAATCTGGCCTCTATGGAGAGGGAGAGTACTAAAAGCATAAGCCCCCATTTTAAATGAATTTGGGTCCCAATTCTCATAACTTATGTATTACAAACTGAATCAATATGCACCAACCTCCCCAGCAAGATAGCCATAGCAAAGTTTGAAATGATTTTCTTCCAAAATTATTTAAACACTTAGGGACGCCAACACGAAAAATATGAAGATATAAAAGCATACTACATATTGACATCTGTTGACTGCAACCCAACACAGCCCTCAATAATATTACGTGTGTAAACTGCTTCTTCTTCCAATATTCAGAAGAAGCATATTCGAAAATGAAATTACAGTGATCGTTTTTAATGGCTCTTGGTAAATACAAATATTAATGAATGGTTTAGGAATCAGATAGATTTAGGTGTTATATAAATGATATATTAAATATTTAAACCTAACAATAATTTTATTTTTTTGTATACACCGCGTGTATTGGGTAAGATGTGACTTACAGTTGCTAGCATTAAATCGATTTAAATAGCTACTAACCTTTGCTGTTACCTGTCATTAATCAGGAGACAAGTGTTTACCTTCATACAAGATTTCATATTTACACAACGATATATTAAATGATCACAAAGTTCTGGATATCGACTTTTCTTGTTTTCTGATGACTGACAGGGTTTTCTTTATATTTTTTGTTTGCTTGAAATTTAGGTGAAGTTTTCTACCTTTGCTGAAAGCTGTTGTGTGCTTATATTTTTCTTTATTGTTATGTTCTCAATATGACATCTTATCATATTTAGATTTTTAATTAAAGATTATTGCTTGGTAGATATTTAAGTCTTGCTGTTATATCTGGTGATGTTCATGTTGAAAGGCTTGTCATAATTAAAAAGTTTGTTTGACTATCATATTGACAGGTCATAGTATCATACTACTATGGAGTTACAAATAACCTTCCAACGAATATTATTGTTTTGGTCACACCAGTTACATGTCTCCAGAAATTGATTAATGTGTGTTGCTAAGAGTTGGCACTTTATTTCATAGGCTGAAGAAAGGAAAGACATCTGGTGATTATACATCTCAAAATGGCCAAAATGGTCTGAGAGACCAAAAAATATTTGGAACAATATAATAGCAATTAATTCGAATACTGTTCTCATTAATTTAGGTAAATCTAATTAAAATTAGATTTACCTAAAATTCGGGAGAGCCGGGGAAATGGTGCAATGATAGAATCAAATCTGAAGAACTTAAAGTTTTAATAAATGCAATGTCCTAACATACATCCCTCAGGTAATGTATTTTTGTAACTGCTTTCAAATTTAACAAAAACAAATTTAATTGCTTTTCCTCTTAATTAACATACATGATTGCCATATAACAAAAACATTTTACATTTTTTGGCTATGTTATTTTTCATGTAAACTCACAACAATTAGGATTTTGGCTAGATTATTGTTGCCTGTGCAGTTTGGCTAATACGTGTCTAGGTAAAGAGGCCACCATTGCAATTTACAATACTTTTACTTATACATATGTTTAATCTTACAAACACCTTTCAACTTTACTCGTTTTCAAATTCTTAATTCGTGCTAAAGACCCAGCATAATATATGCACTATACAATTATTCCCAAATGCAATACACTAGATCTATCCAGATGCATCACATTGAAAAATTGTATACCATGGAAAGAAAAAAGAACAAAGCAAAAAATTACAGAAAAATAATTAATGAAAAAGGAAAGGAAAAATAAACTTATAAAAAAAAATATAAGAAATGTGTGTATGAAACCCATAAAATCTCAATTATATCCCTTGCTTCATCTTGTCACTTTTCCATTGATCCTTATATCGTCAGTAATGCAAATTTCCTTAAAAAAACAGCCTTGTTGCAAGATGGACAGAAAACGTCTGTAAAGCTCATTTTAATAGCCTTGAAATATTTGCGCTAGAACAGTAGCAGGCCTGCTGTCTCTAATTTTATATAACAGCAATCGAACAAAAATTAGTTTTAAGTGGTAAGGCCTAAATGTTTAGAAAAAAAACAATTTTGGTAGTTTACAACTAATATTACAAAGGTTGTGATGACCGGTTTAATACCACCACCCCCCTAATAAGGGTAACAGCCTGTCACAAGTCCGCAATGAAAATTCTCCATATTGGTATTGGAAGATGAATGTTGAAGTTTCAAAATTCTCGAAACTCTTCCCTTTGCTGTGTTTGAATTTGCTGTCATTGCTGTGTTGAATGCTATGAATATCGGTGATGCTTTCCTTAACCTATTGGTAAGTGCAGAAATTAATGGAATTTTCTCATGGATTATTGATATCATCTGTGCTAATAGGAGTTTAAGCCATTAAAAATCTTGCTAATAATACAATGGAGTTCATATGTGTGTACATTATTGAAAGGTTCCCACAATGTAGTATTTAATAGGGCCATAGCAACCGCTTCGGTGGCAGTTGTGCTGGCAATTTGTGTATGTGTAATAGTGTACCTTATTGTCTCTAAAGTTGTCATTGTCTCAGATTGCAATGTCCTACTGATGGCAAAGACCCAGTGGCATTGTTGGGGATAGTTGTTTTCCCCGCACAAATGCTGCTTGTGACTGATTTCCATGCTTATTCATTTGTATAATTTAAATAACGGTTATGCATTACCACAGTGCGTATGCAATTTGGGAATGGAAAATAGGAATACAGCAGCGTGTAATATTTGTAACACTATGGCGAATATATTGTTCATGGGTTTGATCTTCATATTTGTACTCAGAAATGAATCATTGAAAACACAAATTAATATACTGGAATATGTGATGCCAGTAAGTGTGACGTCATATTAAAGTACAAATTATATTCACGACTTTTTACACAGCACAAACATGTAAAGTAATGTGTACATTGTATGGCTAAAACGACAGAATATGTAAATGCATATTCATTCCAGGAATGGTAAATGGTGAATATATCTTGTGAAATGTGGAAAGTCTATTATCTCCAAGATTTGTTAATTATATCCAACCGGGCAGTTTTTTCCTTAAGAATTCTGATCTCTCTCCTGCCAACATACACTCGTCATGAAATCTGCTTTCACTTTTTTTCTCAATTCTAATTATATTTTCCAATCAGTTATTGTGGAATGTAAAGGGTTACAATAGTCTGTGCTTTATAGACAATGGTCTTGTGGTTTCCGACGGCACCTTTCTTTAAGTGCTGTTGGACTATCACGGAGGAAGCACCTACTGATAAATTCGTTCTCTTTTTCTCCTAATGGCACATGTCTTGTTTTAGAAATGTTTACATTCGTAACACTTTGCATAGAGATGTTGAAATAGGTTTTTCTTTCGTTGGCATGAGACAAGCAATGACGCACATTTTCTTTCACATGATCAAACTCCCTCTCTTAAACTTCCGATTTGTTTTGCTGGAAATGACGTATCTTGTTGGGTATTTTAGCTACATTGGGAGATTTTCTCCTTCCGTCTTTCTGGTTTTCCACCATTGTTGGGGTACTGTTTGTCAGCTTTTGCTTTAATATTATTGCAGCTTGGAAAGTCTGGATTCATGTTGGTAATGCCATGCCACAAATTATATTGAGCAGTACATTTTTGAAGCTTCTGCACTTATTTTGCAAGATCAGTCGCCTTTTTTTTTCTTTTACCCCCAATTAAGTACATCAAAATTTTTCAATGCTAGCAAAATTTAGTTTCGTCACAATTTAGTTTAATCTGGTTGGAATGTCCGTTATCAGGGTTACATGATGAAGCCACATCATGTGATTTAAATTGTATACATCCTAATCAATAATTGATTGTGTGCCAAGAAGAACAAAAAAATGGTCTAGACATGAAAGTAAGATACGGAGCAGGTTGATTAGTATTGAAAATGATTTTTCTTCTACGTAGGACCTGCAAGTATGCAATCTATACAAAAGCCGGCCTTTTGAAACTATCATGTATGCATTTCACTGTCAGTAACACTTTTACAAACGTAACGCGTTTCCCAAACGTACTTAGGCATAAGGTACGCATAACTATGACCAAAGTAAGGAGCCACGTTTATCCAAACTTACTTGTTACTTCAGTTAGACGTTACTTTGAATAAGCGTAATTTCGGGAAAGTAGCGCATTACCTAAGCCCAAACGTCTGCGGTACCTTATTTGAAAATTACGAAATAAAATGGGTGTTATGATTGTAAAGGAACGCATTAAAATAATTGCTTCAATATGAAGATTCCACACTTTATTTAATGATGCGTGAAAGTAAGAGTACATTGGTCACACCCAACACGGCAGGCAGATAGGTGAGGCCAATTGCAGCCTACAGCAGCACGTTTTCGAGCGCGTTAGAAGCAGAGGATTACAGGAAATTTGCAGAAAGCAGATGATATGGATGACTTTGTGCATAGGTAGGCCTTAATCAACTTACACATTAGAACAATGTTTAGAATCACTGAACGTAGCATAATTTGGTCCCAGACCTTGTATGAAATAAACTAGAAACGATGGCATGTGCCAGATTAATGTTGATCTGATCATTACATAGCTGACAATTCAATAGAAGTAAGAAAATGACCATTCAGTACCTTCAAAGGATCAACTTTGCTGGCTGTCAAACTTAATATCAATTCCCAGCTAGTTTGAGGAGAATACAGTACCCAGAAGAAGGTGATTAAAACATCAAGCAAATGTCCCACATTTGCTCATATGTAAAAGGGGTCTTCTGCCAATTCAAAACTGTGGCCGAACGGTTTAGGGAAGAAAAGCTTGTAAGGTATTTGCCTTTAAAAGAAATAATAAAAAAAAGTTTCATACAGAGTGAAAATATGAAAACATTTTGATAGAGACTCATGCAAGGTACATATACACCAAGTTTGGAGGAATGCAGTGCACATTGTGAAACACGAATTACATGTTCCCTGGTGTGGCAGGTGAATGCCAACAGAAAATACACAAACTTCATAAAAAAGAAGATAATGAAAAAAAATGCTAAACCACCTGTCGAAAAAATTAAGTTGAAGATGTAGCTAGAAGTGTCTGTGTAAATCTGTGCAATAAGCAGTTTCCGAGACTTTTCCTTTTTTTTTTTTTTTTGAACATTTTGTAAAAATCCAAAATAAATAAATTAATTAATTAATAAACAGAAACCCAAAATATAAAAGCAAAGCACATACATAGAATTTATGCAAAGCTAGTTTGCAGGCTGGTGGGTGTACAGATTCACCAAAATATTAGGACTATATTTTGAAGGGTGAATGCCTATTCTAGGTGTTCTCTAGCCGCCTTGACACGGGATTCAAAGTGGCAATGTTCAACCTGCACAGGCACTCAGTTTATTTCTTTCTACTTTGGAGATGAAAATAATGCACATTGGTTTCAACAGCAGCGATTGTGAGTAAGTTGTACTACGAGCTTTCCGAGCAAGGGACAATTTTGGCCACCGGTGGCGCTGACTACCATGTTTCCGCGAAGTCACTGACGGTTCTCCGAGTCTCGGGGGACACTTTCAAGTCTCGCCATTTTGCCCCATTGGGTTAACACGGATAAGTTGATGTCACTTTTTAACGCCCGTTATTTCAATAACCTAGAAGTGTAACTTCAAGATAGCATGCCAGTGTACAACTGTAAGGTACCAGGATGTACCTCAGATAGCAGAAAACACGGTCACTATGAAAAATACCCGTGGATGATGGGTGCAACGTTCCAGTTTTCCATCATGCAAGAAGGAGGCCATGAAACGGCGGACATGGATTCGAATGATTCGCCGGCCAGAAGGCTGGGAACCATCAAGGCACGACAGAATATGCCCCTTGCATTTCGTAGGTGGCCACGGACAAACGGCTGAACATCAGATGCCGACTTTATTTCCACACAATAATTGGAAAAAGTCCAACGGGAGCCAGTCTAATGCATGGCAGAGAAGAAACCACCACGGTCCGGGTGAAACCACCACAACAACAACCCTGCAGGGCCAAGTGCACACAAGGTCATTGACACGGATGATATGGGGGAAATGGCTATGGCAGAGATTAGGGTGTCGGACACTTAAACCGTATATGAAGATTGTGAAACTGAACATCAGGTACCCGTAGCTGAAGTCCCAGAAGTTGGGATGGAACAGATAGTGGACGACTGGTCACACATCAGCTTTGCTCCACGTAAGTACCGCAAGAAAAAAAGTTCGAGGGTTTTTATTTTTATTTAATTTTTTTTTTTTTTTTTTGTTGAAATCGATGACAAACAGAATTCCAGCTTGAAGTTGAATAACAGACTTTTGCAGTGTTGAATCGGTAAGATTGTTTAGCCGGGTTGGAAGACATGCAATGTTGCAAGTCAAACTTAAAGGAGTCCCCTTAAGTCTCCCCCCCCCCCCCCCCCAAGCAGTGTTACTGGGAATGATTTTAAGGCCTAGTCGAATGTGAAGCACCTTTGCATAGAACAATATTGAAAAACTTAACTAAATGAGTCCACTTATTTGAAATACAAATGACTAACTGTCAATTATATTAAGCACGCCTCACCTACAAACAGCCAGGGATCTAATAACTCAGAAAAAAAAGTATATATTGGATTTGTTCTTTAATTTAACCCTTTCATCACTAAGTTTATCCCATATTTACTCCCTTCACTGTTGAATTTCTGACTGATTCTACACCTCCAAATAGTCAATAATATTAGCCACGTCTCGCCTAAAAACTATGTTTCGTAAGGGGAGATCAGAATTTTACCAGTTTTGAAAAAAAAATTTGGAATTTGTTGCATTTGACATATGAATAAAATTGGAAATACTGTGATATCTTGTAATACAAGAAACATCATAAAAGTTTGGAAACATTTTATTGAAATTCGACCAAATTGGCTTCCTGTGGGCTTTCTACCATTTGAGTAGAGTCACCTCCCGTGATGAAAGAGTTAATATGGTAATCTAAATGTTGAAACCACTTATATCAGATTTTAAGCCAACCAACCTGTAAAAAGAGGCAATAATGAATTCATAATTATTTTCACTATTATGTTTATACAAATAATTTTAACTTCCTACATTTTTTAGATAAGTTTGGATTAAATTCCGTAATCAAGGGAACCCAAATCAACATTGATTTTGTTGTTAGAAACGTTGATCGACAGTGATGATAATTTTACTAATTTAAATTTGTATTATTTATGCTGCAGGGATGACTGTCCGCGATTACTCTTGTGTGGCACCAAACGCAGACCATACATATGCACTTTCAGAAAATATGTCAAGTGTGGATCATGAAGCCATCGACAAGATCTGTCTAGCATCCCCTCTTACATGTTTAGTTGAGACACAGACTGACATAACTAATGCTCAGCTTGATGACATGTTGAAGGTAAATTTAAAATTGTAATAAAATGGTACTGTTTAAAAAAAATGTATACCTATCCACCCTATATGCATAATATGATAGTTGATAAGTTAGACACAGACTATTGACTGTTCCAGAGAATAAGTTTGATTTATTACCATACATGTCCATGTGGTAGTGGTACTTTCAATGAAGTAAATATGTATTATTTGTTTCATTATATCCTTTTGGAGGAAAAAATGTAAAAAATTCTAAACAGGGCTTTGTTCCTTTGTGTCCGGTTTAAAAAAAATAAACAACAATATATATATATATATATATATATATATATATATATATATATATATATATATATATATATAAAATGAGTTATGCATCAATAAGGGTCAAGGTAGTCAATGACAGAATGGAACTTTGTGTTGTATTAAAATGACTATACTTTAACTTTGATCTGAGCCAGGGAATTATATTTTGTTTTCTGATTATTTATTATTCATGTTGCTTTTTATTTGCAGCATGATATGCCCAAGGGACAGGAACATGCTGCTGTTGCAAAAGGAAAAGTTTAGTGGAGAAAATGACTCAGTCAGACAAAACTGTGAAACTTTTCACTAGCCTTCCTTCATTGGCAGTATTCTATGGTCTATTCTCACTGTTAGTAGGTATGGGAGATGAACTTAAATACTGGCGTGGGCAGAACAGTGCAGAAACCAAGACTTATGAATTTCGCCATGCAAAACCAGGTCCTGATGGTAAACTAACACAGTTTGAGGAGTACATTGTCGTTTTGGTCAGATTTCGACTGGCCTTGTCTACCAGAATCATGGCAGATTTATTTGGGATAGCGGAAAGCCGAGTGAGCCAAACATTTGTGACTTGGATGAACTTTATGTACCAGGTACTTAGTCCAACCTTGAAATGGCCAACGAAAGATCACATCACAAAGTACCTACCACAATCTTTTCTGCCTTTCCAAGAACACGTGCTGTCATAGATTGTACTGAAATCTTTATTGCAAAGCCCCAGTCTCCAACAGCACAGGCTGTTACATACAGTACATATAAGAGCCACAACACCTACAAGATATTGGTCGCCATAAGTCCATCTGGGGCATTTACTTTTGTTTCAGACCCATGGGGCGGAAATGTATCAGATAGATATATAACTGAACACTGTGGTTTCTTAGATTTAGTGGAGCCAGGGGATGATATTATGGCAGACAGGTGATTTACAATAAGTGATTTGCTACTTCAGAAAGGGGCAACCTTGAACATGCCACCTTTTACAAGGAAATGTGCATATGGAAACAAGAAAAGATTGAACTTGGCTGAAATCAACAAGACTCGGGAAATCACAAAAGTACGGATACATGTAGAACGAGCAATAGAGAGACTGAAGAAATTCAAAATGCTCAATGACCCTATGCCCATCAGTCTCAGTCCAGTGTTGGGACAGATGGTGGTTGTAGGAGCTGCTCTTTTCAACTTCCAGCCACCTCTGGTGAAGTGATCAAATGTGCACACTAACTTATTGCTTTATGAGCATGTTTTGTGATGCTTTTTAACTGTGACATAACAGCTCTTTTGAATACATGCAAAGAAGCAAAGCTTATCTAGGACGGACTATAAACTTTGGCATTATCAGTGGCATACCTCATAAAAGACACTATATTTTCTTAAGAAAGTAAACTTTTCCATGATTATTAGTTAAAGACATTGCTTGGTTGCGATTATCATGGATGACCATTACATCCATTTGTTAGTGATCTTTTTCCTTTTTTGTGATGTGATATTTTGAAATCAAGGGGAAAATGTGATTTGTAGAGACGCATTGCACTTGTATTTTTTTATTGTGATTGAACTGGGATTTATGCCGGTTGGACTTTGATTGTGATATTTTTAAACTGTGATGTAAAGTCTTTCTTACTGACAAGCCAACTTGAAAGAGTACTACATGTATATTGTGATTATTCAAGATGCATTGCACGTGATATGTGCATATGTGGTATAAATTTTTTTCTGTGTTTCTACAGCCAGCATCCAGTAAGATCTTAAGCTTGTGTGTACAGAATATTCCCTATATTGTTGGAACTGGACAGGTAAAATGTGTTTGTCATTTTTAATGCAATAAAACATGTAAAAACTGTGGTTCTGTGTTTTTTCTATTTCATGTTTGTTTAAACTGATGGGAAAGCTAAACTGTACACTGTAGCCCTAAATCCAAGAAGCTGTGTTTGGTCCAGCAGTTTCCAGGGGCCCTAGTTAAAATGAAGAAGATGCGCCTTATGGCTTTTGATACACAATACATGTGCCATAAGATGGCCTTGTATAATCCTATAATATAAACTGTACTTCGGTTTTTCTGTTTAATAATAGTCCCATCAAGGCAATCCAGTTTGTGTATTCAGGAATGAAATGATTGTTTGGTGATACAATGCTTATAATCCCATCAAGGCAATCCAGTCTGTGTATTCAGGAATGAAAAGATTGTTTGGTGATGCAATGCTTATAATCCCATCAAGGCAATCCAGTTTGTTTATTCAGGAATGAAATGATAATTTGGTGATACAGGTCTTTGGTAATAAACTCAAGTTTGTTTTGTAGTCAAATGGCCAACTGTTACATGTCAACTCAAGGAACAGTAGTGCTATCATTCTTGCCTGCTCATTTCTCCCGACTAAATCAGTGGTGAGGGCAGCCTTAAAATATCCTTGTTTCAAGTAAAAAGATTTTGAAAATTCATACAGTAGACTTTTACTCTTGTTAATAAGCATAATGATTGAGATTTTTCCCCCTCTTTGACCCTATATTGATACCCTATATAAGCCAAAATATGGAAAAAAAATTTACCCCAAGGGGTTAAAAAGCACCAATAGGCAGGTGCAGGGGAAACATTGATTTACACAGTCTTCAAAATCCCAATAGCACTATTAGTTCAGGTTGCCAGGCCAGTAGGGAGGATTAGCAGAAACATTTTTTTTTCAAGGCTGGCCTGACCAGTGATTTTGTTAAGAGCAAAGTTTTACCAGCAATTATTGAATATGTGTCTGTATAGGCATGACTGAATTTTAACACTTTAGTACACAAACATGAAATAAATAAATGCTTTGGACATGTGAAATGTGCCTCATTAGACCTTACTAACATCCACTTGAAATTTTCAAGAAACAACAAATTTTAAAATGAGACCTTTAATATACACTTTCATGATAGCCAAAATTTACTTTTCACAACAGTACTTTCTTTTGCTGTCAACTTCATGATTCACATTTGAGTTAATGAAAGGACTTTGTTGGCTTCATGAATTTGGAGGAACAGTTCTCCCCTTGAATTTGACTTTTGTCTGCATAACAAACAAGACAAAGTGATTAATTAATATTTTTTCATTTTGGTCACATTTAACAGGCAATGATTAAAATAAGAAAAACATTTTCTTTTAAATTCGTACTTTATTACATGCACTTTTTCACATGAAATAAGTGTGTTTATAACACAGACTTTAATATACATTTACCATGTGAACTGGACTTAAGTTCATCTTTAATATACATATATAGAAGTGCTTTTTCACTTCATCTGTGGAATCCTGCAAATGGCTTGTCATATTTTTACTCCACTAGTTTTCTCCATAATATTACTTCAGATTTTGTGTTTTTCATGCATGCATGTTCATACATTCATCATGCAACGTTGTTACATGTCTAGTAGGCATGGCTCCACAAACTTGTCAAAAATCCATTGAGTTTCTGAACTAAATCTTGCCACAATCCAGTATTGAAATAAATTCACTCCACTGACATCTATGGGTATTCATTAGTATACAACACAAAGTCACACCAGTCGCGTCCACTCACAGCAAGTTGCATTTGCACTTGTACATACCATGAACTGCTTGTCTTTAGATGAACAGTTCCAGCACGGTTCTTAGTTACATGGTACTTCAGCTTTGGGTCCCCCCTGTTCATACGGTGCCTTGTCTCTTTGGGTATAGGGACATTTTATTTCAACCAATCCAATGCCACAACACTTGCATTCAATAATGCCATCTGGTGAGGCCCCGAGGTGGGGATTTGCCTTGTAAATCATGAATCAAGATGAGCGGATTCTGGAACCTATGTGCTTAATTTTGTATTGGTCAAAGTATGTTTCTCTGGCAATGGGTTCATACTTTTGTCCATGAAGTGTTGCTTTGGAAAAATCTTGTCCGTAACGTAATTCACAATGTTATTGCCAGTAAAACTTGCTGCATTTTTGGCATTTGATGCAGTTACCCAGCCATGTCTCGGACGAGACCACTCAGATGTTGGAGGAGTATCTTGGTTTTTGGTTAAACGCTCAACCAAGTCACATGAATCAGGCCTAACTCTCATATTTATGTACCGCATCAGTGTCATATTGCGAGAAGTTTGCTTGTAGTCTCTCGCCATATCCATCATGGAAGGGGGTCCAAGTGACACTTGTGTGTTAACTGGATCAGGATCTAAAATGTGTGCAAACACACCTCCTGTAGCTTTTGCCAGTTCAAACACAATGGACTCTGTGTCCACTGAGCTCAAAGCAGCCTGACGGGGATTGTATCGCTCAGGCGTGGGCTCCACTAGGCGAGCTATGACCGTCTTCAGCCTGTAATAAGAAATATAATTATTGTTTAAGCTGGAAATGAAAGAAGCTATCTGACCATAAAAAAGGAAAATAACAATGTAAAACATGCATTATAGATCAGACGTCGAGAAAATCCTAAAAGTATAAAATTATACCTCTATGCTGACAGTTTAATCAATTTATTCAAATATATAAAAGGATTTCACAAACTTACACAGATTGACATGAAATCCTCTGATGATACTTTGCTCAAATTTATAGTGTTTAGGCAAATTTGAACAAAATTTGCATTAACTGTCACAATGAATGAATGATTCTTTCGCCTTTTCTTTTAATTTGCATCTGTTTTGTTTTTCCTCTCTTCTTTTATTGCAAGAAAAAAAACTATGTCCATTGTGTACCGTAACTAAGTAGTAAGTTTGTATTGTAACAGTGTTCCATGGTGTAATATATAAATTTGCACCAGAAAGGACAGCCCATACATGTATTCCCTTCTTTCCCTCCAGCTAATCTTTGTGTCATACTACATATATGTATGTTGTAAATACTGACTTGCATTAGATTATTTAGCAAATAAACATATGAAATACTTAAGTGTCGCACAAGTCTTTGATGATTAGATATCATCTGGTAGAACCAGTATTTCTTATACACACATGGTTATTTCAATTTATCATCTCAAAGGTGAAAACCATCATATAAATCTCACCGAAAATCTATTTCTTTCACTGGCAGTGGTCTTGACTCTTGTCTTGGTTTATTCCATTTGCATGTCTGGTCTGTACAAACTTCTGCTCCTCTGTCTCGTCTCCTCTCATGAAATGCTACCATTGCAAACCACAGGGCAATCACATGCTTGCATTTGCCATCATCACTGCAAATAATATATGGATACAAGAGTAATGAGATTGAAATGTTGTTTCAAGTTCACCCCTCTGACAAAGACAAGCCATGTATTTGATCACACCAGTTTAATAATTATGCTCTGTAATTAAAAAAAAAAGGCACTACCTTCAGTTCATACTGCAATTATAATTTTGAGGTCTGCATAGTAATACAGTAAATGTGTAGGACGTGTAGCCCACATTCACAACCTTCCTTGATTTCGTAAGTCCCTTTTCAAATCAACCAAATGTATATAAAAAAAATGCATATATTTTCATATCAGCTATGCACTGGGAAAGACAAAAACTTATTTCCGTAAAAGTTTTTAAGTAGATCTCTTTTAAATAATCACACAAAGCGAACTTTGAAGGTTTTTTTTTTAAGCTGCCAACTACGCCTAGGCCTACAGGTGTCCATAATAATACAGATCAAATTAGCCAAGTGCATGGAAAAACAGTTTTCCCTATTTAGTATTTGATTGGTCTCGCGTCTCGAAACAAGTCTTCACATCCTTAATCTAATGCAAAATTGTTTTAAGTCAGTGATATTTCCTTTAAGTTTGCCGAGAATATTATATAACGGCGTGTGTTATTAACGAAGTGCTGAGACAAAACCTATACAAATCGGGGCCCGCAGTGTGGCACAACAAACCACGCATTAAGTCATCCTTGATTGACTGGGTGAGTTCTGAGGGATTAGCCTAGGGCGCACTTCTGCCAGTGCTTTGAAGATCCTCGCGCTTGGCTGACCCCTAATCAGATCAGCGCTTGACGGGTGCAATCAGAAATTAACAGTAAAGCACCTGACCTAAATTTGCAATACACTGTCTGCAAACTTTGTTACCTGATCACTGGCAAACTGTAGGCCTTCAAGCATTTTCAGATCAGCTATTATAATTATTTGTTTAAGATTGGCGACATTAAACAATAAGTAAATATCGAATAATTATTATTAAAGCCCACTTGCGCTGTACACTCGCACCGTCCGGTATGGATGACCCCTTCTGCTGTGACGATTCCCCAGACCTGGTACGGTGCCTCGCCCTGCGAGGTTTGTCTTGTGCAAAGTGCCTTCACATACAAAAGTTTGCATGAAACAAAGTTCGACAGCACGTGTAATTTAACCCCGTGGATATGCCGCTGTTCCGCAAGTTGGTAGCCCCTGGATTCGCAGCACTTCTGAACATTGTTGGGTGTCCAGTCACATTTACTTATTAGGTAGGCGATGGCATGGGGCATCTCAAGCACTGGCATTTCTTTTAGGTCTTCTGTCCAGGTGGTGATGGAAGATATGTATGTCAGAGGCACCTTCTTCTTTTCATCGGGAAACTTCAATCGAGCTCTCCGCACGTCTATGGTATCATCTTTCTCCTCAATAGTGTCTACTTGAAGGCAAGAAGCTCGAACGTCCAAAGCAACTCGGTCTTTCTTCACATATTTGTACCCCTGCACTCCGCGAATATTCAGAAACTTCTTAAGGTCAACCACTTTCATCTTTGGGAATTTGTTGTATAGTTCATTTTCCGTCTGTACGTCAATCGCCGCTCCTCCGTCGTCCGTATTTCGCGCCATGTTCACTGAAACTGAACGATCACTGTTGCACGTCGATTCTCTTATGGGTTTCGCTGTCACGCTGTGTTGGTCACGGCCTACTAACACCCTGGGAACGCTTGATCGCAGAATTGCGTTACCAGGCATGTCGGGCGTGCGCGGAGGGCAAAAATCTACCATGCGAAGCCTGGTGTTAAAACAAATCCCTAACTCGGAACGCCACTATGGGTCATATAATTATGGTCCATCTTGTAAAATTTCATACAGAGTGATTATTTGAACACATTTTGATAGAGACTCACGCAAGGTAAATATACACCACAGTTTGGAGGAAAACCAGTGCACATTGTAAAACAAAAATTACATATATATGCATGTTCCCTGTGTGGCAGGTGAATGCCGACAGAAAACACACAAACGTCATGAAAAAGAAGATAATAAAAAAAAATGTTAAACCACCTGTCGTAAAAATTAAGTTCAATAAGTAGCTAGAAGTGTCTGTGTAAATCTGTGCAATAAGCAGTTTCCGAGATTTAAAATCCAAAATAAATAAATAAATTAATTAATTAATTAATTGATTAATTAATTAACGGAAAGCCAGAATATAAAAACAAAGCACATACATAGAATTTATGCATGGCCAGTTCGCAGGCTGGTGGGTGTATAGATTCACCAAAATATTAGGACTATATTTTGAAGGGTGAAAGCCTATTGTAGGTGTACACTAGCCGCCTTGACATGAAATTCAAAGTGGCAATGTTCAACCTGCACAGGCATTCAGTTTATTTCTTTCTACTTTGTGGATGAAAATAATGGACATTGGTCTCAACAGCAGCGATTGAGAGTAAGTTGCAATGGGTCATATAAATATGGTCCATCCTGTGAAGTTTTATGACTGTAGGTCAAGTAAGTTAGAAGACATACACGCTACAGAAGTCTTGGGGATGGACGGTTGGATGGATGAGCGAACAGATCAACGGACAAAAGTAAATCTATAGAAATAAATTTGTTTACCTTAATTGCACGCTTATTATATGCACGTACAGGTTGCCTGCAGGTGAGCCATGTTAGTGATATAATGTACCCTGGATAAGTCTTCATGTTGTGTAGCCTGTACCCAATATGGTCCTTTATCGAGCCAGCGTAGTTAGATAGGCCTACCTGACCAATTACATATGTCACCTTCCCCGCTGGCTTTCAATAACCTGCAAAGTCCCAGCCTTTCCACAAAGGAGTACATTTGCCTTTCATGTCATGATTTTGAGAAATTAGGCCTAGTTTTGCAAATATTACTATCTTTGTTTCAAAAGCAGAATAGAAACAGTTAACATTTCAATTGTGTCTGGTTACAACACCTGTGAAACCATCAATGAAACCATACAAAAAATCACATCACTTGATGAGCATATCATCCAGCTTAACAGTTGATGCGTTGAAACACTGATTAAAACGAGTTTCGTTTCCTGGAAGGCGTTATTTGTGTGGAATAGCTGGTGTGCTTATAATTTGACCGGATGGGTGATATTTGGGGTTGGGCCTTGGGAGGACTTACATATGCCTGGAAATTTGCAAACGGATCAGCCTGTCGCTGAAAAGTGCAAATGAAGACCAGAACTGTTGGTTTTAGATTTTTTTAAGAAACCGTTCTATTTCACTGTTAATTGTGATGAAAATTCAGGCCCAAGTTAACTGGCAAGATAATGCTGAAGTATTCTATGGCACACTTTCACTGTGTTTTTTAATCCATACATTCACACCAGTGTTAAAAATTAGTCACGGAAATTACAGGCTTTTTATTCTAAAAAACGTATATCCGTTAAAAAATGTATTATGCAATGGAATGATACTCTAGAATACACCAATCTGCATACCGCTCACCCACACGCACCATCTGCCATAAATGACAAGTGTTTGCATCCACTTTTTGACCTCCGGCATTGGAGATCAACTTGATGATCGCATTGGTTCGGCCCCAGCGTGCAATTTTGATACGGAACTTTTATCACACAGTGAACCGATCACATTTTGTTATGTGTATCGGTCAGTGTCCGCTATGATTACTGTTAATTGTTATAAAACATCAAAAGATAAAATGATTGGGCAGCAGCAATGGCAATAGACGCTGCTTAATGCTAGACCAGTTTCCTGACCAATGGTTTCAACCTAGTTCCAAAACTTAGTAAATTCCTCATATTGTGAAGTACAAATACGAAGTTGAAAGAAAAGAAAAAGATACTACGACAAAGGCTACATTTAAATTGGATCAATCAGCATCTGCTCACTATCGAGTTAGGCTTTGTGTATGGCTATGACCCAAAGCATTGCAGGGTCGGCGTAAGTATGTTTGCAAGATACATTTACAAATCTAAAATAGTTTTGATTATATACCTACTCTGTCCCGCAAAAGTGTTACATGCATACATAAAAGTAACCATGGTCGTTACTACAACAATAAGTGTCCACGGCGTTATATTCCCAGTGAACCATTATTTGGCTCTCCCTGTTAGTATAATTACTACTTACATGTATAAATCCGAACTGGTCATATTTACAAACCTTCTCTGTCTTAGAAAAATGCCACAGAAAATTAAACATGGTCGTTACTACTAAAACAAGCATCCGGTGGTTCATTTTCCTGTGAAACATTGTTTGGCCTTTTCTATTACTATAAATACTATTTGATACGTCGTCATGGGCTTATAGGCGGAACGTATAGTTTATAAAGCACCCGCATTTTTAATTCCTTTAGGGTGAGTAGTATGACCAATGCCTAAACCATGGAAAGGTTGAAAAACAGCGATAAATTATCTGTTCCCAAGGAAAGTCCACAATATGAAGCCGACATTGTTCCAGCCAGCACTGACTATCGGGATATCAATGCATGATATCCAATGCCTCATCTACACTGGAAAAAACCAAGTAGCTTTGAACCTGGGGTTGCACTGAAATTCGCACAGAGATATCGCCGGCTTTTCATGGGACATTTTCTGAACTTCCATGGCAACAAATATAGGATAGTTTATATTACAAACAACTACATCAATGACTAACTGGTCAGAAATAAGCCTGTTACATCAAACCAAAGATATGCTTTTGTGAAATATAGTTGATCAAGGGGCTGGGCTGTTCGTGCAAACTGACTTTTCAGAATATTCTTACTGGCTGGGCATCCAACTTTCTTCGGTTGTTTGTCGAGTTCTTTCTCTTGAAATTTCTTCAAAGACTCACTCAAACATTAAAGACTTGGCAGTGTTCTATTTATTTTTTCAAAAAAAATCTGTGGATGATATTGGCATGCAACAATCAAGAAATCACTTCCTCTTGAAAGCATTAAATAATGGGCAATTTTGCAACTTAAGCAACAATTATTTTCTTGTCAGTGGTATAAGAACATATTCAGAAAAGAAAATTTTACATATTTTGTCCATGTTTTATCTGTTTGGCAGTTGAAATATCTACAGATTTCATAATGTCAAATCCTTTCTCTTCCATAATGGTAATGTTAACTAACGTGTGATCAGATACATTATGAGTGCAGTGTGGAACTCTTGACTCGGACAGCTCGATAGTGCTTTGCTTTAAAAATATACGTTTAGAGCTTTTCCTTTAGATTTATTGTCCCGTGGGACTTTGTTTTCCCATAGCAAGAAGGAAGATGTTTGATTTTTTTTTTTTTTTTTTTTGCACAACCTAGAAATTGTTTAACGATTTTCCACCAAAGTTTCCCTATTGTTTTCATAAAATTGTCGATAATATGATCAAACTTGAATATTGTTATTGCCTTCCTTTGCTTTGTTGCGTGGTCCAAACTTTTTCGTTCTCATGGTATTTAATCGGGAAGTAAATCACGGACTATCATCGAGCCTAATCGTTACATTTTTATTCGGAATTGTTTGATGGGCTACATTGATGGTGGTTCTGTCCATACCTACTCGAGGTATCAATATCATATGCTATGAAGCAAAATTCCCAGTCTGTTGTACCAAAAGTATCTCAAAAGTCCAAAAATTCAGTTATGCTGTATTCCCATATTAATGGGTCATAAGATGGGTTCCTTTTAATCCAAAAACGTAAACGGGTTGACCCGGTACGGTGGTCGCTATCTGATATAAGAGGAGTCACAGAGATGCCTTTTACTGTCGGATCTGTTTGACAATATTGGGTCGAAGCATGTGGACGTGCATTTAGAAATATATGTTGGTTCACTGACATGCATATGTAGATTATTTCAGGAGCAAAACTGGGATACTTTATTCCGAAGAGAGGTACTGGGATCGGCACTTAGATCATCTACTATCGTCATAATATTATGTGCGCCAGCATAAGACAAATTCAAACTGTTTTGCAGAAAATACCCAAGACACACTTTTGAGTTAAGAAGTCTATTTACAAACATTTTCTTTCTGTTCAGCCTATAGGGTTTCAGTATTGAGTACTTGGAAGTCCTCCTGTCATTTGACAACAGAGGCTGTTGATACAAAGAGGTCGAAACCACCGCCCACTGCACCATAGCGGTCGCGGCGAAGAATATGATGGAAGCTGGTAATTTCCACATCCTGACTGTATTTTGAGCTGTTCAGAGACGTTATGGATGCTGCTATGACATCAATATCTAGGGAAAGGGTTGTTTGTATATCTCTCATTTTATGATCAGATATATTTCGAATGTTCACATGGCACAGTGCTAGGTCGGTATACTCACTTGGTCCTGGTTTTGTATGGCTCGCACGAGAGTAATATCAATATAGTGATTACAACTAACAGGAAAGATCTGGTGGTACAATGACAATGTCGTAAATGCACAAAAAGAACAAAATCGTAACTACACTTGGAAGGCCTGGCATGCACAACCCTTCAAAGATATATACACGCGTTATATAGGTGGATAATGTGCATAATCACGTAAATAACCAAAATAAAATTAGTGATCCAAACACAATTAGAGGTGATAGTGAAACTGGCTGCATACAAACCTTGCATTTTAAGAATATCGACCACTACTTGGAAGATGAATCTTACAGAGTAGCAACCCAACCAGTTGGCAAGTATATATATATATATATATATATATATATATATATATATATATATATATATATATATATATATATATATATATATATATATATATATATATACGTATATATGTGTATATATATGTATATATGTGTATGTATATATATATATATAGTATATATATATATATATATATATATATATATATATATATTCTATATCGCTTAGTCACATATATGTACACTTGTACGCTTGTAAGTGCACTAGATTAGAGAGTGTCATTACCATATCCAAACCGTAGTCCTAATGAAACAAATCCAAGCCAATTTCGACCAAAGGCATTGTTTCTTGGTATGTATAGCTGAATCACATAAATTTATAGTTCGCCTTTACCCAAAAGTGTCACAAACGTATGTACAAAGGTCCATAGGATAAAAAAAATGTCTTGGTTCAACATGACAGAATGCAAATAGGTTTTGTTTAAAATAATAGGCCTATTTCAGTAAATTGGCTTGAACAGGTGCATCATTAATGTGCATTTAGGACCGTACAATTCATGAAAAGGGACCAAACTTTGCAGCACATCAGACAATTTGCAAGCACAGGTTCCTAATTTTATGAAAATGTCAATAGAATTCAGCATTTAAAAAGGTACTAGTTGCAACCACCATCTCAACAATGACCATCATCCAAATAAGTCCACAAAGTGACACTAACACCAACATCAATCCACCAGAAAAGCCACCTAGGTCTACAATGACCATCAACAAGAATCCAAACAACATGATTGTACAATCCGATGTGTTTTAGACATGTGGTTAAAGGCAGGATGTTGTTTTCAAGGAAATAAACTAACAGTATTTAAAAAACAAAGTGTTTTACTGTGCAAATATAGTGGTAAAAAGTCAATACATTTTCAGAGTTGGCAAGTACATTGGTTTAAATGTTAAACATCAGCCAGAAACAAGTGACATCAGGCCTCAAAACATAAAATCGTAGTCAAAAAATTGCATTACAATAGCCACAATTTGTAAGCATAGCAGTCACATTTCAAGTATGGTTTCCAGAAGTATTTTTGAAAGGAAAT
Source organism: Hermodice carunculata (assembly GCA_964020975.1). Classification (NCBI taxonomy): domain Eukaryota; kingdom Metazoa; phylum Annelida; class Polychaeta; order Eunicida; family Amphinomidae; genus Hermodice; species Hermodice carunculata. The sequence continues at coordinate 26,977,894 of OZ026627.1, forward strand.
TTACATGTTCAAGAAAGCATAGGTTCCCACAAGTCATCTAATAGGTCATTTATTAAGGTAGTAATTTAGAAATAAAAAAATATAGTATGCCATTGTAAGTCATCTGCAAGTCAGCAGAGGATAATGTACATCTAACTCATGGCTCTATAAGTTCAAAAGGTCACAATGTAAAACAGCTTTAATTATTGTGAATTTCTACTACACTCATCAGAGAAAGAATAAGGTTTTATGAACGGAAAGACAGACAGCGAGAGAAACCATGTTGAAATTCCTAAATGTAACAGTTTTTTTTCATTGATAATCAGACACAGTTCAACTTGTCGGTGAGCAGATTTTAATGCTAATTATCTATACAAGAGAAAGAGAGAGATAGAGATGGAAAAGCCAAATATGCAAAAATTTAACTATTTATTGAAAGTAACCATGTATCAGCTGTACATTAAACACCTTGAGCCAACTTGACATGACCTTAACAGGAAAAAACTATATTTATCAGACAATTATAAAAAAAAAACATCAGTCCAACTACACTTGGAACACTTACTGCACTGCAATATGTGCAGAAAATGCCTGAAAAGAGAAGCGGACAACAGTTTTCAATGATAGTGATGAGACCAAACCGAATACCAGGGCCACCTTGTCAGATCCTGTTTCGTTTACGAAATAGTAAGACATGCTAGTGGTCATCGTCGGAAAGGATCCATGATTCAGATTCAGATTCTTTTTTTATTCGACAATAAATTCAGTACATTTCAATTGTTAGGTATTAATGACAGAAATATATATATAAACAAATGCAAAGCAAAAAATAGGAGAAATAGTACATTATTATCACAGAGAACAGATAGTCAGGATGACCCAGCTAAGGATAAAAACATCCGCTCTCGCATGGGCCATCTAAATAAATTACTTGGTAAGTTACCACTTTGCTTCAGAACAAAGCACCACATGTGTGTTAGGTCAGTTGGACTGACCGACACATATATAACATAATTACATACAAATATACTTTATGCATCCTCATTACAAACAAAGCAATTTGGAATAGTACATGTTTCAGAGTAACGGTCTATATAGAATCTTTTAACATATTGAGAGAAACCATTGTAAGAGTGTGTATGGATTTTGTCCGTAACATTCCCAAGAGTATCAAGGAGCAATTTGGGAATAGAATAACGAACGCACTTTTCAGTAGAAATATGTCGGGGGTAGCATCGCGGGGAATATAACGATGCCTGGTAGGATAATCATGAGCATCTGGTAAGATTGCGAAAGTATTATTGAAATAAGCAGGAAATTCGGTTTTAGTGTATCGATAGAAAAATTTCAATGACTTATGTTTGAAAAAATTAGGGACTTAAAGAGTTTTTAGTTCTTCAAATAATGGGTCTGTTTGGGCGTTATAACGTACGGAGCATATCAAACGAATGACCGATTTTTGTAATTTGAAGATACGGTCACCAGCATAACCCCATGCAAGTATTCCATAGTTGACATGCGACAAAAGCAGGGAATTATAAATTAACAACAAAGTGTATTTGGGGAGATAATGACGTAATCTTTTTAAGATCCCAATCGTTCGGGACATTTTATTTTCAATTTTATTTACATGAGAACTCCAATTTAATTTTTCATGTCATGTTACTCCCAGATCAAAATCAGTAGTCCTTTTCAATCAAATACCAGTTATTTTAAGATCCATATCTAAATGTAACTTGCGTTGTGGAAAGGAGAATAACATTAACTTTGTTTTTGATACGTTTAGGGATAACTTGTTTCCTGCAAGCCAATTATACACTTTTTCAAGTTCGGAATTAATGTTCATTGAGGCATATTTATTGTTGACTTGAGGCCCGAAATTGAAAGTACAGAGTGAGCTGATCAGAGTTGAATCGTCAGCATACAAAATGGATCAGCAAGATAAAGATCATTAACATAAATTATAAACAATTATAGACAGAACAGATAGTATAGGTGATAAATCCTTGATAAAAGATTCAATATCTTCATTTCTGTCACGAGGAGGTCGATAAATATTGCAAATTGTAACTTTTTGCGTCAAACCATTTCCAAATATATCAATAAACTGTCCTTCCCATAGAGTATTGGGAGTATAAAAGTCCCTAAAATCATACTTAAAGTCATGGTGCAAATAGATTATTAGTCCGCCATGCGAACTACAGGTAGCACCAAGAGGAATAGCTACGTAATTATATAATTCGTAAAGAGAAGTGTCAGGCTGTGTACCTTCAATCCATCTCTCTTAAAGGCAAATAGCACTAAATTTGATATTTTCATGTTTTAATTCTTCTAATAAAAACTTTACCTTGTCAAATTTTGCATTCAAACACTGAATATTTAAGCCCGATACGGAAAATTTGTTTGTTAGTACCAATGTAAGGGGAATCTGAAGCCACTGAATAAGCATGTTTAAATTCTTCAGGATTATCGATTATTCAGATTATTCCTTAAAACACCACCAAAATTCCGGAGAATATTATTCACTGGTCTCTCTGTATTCATGTATTATATAATTTACACATAAAAATTATGGTAAAGTAACACAATTAAGATTGATCACAGTGGTTTTGAGTGCATTCATCAAAATACTGGCGTCAATAAACCAATATCAACAATTATGCGTTATCAAATTAAAACAAATATACATGAATAGATTGAGATGAATATGAAAGAGTAAAACTAAATGCAGAATTATTCGTTCTTGCATTTTCCAAAAATAAATTTATGATCATAAAACACAAATCAAATTGCAAATTGCGACAAAATCTGAAACCATACACTAGAAAAGGGATCATTTCAGATCTCTGAATTATTGTAAATACGTATGATGGTCCATAGTAAAATATGTCGTATAGATGTAGGATTGACAAAATGACAGAACATAAGACGAATCTGAAAAAAATTGAATTTTATGAAAACAAAAATCAAACAAATCGTGGAGAGTATTCCATAGGGAGTACTTTGGTCAAGAAATAGAACAAAAACAAAGAGGAAAGCAACCAAATAAAAGATCTGGTCACTGTATAGGTGCATCATTAATTGTCACCATAAGTGTATGTATCAAAAAAGAAAAAGCAATACAAAAACAGGGGCATAGGCTATCCAAATTTACGACCCGATAACGTATACACACACACACACACACACACACATATATATATATATATATATATATATATATATATATATATATATATATACATACATACGTACATACACATATATGTGTGGAATAGTGCAATTGATTTAAAATTAATGAATTTGAGGAAGGTCACTGCATTTAATGGTCACTTGGTAAGTGACTTAACCATTTTGTAGATGACTCACAGTCATACATGTCTAAGGCACAGGAGAAACAAAAACAGTGCCTTCATATAATGATTGATTAACACATTATCCAAAGTATATGTGAATGTTATGATAATAATGAAATGAGGAAGGTCACTGCATTTAATAGTCACTGGGTAAGTGACTTAGCTAGTTTATAAATGACAGTCGTGCATGTCAAAGGCACAGGAGCTAGAAACAAAACGTGCCTACAAAATATTGATAGTTAACAAATTATCCAAAGTATATGTGAATATACATTACATAACTTTTCAAACTTGGAATAGGAGCAAACTGGGTCACTGTGTAAACCAAAGCAAACCGTGAAACAATTTTATAAAGAACATGCTATACTATTAGAAAGCAAAATCTGTGTGAAAAAGAGAGGGAAAAGGGTCTAAGGTCCATATTTATTCCATAATTCACGAGAGTTCATGACGAGTTTTATAAGGAACTAGTCAAAAGTGAAGGACAAGTTCAATTCACTCTGGAGGTAGTCCGACACAATCTTTTCTTTCTTTGTTTTGGGGTACAGTCGGTCATGTCCGGAAATCTTCAACTGCACACATGGCCATGTCTTCAGATAGTGGACACTAGATTTGGTCTTAATGTCCAAGGCAGCTTTCGTCTTTCGTCTATTATCTCCTTTTTCAAGGGCTTAATAGCGAATGGAAGGTCCGGGGTAAGGGAAATCTTGTCAGGGTGGTTCTTGAGATTCTTCGCACTTGACAAACCATCTGTTTCTCTGGTCAAGATCAGTGAAATGCAAGTAATTGCTAGCATCTCTTTCCCGGCTCAGGCGATGGCAGGCACTAAACAGTGTTGATTCTGCATCCTCAACTTTAAGGTGGTTCCTTGCCAGATTGATCCAGGCACGTTTTGTCTCCTGGACACTTTCTCCACTTGCACCTTTAACACCCTGCACAATCAAAGCCCATTTTCTGTCATGGACATCTTTATCCAAGCACTTGTGACTGAGTGCAACAGTCACTTCTTTTCACTTGTCAGCTACATTTCGCAAAAAAATTGGGTGATTGTATCAACTCGGTCACTGGTGTCCTGTTGACCCTTTCCAAGGCTTGTCAATCTATCTGAGATAGTTGTAAGCTGCGTAATTGCTGAATCCAACTTTTTGTTTACATCCTGAAGTTCATCGTGCATGACAGCTCTAATTGCATTTTGAATGTTTGGGTCAACATCAGGAAATATCGTTCTGAAAGACTATCTTCTACCAGCTATCTATAACTTGTTACCAGGTGTTTAAGCACAGGCACACCATACTCATTAAAGAAGTTACCTTGTATCCGTTTGCAATGTCATTTCTTTCACCATACACTGTGGGTTATAATACAGGCACTAGATTGGCATGTTTCTGTTCACAACATAAAAGTCAATAGATACACGAAGCCAGGTTGTCACACAGAGGGCAGAATCTGGACAATGGTCGCTTGGCTCACCATGTAGTTCCCGACCCTCAGCAGGTACAAGAAACCAAAGTCAAAAGTATGCATACAAATGCAGCAAAAATTACCAAAAGGTAATTTTGTAGAGCGTCTGCAATCACTCATAGATCAAATGAGCCAAAAATGACACCGGCATGCTCCCATCTGTGGTCCAAAATCTGAATACTTGCACAGCTCTGCAGAAGCCAGGTGTACCCACTGAAGAGTAGGTCAAAAAAAAAAACAAAAAAACAACAGTAATGAAATTTAATGAATGAGAGCATCTTTTATCTGACTCGGAACAGGTTAACAACATAGTGGCAGTGGGTAAACCAGTTTTACGGGATCCCAATCCTCCCACTTTGGAAAACACGCACATTCATTTGAAGTGGGCCTAAAACAAATTTAGCCCTTAATTTTAATGAACAGTTATAAAGGGTAATTACATGACCATAGTTCACAGACATCATCAAAACAATGTCAGGACAATTGCAAATTTTAAGTCAGACTACCATATTTACATAAGATTTGCGTAACATGTCAAAAGTTAAATTTAAACACTAAAACAAAGATTCCATGTGAACACAGGACAACTCAATTTTTGATACTGATATTATATCTATCATGAAACAAGGTAAAGTTCTTCTATGTTCCTTTCTAACTTGAAAATACAGCACAATAGGCCTAAAATTCGTTATAAAAATATGACTTATATAAGCTGAGTAAGTATTCCTTAAATTTTGTCAATGTATCCAAAAGGATGAGAAAATAGAAGGCCTGTATTGTTCAACATGGTGCCGGAGAGAACTTCGATGGTCCTTGTTTCATTTTATAATTGTTGTAAATATAATAAATTTTATGCTCCAGCATTGAAAGTTTGATCAGACTCAAGGTAAAACAATCTCAGCCTCAACATTACAATACCAAAACGTATTTCTATGTGCTTTACTGACACTTAGAAAATACATTATTAATATGTTCATAGCAATCAACAAGATACTTCTGTAGAACATATATATATATATATTTATTTATTCAAAGTTAAGAAAAGCCCTTTTTATTTTATTTCAGAAAACCCCTGCTTAAAACGTCTTCCAAAATTGATTAATGTCTATTAGCAAAATCGTTACAGTCAGTACAGTTTCTTGAGAAAGCAATGAGTCTTGAGACATAGACACCATAAGCAGAGATTAATAGGAATATTACTACTTATATATGGATAATTCACTATATCGGAATTACAATAATATCTTTTATCATACAGTTTTTATTTTAATATACCACCATCATTGAATAAGAGTAGATCTAAAAATGAGCATGTTATGTTCGATTCAGTGGTTTCTTTTAGTTCCAGATCACTAGGGTAAATTGATATAATATAATCCTTTAAATGTTCGTTGTTGACAGTTAATAAATCATCTATATATGTGAAAGTTAAATTAAATGATCTAGCATGGTAATATTTATCTTTTGCCATTTTCATTAGAAAATTATACTCGTGATAAAATAAATAGAGATTAGCCAAAAGTGGCGCACAATTTGTACCCATGGGAATTCCTGTGACCTGTCTAAAGACACTATCACCAAAATGTATGTAAATATTATCTATCAAATATTCAAACAGTAACTGCTACTTATAGAATGAATACAAAATATTATTCAAGTTATAATGATGCAGTCAAGGAAAAAAAACCCTGTAAGACGAAGCCTTCAACAGACATTCCAGAAGAATCAAATGGATGTGAAAATCTATTTCTGGATGGGAGATGCAGTGGTCAGCAACATACTTTTACGGCAAAACATAGAAATATTAACTTCCACGAAAAAAAAAATAAGCAGCAACGTTAATGACGCTGTTCCGAAAACCCCAGCAAACAAAACTATCCACCATGAAAACTCTTCCGTCATCAAACAAGTCTGGTTACAATCCAAAAGTTCAAGATAGACATACCAACAACTCTATGATATTTTATATATCAGTCAATAGGGAATTTTCGGAGTCTTAATTCAGGAATTGCAGCAGTGCTTTTTTCAGCAGTAGCCATAGAAATCTTGTACCTGGGGCTTTGAAATTGTTGTGTACTTTGATCCATGTGTATCTGTAAGGTATTCAATACGCCTAATCAGTAAATTATTTATAATGTTCTAAAATAATTAAAAATTGGCGATTCCTTCAAGCTTATATATAACTCTTTCTCGTGATTTTTGAAAAACATCTGGTATATTTTAACTGATAGCAGATGTATTGCTCAAATTTGCCTCATCATAATCGTAGTTTTACATGCTAACCAATTTGCTGGGGGAGATGTATGATACGTCACTACTGTTTAAAGGAAAAGCATATGACAAAATACGTAAAAGAATTGAAGATTTCGAAAAACTGTTTTCTATTTACAGTGAGGTTAGAATTCATAAGATTTTTTCTCTTAAAAGTTGACAAAAGCAGGGTCTCTCATTCATTGGTCACAAAGTGATTCCGTCACAATGCAAGCCGTCATTTTGATGAGATACAATTTTTGGCAACTTACAAATACAGATATCACCATATAGTTTCTTTTAAATATTGATATCTAGGACCAAATTTCTGCTATGTTAAGGTATGTTCTTCAAACAAAGTATGTCCTTTATGTGTTACACATGTGCAGCATTTATCTACATTACCGCAGAAACAAGAAACAAGAAACAAAACACTAAATCACTTATACCAGAGTCCCCTTGAAAACTGCCATATACACTACTTATCGTGATTATGCTAATGATTGATGGTTGCATTTCAGTCCTCTCTTGCACAACGTATATTAACTGAAGAGTATTAGGTGGATAATCGGAGCCAGATGGAAATAAATACGGCAAAGTTTTTTTCTTTTTCCTTTTTTTTTCTGCAATAACTCCAGAATGTTACCAGCTATAAGATACCAAACATCCTTAAGTTTTCCCTTGTGCTTTTCTCGCAATTGGCAAAATTGATTATGGCCACCCACGAGACCAGATTCCACTTTTGTCACAATGGAAAACGAGCCAAGGCAGTATATTCTGTTCCAGGTTAAAAAATATCACAATTAAGGTGTAACCGTCATGGGAGGTGTTTTATATCAATGTGTGTATTTTTCTGAAAGGTTAAAAAAATGCCCCCAGTGGCTCAATATAACTAAAATTAATCCAAATGGGCAAAAAAATTGCAGCACAGATCGCAAATGCTCTGATGTATCACATGCTATTACCTAATCTTGCATACCATGATCATTTATTTCACCCCCAGCTTGCAATTCATTCATCAGAAATATGCATCCCAGGAACTTTTCAGCATCTTAAATACCTTGAGCTTTGCACACAACTACAGGGACGTACAAAGGTATGAATACTCAATGATGGTTGGGGATACATATTCCTACTATTTGAAGCAGGTATCCATTATATAACTCGTCATCCATGTTGAAAGAATGGGTGCTGCTGGCTTCATCTTCATCTGCAAAACTAATACCTCTGTACTTTTAAGCTGCTTGTCATCTTGGGTATGCTACATCATCTCATCTGTATTTTCAGCAAATGAGAGAGTTGCAACTCTTAATGCCAGAACAAAATAGTACAAGCAGTTCAGAGACAGTGGTTACTTTGCTGGTTGACAATCTAAGTTTCTTGAGAGGTGTATTCTCTGACAAAACCATTGAACAATGTCTCATGTGGCTGTTAAAGACATCAGGTGGTATAACATGTGGACTAAGAAGCACTGACAGTAAGATGACTAGAAAGGTTCATGTACTTCCAAGATGTGTCCCTGTTTGCAATGTACTAAAAAAGCTGGCATCTGCAAATTCAGGTACATCTGAGAAGCACAAAGATATCATATTGGCTAGTCAGTCTTAAGATACATCGGACCTCAATCCGCTTGTTCAGTGATTAGAATCCCACCCACCATTTGTCACACAACAAAAGGACATCTTGTTTTCTATTTCCACCGGCACTGTGGCTGATTAATTTGTTAATTTGATAATACCCTGAATGTTGCCAGGCGGTTCTTTGAAACTGCAAATTTACGATAAATTTATGTCGACCTGTATGGGATTCGAACCCACTACCTTCGGCACACTCACCTAGCCAAATGTAAAGTCCAACACGCTGACCTCTAGGCCATCGGGACAACCCCAATAAAGGTTGACCAAGGACCCAGGGTGCTGTTATAGCAGGTGTGGCTTGTACATTGACACGGTAGGGCACTTCCACAAAAAAAAATGACAGGAGAGTCTTTCTCTGATGTCACCTTACATAGGAAAGACAATGTTAAATCCCTATCAGCAATGGCAAACAGTGCCAAAGAGTGATGTGGAGATATAGTGGTCAACATTTCATTGTTGTTTTGTAAAGCACAGAAATGCAACCTGTTTTTAGTATGAACTAGCTCCACAACCCCCAACACTCTTTGTTGATGTCAAAATGAGGTAAAACGGCAACGGGCTCAGTAGGAACAGTACTGACGTCTATGGTTTGCCATGAAAGCACTGTGCCAGGTGCTGCTACCCTTGTCATTGATGGGATGTGGCTGCTGCATATTGTAGGATTTGCCGCTCTTCTTAGGAATAAGTCCAACAGAACAGGCATTATGCATTCTTACTCATCATGCCTATTGTATGTGACTCGCCAAAGATGGACCTGTACATGGCGCGCCATAACAGGCCAATGGTGCTGTATAGTTTTACAACACTGCAAAAAACCATTGGCAGTATCAAAAATCGCCTGGTCGTCATACATGCTGTAATGGGTTGTAATGCAACCTCTGCATTGTAAGGTCAAGGAAAGCTGAAAGTTACCAAACTTGCACAAAATGCATAGAAAAGTCTATGTTCTATCATGTTTGTGTTTCAGTCCAATGCTAGCACCCACAATAATGCAACCTATGCTGGGGAGCAATTTTTGCTTCTCTTGCTTCTGAAAATCTTTTAAGCCTGATTGGTTGTAATTGTAGAATGCAATGTAGGAATACATGTGGTTGCACATGAGGACATTACGTGTCAAATGCTGAAGAATGAACTTTGGTATTTTATTGGCTGTTCCTTATGTACACTGAATTCAAACTTACACAAGAAATAAGGAAATTATGGTAAGACACATGTTATATATATCTGTCTTTCTCTTAACCATATTCACATTTTCCCTGCCTCTTTGGATGTTTATGAGCCCTTATTAACTATGCAACAACTCCACATTACTTGACTTCATCATGAACAAACATCATATTTAAGTGCCAAAACTACATATCTATGATTATTGGTTACATTTAAGTTACTTATCCTTCGGCCAACAGTGTTTCTTGGTGCCTTGATTAATGTTTCTTTGCTTGGTAAACAGCTTTTCTAACCATCAGATAAGTTAAGTGGCCACAGGGTGCTGAGGTAAGCTGTTGAATCAGTCTAAAATATGTCGGGGAATGGTTAAATTGTGTATGGTTTGTAGAGATAAATAACATCGTTTTACGGCAATCAGTTTATGTAGTTAGCCATTTGCTTCAAGTTTCATTGTAATAAATAATTTAGTCTGTGTTTGAGCACTAAATACTGGGTCCAATAAACACATTATCAATCACATGGGTGAAAAGGCATTAAACATATGAAGCTGAAGAATTCTCAGCTGTGTGTTATATATATTGGAGCCAGATGATTTATGTTGTGATGCATCTGGTTGAATAATTACAGTAAATATATTTTTTTTCATATTCAACCCTAATGCTCCACGACTATTTCGGTTTTCTGCCAACAATCTGTTTGGAAGACAACTTACAATTCGAATCAAATTCAATTGTTTTATCCCCGATGTTGGACTGTAAACAACGTTGCTGCTTCCGTTGTGCCGCCTTGGCCATCCAGAGTGCCTCAGGGGGAAAGTTTTTAACCTGGGTTACGTGTTTCTCTAAAGATATAGGCATGCTGGATTTTGAATAAAACATCTTTTTATGTGGACTTTCTTAGTGAATATAATCATTATCAAAATTCAGATGAGTACGACATAAAATGTGATCGGTCCTATCATATTAAACCCGATTTCTCCACACTGAGGGGAAAAATCTGTACATACATACATACATACATACATACATACATACATACATAATGCTGTTATCAAATATCTGTTATGTAGCATTTGCATAAACGTACTATTCACCAAAAACCTTCAAAACGGGGTATGATTTACTTTTGTTGGGTCATGACTTTATAATTACTCACAATTCATATCGCTTATCACCTAGAAAAGTAGAATCCAGTTTTATTAAAATTTGGCTTTCAGAGTAGCTTTAATATATGATTTTTTTTATTGACCTTATTCTAAATGCCAATAATGAAAAGCCTTTTTCAAATTACCGTTATAGTCTATGAGCCATTTTCCTCTTAAATGGCTAGCCTTTGGTTTGGTTACCCTCCCCCCTCCCAACAGATCCCCTTTTCTGTACTATCTTGCATTAACAACATGTCATAAATGAGAATCATTAGCATTAATAAAATGAGAAACATTAGCATTAATGAAAACGAAGACAGTCGTTAACTTTCTGTAGCAGTGGAAGTTTTACGTTTTGATAATTGGATATGTTATACATATTACCAACATTGGAATATATATATATATATATATATATATATATATATATATATATATATATATATATATATATATATATATTCAAATGTTGGTAATATATATATATATATATATATATATATATATATATATATATATATATATATATATATATATATCAGCTTGCATTTTTGTGATGTCACATATCAAATACAGATGCAACTGTATTTGAAAATTCCTTTCAAAACATATGGGAACAGGATTTCTCAAATCATTGTGTCCTCTGTCTGCTCAATTTTTCTGACATGTATGGCAAAAGGCATCGCCACACCTTTGAAGGAAACATTATGCAGCGATAACATAGATCAACATATAGCAGGAGGGTGACCAGTGTTGAACTTTACATTGATACATCAACGTGATGCAACAAGTACGTTTGGCTGGTCTTCTTGCATGTGCCAATCCATCTGATTCATCAGCAGATATTTATAAGCTGGCATCTGGTATAACAGCTTTGTCAGGTACAGAAAGTGAGATGGCAGGGGTTCATTGCATATCCGTGACATTCATAAGGGTCATCTGATTTCAAACAAAGTTCCATTCCAATTTCCAGGACCAGAGTAGCAACATGTAGGAGTGAAAAGCAACAAATTCCGTTGCTCCAGCAGAGTTGTACACTTCACAAGAGGAAGCAGACACCAAAATCTTTCTTCATATAAAAGACCTTGGTGTGACTGGGCACAACACAAATTGTATTAGGTCTCCAGATCCAGATGTTGCCATCTTGGCATGTTGTTTCCATGTACATGAAAGACACCTGAATCATTCTTCAGAATGGAAAAACCTACAGTCGGGTGTCAGACATAAGGTTTCAGTAAAGCTGGGAGATGAAGTGTGCTGATCTTTTTAAAATCTGCATGCTACCACAGGTCCCGATTAAAGAGTTGCATTCATAAGAATTGCCCCAACCCCCCCGCCTAGTCTGTCCTACTCAGCAAAATATCATGTTTGATCAAATGAATGAATTAATGCTATGCATGTTCACCTACATATGTTTATTGTTCTGTTGTACATTGGGTTCTCTCATCTAAAGAAACAAAAAGAGTTGTTGATACATGGTATGAAAAGGGCATCATTACTTCCAGGACTCATAATGTTGTGAATTTGTCATCAAATACATGATTTGGACACAATTTTCATCTTTTCTTATCCTTGGCTCTCTTAGGTCTTTATCTTGTTCATGGTTCTCATGTCTCTTACCTTCCAGCTGTCTTCATCGTTCAGTCACTTTTATTTGAAGTCAGGATCCAGCAATCAACACCTTTTTCTTCAAGTTAAAGCTAATAGTACATTCGTAAGACTTTGTATCGTTGTTGTCAGTTTGCTAAATTGCCATATCCACAGAAGATGCCAAATCCATTCCAGGAACTCCTTTGCAATGGCTACTCCTTGCATGGAGTTCATATTATATGCCCGCATATGGTTGTGTGGGAGCATCATCATCTCAGTGCAATAACGTGGTAAATATCTCGCACAGTTGGTGAGGTCATATGGAAATATGTATGACATAAAATCCCCGATGCATGCCAGATAAAACTCCAAGTCACCTACCTAACTAGGTATACCGAATCTTAGAAGGAGCTGTGCCATATTCAGGTATGTGTGCAAAAACAATGCTGCTGGTCCAGAGTTTGATGCTATGAATTTGACATACACAAACAATACATTGATAATCGATATATATATTATATATATATATATATATATATATATATATATATATATATATATATATATATATTATATATATATATATATATATATATATATATATATATATATATATATATATATATATATATATATATATAATATATATATATCGATTATCAATGTATTGTTTGTGTATGTCAAATTCATAGCATCAAACTCTGGACCAGCAGCATTGTTTTTGCACACATACCTGAATATGGCACAGCTCCTTCTAAGATTCGGTATACCTAGTTAGGTAGGTGACTTGGAGTTTTATCTGGCATGCATCGGGGATTTTATGTCATACATATTTCCATATGACCTCACCAACTGTGCGAGATATTTAAGGATGAGATGAAAAGAAATTTTATTACCATTATTTCTGAAGACTCCTGCCTATTCTACTTTTGTTCTGAATATCCAAATTACATAAAACTCCTTTCAAATCACAATTCACAACTGGTGCTTGAAAATGTACTACAACACAACTTTCAAAGGAAGTAACGCTGTGTTTGACTGCAATAAGGAATCATTTCCGTAAAGACTGTAATGCAATTTCTAGAAACTGCAAAAATTAAGTGTTTCAGATTATTGACAATTATTCCGAGTTTGTATCTAAAATCAAAGATTAAAGATTTAAAAGTATCAAATGTTTCGATTTTCTACATTGTCCAGAAATCTACCCATAAATAAAGTTTTCCTTCAGGATTAATCAGCAATTGGATTAACATAATGGTAAACAATACGTAAACTTTAATAAATATTCAAAGAAAGCATATTGGTCGCATAGTGAATATTAAAAAAAGAAACAATTAGTTTTACATGGTTGAAACTTTGACAGAGGCTATAAAATTTACTTTGGATAATACTTTTGTTCAATTTGGACCATTGCTTTTCAAGAAATAAAAGACATCCCAGTGGGTAGTAACCGCTCCCCATTACTCTCTGATTTACGTTTAACCTGGCGTGACTTTAAGTACATGGATAAATTAATGAAAACAGATTTTAATGTGGTTATAAAACTATCAAACAATGCAAGGTATACTGATGTTGCCCAAAAAATATCCCTCTTGAGAATACAAATTTAGATGTTTTCAGAGATGTTTTCATGGAGGTGGATGTTCAGGTCTCCAGTGACAGATTTGGGATTGAAATCAAAAAGTGGTGAATTTAACTTTTAAGCAGTCATTTATCCTTTCCCTGACAGTGATATTGCAGAAAATATTGGATATAGTACTTTTTTTGTCACAAATTTGACATTTGCTCGTATTTTTTCTAAATGTCAGAACTTTGTATCCAGAACCAAATTTACTTACAATGACCTTGAGTCAAGAGGATTCAAACATGTATTTTTGATCAAATACTTCTACAAGTTTTGCTGTAAGTATCCAGATATTATTAGACAATTTGGATTCAGTAATTTTAGAGATTTCAGACTTGTTTGTTTTGCTGCTTAATTTTATGTTTTAGCATCATTGTGTAATTTTAATCTTTTTGACATTTTAGGCTAACACGTAACTGCTCATCACACAAATGTTAAAATACTCAATTTGCCTATCCCACAGCCGGACAGGGAATCAGTCACAGGCTATCCTCAGCACCTGGCAAGAAATTGGCAGTATTGACTCAATTGTTACAAACTTGATTCATTCTTTTGAAACATTAAATCCAGGGCCGGGAGTCAGTCATAGGCTGTCTCAAGCACTAAGCCAATTATTGGTAGGGTTGACTCAATTGTGACAAACATCATCCATTCTTTTGAAACATTAACTAAGCGCTCTAACTAAGCAGAACTGGATTCATTGGAGATTTTTATATGAGAAGGTGTCATCGCCGATTTTTTTTTTTTTTTTACATTTCTGTTCGAGAATGTCCATTGTTACAGTATTTGTCAGGACATCCACAGGTTTTTGCAGGTATCTGGCTTTAAATGGTTATTATTATTTTTAATCTCTGGGATACAGTATGTAGCCCCAGTTTGTTTCTGCCTAGTTATACACTGAAAGGCGGCGAGACTTACGTGTCCTATCCAGCTAAAAAGGGTACAGACCAGGTCAGGGGTAAGTCAAATTGTTCTGATATGAACCTGTTCTGTACAATGTAGTAATTATGTTTGGTTCAATAGGTATTCTGTATTCACATTGAAGCTCTGCATTTATAAGCTGATCTTCACTTATTTGGCTAATTCATGATTTGACACGTTAATATTTATTCATATTATATGAGTTCACTTAATATATTAAGCACAAACAAGAAGCTGCTACTCAGAGAGAGACATGTATGGGTACAGGCTCTGAAACATGTTCTGAGTAGTCATCCATTGAAGACCCTTAAATTAATTTGGGATATTACAGCCTATATCCAAATTCCACAGACGAACGTGACAATAGTACTTCCATTTGTATATAGGTAAGACTATGACAGGTTACCTTATGGAGTGCAGAGAGTTTGGACTATGGAATAGGGTAATGATTTTCAGGAAGTGGTTTTCGATGAAAAGACACAGATACGATATCGTTAATGCAGCGCATAAAATGGAAAGATCACTCAAAGATAAATTAGACAGTGTCATTGCCATATCCAAACCGTAGTCCTAACGAAACAAATCCAAGTCAATTCCGACCAAAGGCAATGTTCCTTGGTATGTATAGCTGAAACACATAAATTTATAGTTCGTATTTACCCAAAAGAGACCAAAACGTAAAAAGTTATAGGCCTATTTCAGTAAATTGGCTTGAACAGTTGCATCATTCATGCACATACAGGATCATACAATTTATGAAAAGAGACCAAAATTTGCAGCACATCCGAGAATTTGTGAGCGGAGGTTCTTAACTTGTTGAAAATGTCAATAAAATTCAGTATTTAAAAGGGTACTACCTCAACCACCATCTCACCAATGATCATCATCCATATAAGTCCACAAAGCGAAACCAACACCAACATCAATCCATCAGAAAAGCCCTCTAGGCCTAAAATGACCATCAATAAGAATCCAAACAACATGATTATATAATTCGATGTGTTTTAGGCATGTAGTTGAAGACATGATGTTGTTTTAAAGGAGATAAACTAAGAGTATTTCAAAAAGAAAAGTGTTTGAATTTGCAAATATAGTAAGTACATTGGTTCAAATGTTAAACATCAGCCAGAAGCAAGTGACATTAGGCCTCAAATCATTAAAACGTAGTCAAAAAATGCATTACAATAGTCAAATGTGTAAGGATAGCAGTCACATTTCAAGTTGGTTTCCAGAAGAATTTTTGAAAGGACATTTAAGTGTTCGAGAAAGCATGGAATCCCACAAATCATCTAATAAGTCAATTATTAGGGTAATAATTTAGAATTCCAAAAATGTAGTATGCCATTGTAAGTCATCTGTAAGTCAGCCAAGCATAATGTACATCTAACTCGTGGTTCTATAAAGTTCAAAAGGTGAAATTGTAAAACAGTCCTAATTATTGTAAAATTCTACTAGCTTTATCAGAGAAATAATTCGGTTTTATGAAAAGAAAGAGAGAGAGAGAGAGAGGGTAATCATGTTGAAATTCCTAAAGGTAACTGTAAGTATAACTGTTTTCCTGTAACAGTTTTAAATTTTTTCATTTATAATCAGACGTAGTTCAACCTGTCAGTCAGTTGATTTAGATGCTAATTATTTATACAAGAGAGAGAGAGTACATTGAAAACTTTGAGCCAACCTGACATGACTTTCACAATAAGAAACTATATTCATCAGACAATTATAAAAAAACAACATCAGTTTCACTACACTTGGAACACTTACTGCACTGCAATATGTGCAGAAAATGTCTGAAAGTTCAAATTGTTACCAAAAAATATTTTATGCAATAGGTTCCCTGTATGCCACCTGTTGGCACTAAATGATGATTTAAGACCAAGATCTCACACAGTTTGTGACAGTAGCCATGGCGCAAAGCATTTCCACTCCAATTAAAACAAGGACCAAAGATTTAAACAAGGACCAAAGCTCAATCTTGTGTGCCCACACAGTTCTATTGTCAAGACAGCCTTTTAAAACGGGAATTTGTGACCCAGCTGCGACAATATCAGCCTAGAACAACACGTCTGATAATCCATCTGCACCAAAGCAACCCTCAATAAACGAAAAGGAAGGTATATGAAATGCGGAATGTCCCCATGCTGGGAAGAATCCTCACAAAGTCTACAGGGATAAGAATACCATTCCCCTGAGCTTTACAATAGATAGACTGGTCGAAAACTACAACCCCATCTTTCTGACTCAACTGGTCTGATATTTACTTGAATTAATTGGACAAAGGTGTCGACCCTTATGGTTACCGGACCTTGATACTCCTGAAGCTCAATTTGTTGAGCAGGTGCAGCTGCAATGAATTAAGTTGAGATATTTTATAAGCTTTCCCAAAATGCAAGTCTTTATTTACAAATGTTCAAATTTATGTAATAATTGGAAGGAATACATGCCAGCAAGACTAAAATTGGGTAGCTAATGTATGTGCAACTTGAGATAACATTTTCAGAAGGGAAACTGAGGTCCACTTTAAGCTCCATGAAGATGTATCTTTGTAGATAAATGAAGTAACTAGGCTGTAAATATCCATATGGTATCAACGTTAAGGTACGATCGGTTCTGCTCATCTATGATAAGAAAGCTGACGCTGATGCGTAGCTTAGATAAGCTTAGGTTGGAATTTGTTAAAGACCAAATGGATCTGAGTCAGCTGAGAATAGGCTGATCACACCCACCTATTTGTATACCTCCTATGAAAGACTATCAGTCTTTAGAGATCACAATTTGGTCATTCATTTGAATGGCCTTTCAAAAAGAATTGACTGTTATCAGTATATTTAATTATTTCTAACTTGCATGCAGCACGTTGACAGTGCCTGTGATTCAGCAACATATTTACCTAAGTGATCAAACACTGCCATCAGAACATAGCTCTCATGTTTGCACATCAGTACGTAATATAGCTATGTGTAGTGGCCAGACTGAGAGATGGAGCTCTTGTGGCATTTCAAAAGAGCCCATAGTTCTTCTCACTGAAACATTCAATTTGAGACGCACGTTTAGGATTATCCAACTTCAAGGTTTTTTCATTCAGTAATCAGGAAGCTTGCTAAAGATAAAATAAAATTGAATATGGGATGTTGTGAAGTATGCTTTTGAAGATTGAAATGCTATGTGCCTGTCAGTACATTGGCAGCCCATCCCATGTACTTAGATTAGTAATACTGTAACAGAAATAAGAGTTTTAACAATTTCTCTCATACGAGGATTACGTACTATTTTTTTACTACACTTAAACCTGCTAAACCCATCCAACATCCAATTGTATATAGCACATATAAGCGCCCATGAGAAAATATCTGGAATTGTGGGTAATGAGATTCATGCCATGGTCAGCCACCAGATCAGATGAAGTGTTGGATCTACACTGATAAGGAAAAATGCTACCTGCTTTGGTTTTACACGGGCTGCTCTAAGTATGGCTTTACATGGTATATCATGTAACATAACAGGATATCATTGGGTATGTCTGGGAAGTCCAAAAAAATGTCTTCAAAAGAGGAAAACAGTCATAGAGGTGCGAAAGTGTGTCTGGTCATGGAGTACCTATGGGTCTTACAAGGGGTTCATCTACTAGTGGTATCAATGTGAACCCACAATGCCATGGCACACTGGTCACCCACAACTGTCTGAATTTGACAGGAGCAGAATTATTGGAATTTTGGAGGCTGTCCTTTCCCAGCAGGAGACTGCCAGGGTAATGGCGCGCTCCAAAACACTGGTAAAAAGGGTAGTTTGATCATTGCCATTATTATTCTTTATTGTCTGAGTACAATTCTTGCTGGGGCAGCTTGATTTTCACAGACTGACCAAATGTACAAAATCTTGGTATTTATAATATACATGAACCAATGACAGCCTAGGATTTATCAGATTGGTTTCCTTGATAAAGGAACTTGGCTGTGTGATTAACAATAATATATATATATATATATATATATATATATATATATATATATATATATATATGTGTGTGTTTGTGTGTATGTATGTATATATATATATATAATATATATATATATATATATGCAATAAAGAAGGTACATCTTAATCTTGACAGTCAAATATTACATAATAAATATTAATGTCCATAGATATAATATATGGGAAAAGTGTTTTACATTAGTCCTCTAGATATATCAATTATAGACTCTAAGGTGGGACAGGTGACTGTTACTTGATCAAATATTTGAAGAAGCACAAGTTTCTTTTCAAGACAGGTATCAGCACTGAGGCCAGGCATGCACGAAAAGAGCATCACAGTCTACCATTACCAAGAGACCAATGTCAGCCAATCTGAGGGCATAGGGCTATGTCAGTCACACCCCTCTCAGTCCTCCACACAATACACGATGGGAACAGTGGTGTGACAAACATGTAGTATGCAACAGAAATCAATGGAACAGCATGATGTGGTTAGGTGAATCCCAATTGTACTAGGATTTCCATGATGGAAGAATAAGTGTTTGACCAATGCCTTTTGAGAGGTTCTTAAGTCAGGAGTGAAATTTGCTTCTTCACATTGGTATTGGAAGAGAAATGTTGATGCTTTGGCAAGTCTGGAATCTCTTTGCTATCATTGTTGGGTTTGGAATTAATGAACATGGATCATGTTTTTTGTACTATTAGAAGGGTTTATGGTTGAACATGACCACTACAGAGGACACAGTGTCATGATGTGTGTCGTCGGGGGGGGGGGGGGGGCAATTACAGCAACGAACAATACAGCTCTCAGCAGGGTGACCAAAAATTATGAGGCACGTGCTATGCAGAGGAGTTCCTGCCCACAGTTGACGAATTGATCCAACAATATCGAGGCCTACTCTTTCAGCAGGATAATGCATGACCATACACTGTCTCAGTCTGCATGCAGCATATACAGTAACTAAATATCCATTTTTTTTTGCCATACCCGTTCTTCTGCCCTGTCTCTTAAGCACTTGTGGGATGTGCTTGGGCATCGAATCAGGGACAATTATGAAAAACCCGCAACCACCCTGGACCAACTGTGACAGAGTGTTATGAAAGTGGGTATGCCTGTTTGCTTTGATTTTAGATGTCACTGGACTCATTGAGTGTGTACCAAGTCAAAGAGTTAGCCTGCTTTGTTGGGGAGTGTGATTTCAGGTAGCTTGTGCAGACAGTGATGACATACATTCATATGACTCATTTATTTGGTCTGTCTGTACATATTTCGGGGGTGATTTAGGAAGATCAGAGACTGATCTCACTCATTGCACTGGGATGTGTGGCTAATTGGAAAACTGAGAGATAATGGTGAGGTTTCTCTGTCTATATATATATATATATATATATATATATATATATATATATATATATATATATATATATATATATATATATATATATATATATTTATATATATATACTAGGCAAAATTAATAACCCTCCACTAAAAGCAGTTCTTATATAAAAAAAACACACACATATTTTGAATATATTCAAGTTTTTTTTTTATTTTGTATACACTTTAGAGTAGCTCTGTAGAGGAAATTCTGATCAATGAATTTACGCTTCATTGCACAGTGTCAATAAGCAGACAAAGTCTGAATCACAAGTTCGCAAGAGTACCGGTACAGCGCTCAAACATGCATATGAACTGAGTGCAGAGTCCCATCAGAAGTTATCACAGATGGTGCTTGGTTGCATCAAAAGTTATCACAGACTGTACTTACAGTTAAGGCATTTTTTGAGTTCAATACAGCAGAAATTGACTCATCACTGTGTCACATAAAGCACCTTTAAATGTCCATTCAACGATTGTGTAGCCACCATGGTTGTCAATGCACTGTTGGCAGCGTTTTTGCATGCTGTAGACAAGCTTTCTCACAAGTGCCTGATGTGTACTGTCCCACTCCTCCAGAAAATAACGCCGTAGATCTGCCAAGTGTGAGTTAGGACCCATCTTCTGGTACACATTTCTCTTCATATGGCTCCACAGGTGCTCAAACGGGTTGAGGTCAGGTGAGCATGCTGGCAATTCCATCACCTCAACACTCTCACTATCCAGGTAATCACGAACCACAGCTGAAACATGTGGCCTGGCATTGTTGTGCATCAGCATGAAGTTGTCTCCAGTGGCACCCGCATATGGAATAACATGGGGTTCCAGGACATCCGTTATGTACCGTCTGCTTGTCATTGTTCCTTCCATGATGACGAGGTCTGTCTTGCCATTAGCAGAGATGGTCGCCCACACCATGATGCTGCCCCCTCAGTATGCAACTGTGGGCTGAACACAACAAGCAGTGTGTCTCTCCCCTCGCCGTCTCCATGCATGAACACGTCCATCACTTCGGTGGAGGGAAAAGCGACACTCATTAGTGAAGAGAACATTGGTCCATCATGCATGTGTTGTACGGACATGTTCTCTTGTCCACTGCAACCGAGCAACCTTGTGACGTTGGGTAAGAAGCGGCTTTTTCACCATGCTCCAGGACCTTAAACCAGCAGCATGCAGTCTGCTACGAACAGTCTGGGTGGACATGCGTCTTTGGTGAGGATTGGCTATCTATACAGCTGACTCAGAATATCAGGACCTATGCGGCTCCTACTCCTCAGCGCTGCATTGACGATGAAACGGTCTTGTTGCCTGGTGGTCAGCTTTTGCCTTCCCGGGTGTGGCATATCTGCAACATCATTTGTGTTTCGGTATTTTCTCAATAACTCATTGATGGATTTGTGGTTCACACCCATTGCCCGTGCGACAGCTCTGCAACTTTCACAGGCTTCAATGCGACCTATGGCTCTTGCCCTGTCCATTTTGGATAGCCTTGGCATGGTGATGTT
Source organism: Hermodice carunculata (assembly GCA_964020975.1). Taxonomy (NCBI): domain Eukaryota; kingdom Metazoa; phylum Annelida; class Polychaeta; order Eunicida; family Amphinomidae; genus Hermodice; species Hermodice carunculata. The sequence goes on from OZ026627.1 coordinate 26,999,884, forward strand.
CACAGTTCGACCAGTGATGGCGAATCCATAACTGACAGAAAAAAACCCATGCCTTTATACCCATGATTGGCACCGTTTCTGGCCACATTACACAGGTATGGTGAGAAAAATCAATGGTCAGGAGGGTCCTAACAGGGACAGGAAAGACCACACATGATCCTTTCTGCGAAGTGCACTTTTTGACTTTGTGTCACATTCAGCCCATGTGCAGTCAAGCATGGGCTCCAACTCTGCTCATCTTTACACATGATGTAATCAGAGGATTATGCTACACATACATGTGCGTATCTTTAAATTACCTAAAAAAGTATGGGTACACCATTAAATTATTTAAGCGGAGGGTTATTAATTTTGCCTAATTAATATGTGTGTGTGTGTGTGTGTGTGTGTGTGTAAAGCAGCTGTGTGTGTAAAGCAGCTGTTTTCCTGACTAGGGAAAGAGAGTTTTGAAAGATTTGACAGAAGCGGTGTGACTGCAAGCCAGTGGGACTGTGAGCTATTGTTATTGTCAGGGAGATACCCATTTTTACATTGTACCTGTGCAGTAGGGACAGGGTCTTAGAGTGGACTTGTATAATTGGTGGTTATTGTACCACTTTGGAACCAAGCTGCACCTCCTTGAGATTTGAATCAACACCAGACCTTTCAGTGCCCATGTTAGTACCAAACCGTACCTCTGTGGGATTTATACCAGATCATTTTGCACCTCATAGGACTTTGAACTGGGGGACAGTACGTGTGGGTTATCTAACCAGGGATTACGAATTACCTAAGACTGTTTAACTATTGAAATACCAGCTGAAATAAGTTTACCTATTTTGTTTTATCCTTGTTGTCATTCTTTAGTGAGTTCTGCTAATATTCAGGAGGTAGGCATCGTAACAGAGACTCACAAACCAGTGAAACCAAATTCCCCAGGCTGGAAAGACTAAGCTGACAAGCAGCATGCCAAGATCAAAGCTTGGATAAAGAGGTGTAGTGGTGACACCTACTATTGGTGCATCCAACCTCCCAACAACAACCAAGAAGGTTCTTTCCAGCACCACCATTTCCTCCAAAAAGAGATGTAAAACGCAATGGTGTACTAAAGTAAAAAAATATTTGACACATATCCTCATAACATTTACATAATGTTGATCAAAGAGGTGGCAGCTATGTTCTCCAGCAGTATTTAAGTTTGGCACGACAGAGACATTGTCACTAGTTTTTGAAACCACATAGTAAAATAGGTAAATGATACTTACAAATGAGAGAACAACTTCAAATTCCTTAGTTACCAATGTTGAAATAAACTTTATGCCCTTGTGCATAATAAATGGCAAAATGTACTGATTCTGAGTGGAAAATAATGTCCTCATCATTTTCAAACTTCGCGATACAACCAATCACTTTAAAAGAAAAAAAAACTTTCTTAAAGTATTTTTGACATGCAGTGATAATAGGCATTTCATTAAAAAGCATTGTGATTTTGAATTGTATAGATCACGCCAACCTATATTACGGCTAAGTGAGAGGGAAAATGTGACATCACAATTGTAAATGTTAAATCACCAATGAGCGTTATTATGCAAGGGGTTCACTCAAGTCCATTAATGTTAAGATACCATTTGTAGCGGGACCCATCAGTTCTATGTGAAAACTACATATGAGATGCCCATAAGGTTGTATTGGGGAAAAGCAATTGGGTGAGTTTTGGGGAAAATAATTCTGAAACAGTTTGTTTATCTATCAATGACATGTCCGTGCTTCTTGCTGCTTTGGTACTGTATTTGTGAAGACACTGGATCCTTTCAAATGCATTATGTTTACATCTGATCCAGCACTGCACGGGAGACAATAATACACTGCCTAGTGGCTCCAACAAAGTTTGAGTTTGATAACATTGACTGAAGTATATTTTTTCATCAAGAAATGTTTTTAGAAAGAGTTTTTCTGTGGTTATTGTTACACTATAGATTATAATGTTTGTTCTTGTGTGGTCTTTTATCATCCGTAATAGTTTACTCATTAAATGCTCTTGCGTGCTTTGTTTATTGTATGTTTGTTGTATGTGATGCAGCATAGATACACCCTGATTTGTTGATGTCCCCATCTCATAGAAGTAGTCTTCGAGAGTAAGATAAGACAAGCAAAGATAGCTTCAGACCAAAGTATATTGACTCTATAGCACAAACAATCATAAGGTGTAAGACCTACATACATGCATACCTCTTGCTCTTGTCAAGTATCTGTTATGGGGCATTAGCAAAAACTACTATTGACTAGAAACTGCCAAGCTGGGGCATTAACCTTCAATGACATATCTGGGATACATGTGATATGCATACAAACCTGAAAATGGTGTATCTAGATAATCGAGAAAGTTAAAATGGATTGATTCATTAATTAAAAAAAAAGAAACTTCAAGGTCGTTTTCAAACCTTTTGTCAGTTTCAACACAGAACCTAATCATGAGACAAAGACTTATTTATGTACCTTTCATCTTTTGTATTTGGACTTTGGATGCACATATTTTTTTGCGACAAGAAAGCATTTCGTCTGCATTTGTTTCCAAATTCACTAGGCTCGGACGCACTGTTCTATATTTGGATTATAATATCTACTCGTGCTCTGATCAACTGGGGATATCAACGCATTTGTCACTTGGGATGCTTTTTATGTCCTCATGCATGTTGGCTCATTCTGTTTATCAACTGAAAGTTCCTGTCAGTAGATTTAAATATTTTACTGTGAAGGTGCCATCGGGTAATCTCAATTACACAATAGTACCATCAACCCAAGAACTGCAGTGCAAATGGCTGTCCACCAAAGGGCTTATTTGGGTATTTAAAATTTCATATGGACCCTTTTTTGCTGGTCGGTATGTTCCACAGTTACTAGATGGGTGTGTCATTCCTTTGCTAAAGATTCCATACTTTATATCAAGATTAGGTCGAACGCTTCGGGATGTGGAACTTTTCTCCTCTTTAAACTCTGTGTGTCTTGCAACAGTTTTGGTCTGGCACAAGAGAGCAACATTATTTGTGGCCTTCCAGATTCGGTCTCCTCCAGACAGTGATAAACGACGCACCAGCTGGTACAAAAAACTCGAGCAATTAAAAATGTATACATGTATTTACTGGGCACGCCAGAATACATATCATGGAAGGGTACATGCACTACTGAACTGTATTATGTCTGCACATGGAAAATGTACATTACTTGCAAGACATATCAATGGATTGTATAGAATACCCATATACACTGGAGCAAGAACAAAATTACTGACACATGAGTGTGGATGGCAGATGTGGCAGGCCCTGAGACCAACAACAGGCACTGTCAAACGTGCTATATTTACACATTTCTATTGGTACATATACGCTCTGCAAGGATTTTATCTTTCATTCAAGATACACCATTTAGATATTCCTGTTTCTTTTCCAAAATGTTTCTATGCTTCAATCGATATAGCAAATGTAGGCAAGAATTCAAAACGCCAGCGGTTGACCAATGTGTGTGGTAAATACTCTTTGATCCCAGTATGGTTCATTTCACACTCTTTGGTAGTATCATTGCATAAACTACGGGAATATAAAGCAATACAAGTATCTTTTACTTACCATGCAATTGTACTACCAATACGTGGTGTCACGATAAAATCTTTGCCCTCAAAACTAAGGAATATTGCAAAATATCTTGGACACAGTAATCCCTTACGATACGTGTATACCATCACATTGCTTGTAGATAGACGTCACCATATTGTCACCAGAGGCCACATGAAACTGGACACTACTGTCATGATACATATATTTGATGGCATTCTCTTTTTAGAAAAGCCTAGTTTCACACAAGTATGGGCAAACAAACAAAAGCATTCGCAGAAACTAATGACAACGAGGGGTTCCTACTTGGCCATGCTGGTATGTTGCCTACATATTGAAACGAAATTTAAATTATTCCTGGAATACAAAACTTCTGGTTATAACTTTCACCAATTTCACATATATAAAATCCATAAATTCCAGTCCCATAAGGATGCCATTAATTTAGAAATACGAAATAGCGTTTCCAGTTTATCTCATGGAATACCGTATGTATGTGGAGTATTTATACATACTTATAGACATTCATACGTGAAAATTACTTTTGATCATTTTAGTTGGTCTGGTCTGAACAATCGGTGCTGGTTTGGGGGAGTCGGTATATTTGATGGACATTTAATACACAAAAACTTCCTCATAATCTACCTATGTGGAAGCTCTTCCGAAGAAGATTGTATTACGCAACAGCTGCTTCCATATGAGTCCTTTGGGCCTTGCATATCTATAGTTTGGTACTCCATGACAACTGCAGTAAACTTCAATGTACACCTGAAAATTACTAAGTCAAAGTGCCAAGGTATTCCGAATGTTTGTACAAGAACTCGTTACCCAAAGAACAAGTATGTTCCCACTGATAAACTGATAGTTTTTAGAAGCAAATGGTCCGAAGATAAGTTGGAGTTCCTGACCATGCGAGTTTTTTCTAATGCATGTATAGTTTTGCAGCAACATGATATTTTTAGGCTGCCTTGCAAGATATATTTACACACTCTCTCAAAAACACAAGTTATTGTTCAAACTGAGTCAAACATGATATGTTATATGAAAAAAGCTCCATGCTACAAATTTTTATATAAAGGAACAACACTACTCTATAATCGTAGAAAGTGTTCTAACCTAACCAAACGACGGTACACTGTAATGTATAGTGGCAAACTCCGATTAATGCTCAAAAGCATAATGAGGGACATCCTTTTTGTCAGCAAATTGCAGTTTTCTATTGTATGGACGATCACACAAGACAAGTGTACAGAGCTCAGGGTTACAAAAATGAAAACACAATATATGGAACATATTGGAACATTTAAATGCAAAAATTTCAAACTTGAAACTGGGTACTTCACATTAATTTTGTATTCACAAAATGAAAACAATGTATATGATGTGCTTGTTGGAATGACCCATAATTGCCAACTCTGTAAATTAGATATTACTGTATATTTCGCATTCAAATTAGAAACTAAGAGGATTGAAGTGGAGAAATATAGTTCTATCCGGCGTATACCTGGGATTTTTGGAACGACATGGAAGTGGACTATTTCCAAGTCATCTTTTCATAAATACATATATATAATACCGAAACGGAATCATGGAACAATCGTTTTGCTTTGGATGAAGTCATTTTCTCTCAAAAACAATGAATCTTGCCATATAAATGCCATAATAAAGAAATGGCCAAACCATTATTGTAGGTCAGAATTTAAAAAGTTTAAAGATCTTCAGTGTTATTCAATGTTTGCGAATCTCTCAACACATCAACGTCTAGATTGTAAGAAGAAAGGGAAAATAATGATGCAGTTAAAATATCTGCACACGGCGCACACACGTTTTTATTTTATGAGCTGGATTACATCCGAAAAATGGTGTCAAAGCCTTGGTCCAAATTCACATCTTCTTTCCATAACTGACAATGAGGAACATATGTATTTCAACAACTTTAAAGGAAAATATTGTCAATTAATTATTTCTACCTTTTTACAAACAGCTTCAATCGTTTATGTAGGTTTGTACCTGAACCAGGTGAGATCACGAAAATATGTACACTTTGTCCCACTACTTGACCATATGGTCAGCAAGAATCAGCACAATAACAGCTTCTGACATTACCTGATATTAACGTACATGTGCATATAATATACATGCACCCACTAGTGCTAAATTGCCCGTTACTCTCTTGCATTGGAGGTACATTTTGGTATTTTCCGTAAACCTGTTTGTAACCTTGATATCTATAAATGTATCAATTATTAGCAATTAATTCCCTTTTTAGAAACAAGACAATTAATTTTGATGCAAATAGTGGCACATTTATATTCGTAAACTTATCATGCCGTGTTCCTGGAAGTGAATATTTTAGTGGTTGTCCTACCTCTAGCTCTGGAGACTTACCTGGCTTTTAGGGAGTATGCGTGTGTGTGTGTGTGTGGGGGGGGGGGTCATGTTTACCGAAGCTTATGCATGTTTGACTCATAAAAAGGCATGGGCCTGCAGCAATTTAGAAAAATATGTATCAAATCCTAATGACTTTTAAAGGCCTCAAAAAAGAATCTTAATGGTTGCAGACAACACAAGCTTTATTCCTGTCATGTATTGGAGCCCGTTAAAATGCTTTTCTTCAATGTCAAAGGTGATATGAAAGGCAAGCTGTTTTCTTTTCACTTAATCTGATAGAGTTCGGTCTATTAATTTTTAGATGCTGCTTAATCAGGTAATGATGATATGCTTTGAAGACATCCGATATGTCCTCATTTTGTGATTTGTATAATGTATAGCACTGTCTTGGCTATTCTTTTCTACTTACTGATTTGACAACAATGGCTGCAATATATACTCTAGCAGACAATTACCTCATATAATAAAATTGATGACTATATATATCTATATATATATATATATATATATATATATATATATATATATATACATATATACATATATATATACATATATATATATATATATATATATCTGGATTACTTTTGTCAGCTATTAGAGCACTTTAGTGATTATTTTAATTGACTGAAAATGTATCTGATGGTGGCTGAAACACTTAAAAGATGCAGGAAATTATGGTGCATTTTTTTTGGGGGGGGGGGGCAGGCCCCCATATCCCCTTACTTATGCTTTGTGTCTTCAGCGCTTGTCCTCTCTCTTTCTTTACAGTATCTGCAGGTGGGAGATCTCTCACCTTTAACATATGCTATATTGGAGGCTAAAACGGTTTTAGCGTTTTCTCTGTTATGACAAATAAAAAGTTAGGCACATTACACAAAGATTTGCATTGTGCCAAAACACAGCAGCAAAGTAGTGACATAGAATATGACCACGTTACCATTTCCTTCTTAAAAAGCCATTATCTGCTATCTAGGCTACTTCCCTTCTGTGATTTATGTGAATGCCGACCACATGTAAAGTAGGCCTAGCAATAATGGGGAATCATATTTGCTTAATTTTTGGATATGTCAGCGCGGGATATTTGTATTGAAAGTAAACATGGTGACGCTAGTTAGCACTTACCAGAATGACTGGTCCGAGGATAAATGGCACTTACAAAAGTCTTGCGCTGGTTCCCCGCTGATAACCGGATTTTATATAAGGAAGAATAAAGCCTAACATTTTATTCTAAATTTCAGATGGTAGGAGTATTATTTGTTCCGTATAAAAATGAATTGTTGGCCCATGTCGTTACTTAGAATGCTACAGCTTTTGGCTCCGCTGATTTGTCCGTTAACTGACAGATTACACAATGACTAGCATTTACGTCCATGCTTCAGTAAAATTTTAGAGTTTTTATGATTTTAGTCGCTTTTGCAATTTTTAATCAAAGTCGTAAAAAAACCTTAGTCTTCAAAAACGCTAAGCAAATTGCTGTAAACTTGTATATGGACATCTCTGGGGACCCCACACCTTAATTTCTTCAAGCGACAACGTTGCGTTTTGTATCTATTTTTCACAAAGTCTGTGTGATCTATTTTCGACTTGCTGTCACTCAGATAGTGCTGAAACGTGATGGAAATGTACCCTGTGGAAGGAAAAACCAAAATTGGTCAATAGGTAGTAATACTGTGGAGGCCTATTTGAATGGCTTTTTGAAAAACGAGTCTGTCAGTTACTGCATGCATTTATATCCATTGCTTTGCAATTATTGTAAGTGCCACTGTGCCAATAATTATGAGACATTAAATTAAAACCTCGTTTGTCAGAATAGAATGATTTGAACACTTTTTCAGCATATGTTCCAGAGAAACCTCCGCAAATTGTCGGTAAAAAACATTGAATATATATATATATATCAAGGTTTAAATCATATGATAAACGTGATGAAATTTTTTATGTATATATCAGGTGGATTTGAGATGTTATATAAATGTTAAAGTAAATATGTAAACCTAACAACTATGGCTGACATTTCATAAAGTGTGTTATGAGGCAGGATTGCTTTGAGAGTTGTCAGTTGGTAGCATTGAATCGATTTCAATTATTTCTACCTTTAATTGTGCCTGTCTCAAGTCAAAAGAGAGTTGTTTTCCTTCATACTACATTTCATATTTGCTCACTGACATAAAAAAAATCATTGTTGATATATCTTCCCTCCACTTCTGCCTTGAAAAATAGAATATTCCTGTTGCACATGGTTGTAAGGTAGAACTGAATGACGGCAGTAAATATTGTCGTGCATTTCCCCTAAAAAGCAAATAATCTTGACACATAGACACCATTAGGTGGCTGAAATAGAATATTAATATCCACGTAACAGTAATTTACTATGATGAATTCAAAATGACCATGTTTGTCGCATAAAATAATCTTTAGTTTACTATAATCATTACACACCACTATATCTAGAAGGTAACATTTCATGTAATTCCCGGTAGTCTCCTTTATATCATAAATATATCCAAGTGTCAACTTTCTTAACTAAATCCACAACCAACTACAAAACAAATACTTCAAGAAGTACCATCTAAACCTGTAAACTTTATGTTCTTAACATATTTCAGATCATGCTTTCCTGTATTGTGGACAAGGTATGAAGCATTCATGTGGGTGTTTTTTCTAAATACGTAAAGACATGTTTCATCGACAGTTATTCTGAAACTGCATTTTACGAAACAGTTATATTTGTGATAATTGATGTATTTTGTTTATGTTCTTTAATATATAGTTCCATATAACAATTTTACAAAGGTTCCTCTATTATAAGGCTGGTACTCTGTTGTGTAACTTTAAGGCAAGCTAACGCAGGTGGCCTGAATGATAGCAGATCTCATATCCTTAATTCCGGTAAGTCTTACTCACTAATATACATATAGTTTTTGACTTCCCATCCATTTTCACCGCTTTTTTGTGTGTGTATGATTTTCTATGGTTGTCAAGTCAAATAAAGTTTACTGTAGTTCTTGAAATTTTCGCGCTCGATTTAATTTCGCGCTTTTCGCGCTACCAACTACAGCGCGAAATTAAAATGCGCGAAGATAAGTTGCATTGTATTTCACTGCATTGTTTGGCATTGGATTGCGCGAAACTAAAATGCGCGAAAATTCTGTAATTTCAGGAAAAAATGAGTTTGCGCGAAATTAAACACGCGCGAAAATTTCTAGAACTACAGTATTTGAATCCTTGCGTATATTTGTTACAATGGTATATGATTGTTTGTAATTATTAAGTGACTGGAAGGAGCATAATGGAAATAAGCTCACGAGATTATGTGGTGCTATCATAGATTCTCTCTGAAGTTAATGAATATCAAACGTATTGTTTAGAACCTAAATAAATAGATCAAAAAACCATTATTATGTTTCCATTCTATGCATTTGATGTAACAGGTGAAAAAACTGCACACTGATCCTCAAGCATCAAGTGGGGTATTCAGCCTGCTCAGTTCGTCCTTCTTACCAATTAAATGTTTATTTTATTCACCTGCCGTTTAGAGTACTTGGTTTTAGGACCAATGACCCTACCATCATGATTTTACACTGATAACAAAGCTTCAGTGTTCTTGTTTTTTTCTTTTTTTTTTTTTCTCTGAGTGATTTACTTTCCTGGAGTCGTGAATTTCAAGTTTCAAAACATGCATCTGGCTTATCACCTAGAAAAGATGTATCCAGTTTTATCAAAATTTGGGTTACACACTTGTAAATATGATTTTTTTATTAAGTTCACTTTAGTTGCTAAAATATGGAAAGCCTAGCTGCTGTCTATGAGCGCACTCCTCTAAAATGGGTAGCTTTGGATTTGGGTACGTCCCCCACCCTTGTTTATTATGTGAAAGATAATGCCCCGCCCCTTAAAAATTGAAATGTCAGCACTGGTTCCAGGTGTCCCTGTCAGTACCTCAGAATCACATGAACAACATGCCATATATGAGAAAGATGACAAAGAAAATTAAAAAGATAACCTTATTTCTGTATCAGTAAAATGAAGTGTTCAGAAAATGGATATGGTATGCCTATTGACAAAGCTTAACATGTGAAAACATGTATTTTACTTCAGAAAGATATATAGGCTGATACAAATGTAAAATATGCTCCTATTTCATTAAAATTACCAGGCCTAAAGTCACTGCCATACAAGATTCCATGTCCTTCGAACGCTTCGTGCATTCAGTGCATACTAAAATAGAAGATGCACTTACTAGCCTTGAAGCTCATTCTTTGTCTGCACATTTGATCATAAGTTTTATTCAAATATTCTTAATTAGCTGAATATAGGAATGATGAATTAAGGTCTACGGTCAAGGTCAAAAACATATTTCAGCCTTCTTAACCTTGAAATACTTCTTGAGTGTTTCTTAATTTTTCCAAAGTATTGCCTACTATATTTGACTGTAATAAATTTCAGACCAAATGTATTTATTCCCTGGTTTATGGATATGGCTCTATATGATTTATCAATATTAAAAACTAGTTTAATACCTGTATCGATACAGCATGTATCAAATATAACGTTCAAGTAGCAGGCTGATTTCAAATGTCAGACTCATATATCAGAGTATCAATTAGTTCATATGTCGTTTCATGAAAACAACTGGCCAGGTGTTATAACTATTTGCTCTGTTAACAGTGTAGGGAATGCATGCATGCACTATATTTTCCTTTACACTCGCATCGCTGCAGGATGAGATCATATATCAGGACTATAATTATGATCTGGTATTCAGTATAGATGCAACTGTATATGGAAATTTAATTTCAAACCATGTATGAACAAGATTTGTCAAATCATTATGCTCATTGTATGCCCAATTAAACATGTATGGCAAAATGCATTGTAGCCCCCTTCACGGGAATATTACGCCTCGATAATACAGATTAACCTATAGCACGAGAGTGAAGACTGTTGATCTTTACATTAATTCATCACTGTAATACAGGAATTACTTTTGGTTGGTCTTTCATTAGTTTAAAGATATTGCTATACAATGTATTTGATACAAAGTTTTCCCATGAAACTGACTGTTACGATAAAAATGCACCAGGATTTTTATTTGTAACTTCATGCGTTTTTATTTAAAATCACATTCATCTGTAGTGTATCATGTACATGAACAAACAGGAGAGGTAGTTGTTGCATGTTGTTCCAAAGTAATAACCCATTTGAACTGCAGATAAGGACATACACCAAAGCACCAAGAATTGATGCACTATGTATGGACCAACGTATATTATTAACTATAATTTGAGGCATAGCTCACCCATTTCCATATCCAAAACGGTGTACGGTCAAAACCCAAGTTTGATGAATGGCGAGCTCTGTAATTTGAGCCTAAGTGATGTAAGCAATTGTCCTTTCGGTATTACAGCTCAAAAAGCTTGATCATTTCCATAAAACAAAAAGTGTTGAAAATGAATTAACAAAGTGTTTAAACATAAACATTGGGCACTAAATGAAAATGGAACTACTTTTATAATTCCAGGTAAAAAGTTCAGTCATATATGAAATATTCACATTGTCGACTAAATATTGCATGGATGTACCATTAAAATGATAATATCTACATGTACGTACAAGGTTTTCCATTCATTCTATTAGAAATGATTAATACAATATGTATCACCATTCTTCTATCAATACATCAGCACACACATATATATGCACATGTATATGACGAAAGATACTTCATTTTGTGTATGTCGCAATGCAAAACAACTGTTATATAAAGGTACCATATTAAATGGAGAATTATGTATTTGATGCCAAATTCAAAAAAATTATGTGAGCTGGTACTAAAGTAGCCAGACAGATACTTTTCATAACATGTATCATCAATAGGTTTTTGTTTTTTTAATATACACTGGCTCCTATATATGTATATATATATATATATATATATATATATATATATATATATATATATATATATATATATATATATATATATATATATATATATATGCATATATACGTATGTATATGTATATATACATATATATATACACACACACACACATATATATACATATGCATGTCTTGGGAGGTCTCAGGGTAATTATAAACTGCCGAAAAAATACTGAATGGAATAGATCAGATAGAATACCAAATATAGCTTGCCACAATTTCTGGGCATTCATAGCTTCCCATAATATCTGGGCAGATTTGCTAATTTGTACGTTTCTGGAATCCCCTAGGTAGCTCATTGAATTTAAGGCAAACATGGTTTATGGGCATTTTTCAGCTGTCGATAAACCAAACAACTGCCCACAAGATGGTCTGAGGATGACAACTCTGCCCCAAAACCACCCAAGACAATATATATATATATATATATATATATATATATATATATATATATATATATATATATATATATATATATATATATTGGATTTTTGGCTGCAGAAGGCATAATCCATGAACAATAGAAGAGTAAAAATATGTTCATGCATGTGTATATCATTCACTAATTCTATTAAACATGCTATTCTGGCTAAAAGAACAGACAAAGGAGCTAATTTCATTTCATTTCAGCAATTATCGCCACCTCATAAGTCAATTTTTTTATGAATTAAATGCTATTCAAACATTCTCACAGGGGCACTCCTTTTCTTCATATGATATATGTACAACACAAGCATTAGTGTAATTGTTACACTTTAAAGCACTCGAACAGAGGCGGTTGTTATTGTAGCAATTATGTAAATAAAAAAAAATACAGAAAATGCTCTGCCACATCCAATTAAAATTATTATCAATTATTCATTTATTTGATGCCAAAATCACATTAATGCCCTCAAATAAATTACTGGTAAAGATACTTTTATACAACATTTATGTGAATCACATATGTTTTGTCTATAAATATACACACATACCGTATATGGTCACCTTTCAGGTCTGCTGGAAGTGGAAGGGGCAACCCCACGTATAAGAAAACAATAAACATATTTTTTTAGTTCTGTGAGTAGTAGTAAAATTGATTCTAGTGAGACTGTTGCAAGTCAGAGTGATTTCACGGACATTTCGGTTACCTGTGAACATTTTAATTGCCATGGCTTTTAACTGTTAGTTGACTACATTATGCAAATGCTTGAGAACTGTGATATATTTTGTTTAAATGAAATTTGGTTAAAGCCTCAAGAACTGCAGCTCATCAACAAAAGTATTAATGCATATCCGAAGTTTTTTAATGATAGCTTCACCATATTCGCTAAATCCAGCATGAATGATGTAGATTTTAGATCTTATTCTGGTCGGCCGTTTGGGGGGCGTGGCGATCGCTTGCAATCACAAGACAGGCGGTAGCTACCATGAGAAGCACAAGTGACCAAGTGATACATGTAGCTTTAACAAATTATAATAATATTACAAATTATTTTGTGTGTATATATGCCTTTTCATTCGCGAGAAAACAAAATGCCCCTAATTTGCATAATTTTAAAAGCCGCCAATCCTCTTTATGAAAATGCTTCATGTACGCATGTATAATCATGCCAAATTCGGAGTTTCTGCATACAATAGTTTTGAAATGAAATTTCTGACGAACATGCAGGCAAAGAAAGAAAGAATAAAGGAATGAAAGAAAAAACAAAAACTAGGAATAAAGAAAGAAAGAAATCCTAGAAACATAGAATGTCTATGTTGTCAAACAGACATAATTATGGCCTATCTGTGGTACAGAGAGAACACTGTGAGTTGTTTTGGTGGCATCAAAACCCCTATTGAATATATCTTATACATCTGTCTTTGTGAACTACAGGAAGTGTGCGTATACAATGGTACTTATAATAACCACTGTGAATGTCAACCTGTGGTTCGGACACTGGTTAAAAATCTCATGTGGCGTGCCGTCAATGGCACCTACAGCATCAGGTATCTCTGGCCATGTACCTCTCATACCTGAGCAGTCCTGTCCTGTGGGCCATACAACAGTTGGTGCCGAGTGTCTCCAACCAAATAATATGCTTCAGACTTTAATCAGCCAGTATACAATGGCCAACCAGATGTGAAATCAAGTGGATACTGTGTTGTATGCGGTGGTAACCTTTAAGCCAGACAAGCGTGTACATACATTTGGCTCTTTAATCTAGAGGTTTTACAATTGTAGTTGAGATCTCAATTTCAGTTATCCGTAACTTTAAAACCTTACTCAAAAGAGTCAGTAGGCTGTTTAATAGTAAAATCGATGTTTGCTCTTTAGTGTGATGGAATACAGATCTGTGTCGCCCCAGGTATTTGATCCGTCCACAGATACCCTATAATATAAAGATGAGTGCGCTTTGTATTGGTTGTATATCAACAATAACGCATAAGGGGAGAAGTCACTTTGCTTTTTGTGTTGCAGCCCTTATTACCTTGTGCACAATTAAGAGAGAAAATTGATTCTTGTGTAAGGCTTACATGAGCCAGTTGTTTTTGTCATCGGCCTTCCAAGTATTTATTGCATATTACAATCAATAAGGCCAAACAAAGCGTCTATGATTGACATCTCCCCACATTCTTCAATTATATAATAATAATAATAATAATAATAATAATAATAATAATAATAATAATAATAGTAACAATAATGATGATGATGATGATGATGATGATGATGATGATGATGATGATGATAATAATAATAATAATAATAATAATAATAATAATAATAAAACAATACATCGTTTCAATTATTGCCATTTAGTTTGACCTAGCCTTTTTTTCTAATGCACACTGTGTTACATAATCAAATATATCATGGGATGAAACATTGAAGTTTGATCTCATTTTGATTAAGGTTTGCTCGAATTATGATTTTAATCACAATGTTACCCTTTGTGCTTGTCAATATCTACATTAGATATAATTTTGCTGTCATGGTAAATTTGTCAGTTTTGAACTTTTATTGTCTGTCAATATTACTTTACCCGTATGTTTACCAAGTCATTTGAGAGTAGTTTATGTGAATGTGGACGTGACGGTGTAGAATGGGGGCATGTTTTTGTTCATTACTGCCCCATATAAATTAACATATTCAATTCATTGGTCACGATGTGAATATAAGTGCCAGATGTGCTTAATTATCTTGAGACCATTTAAATTTAGAAAAATCACACCTATTTTACACGTTCACGTGTAGTTTCACGTAGCCTAATTTAAATTAAGATAATTAAATTAAGGACCCAAGATCAATTTATATAATTATGCAGGTTTTATGTTTACGTAGTGAATATTAATGTTGGATATATAATTTGATTCTGGAGCATTGATTAATAAAATCTAGGCCCCGTTAATAGCTTCATTTTCTGCTACACGTAACCTGCTCTTAAATTCCCCCATTGTCAGGTTATTTGATACACAAAACAAAATTACAAAATTGAACTCTTGTAAGTAATTAATTTGTCGTATCCCATTAGCTGCAATGTGTATAAAATTTCAAATATCGAACTTTTTGTTCAGTTACAATACAGTTGGGCTCAAATTGTAAATGCAGTAAAAGATCATCATACCACCTAAATATCATTACGCTAGGAAGAGGGCTTTTGTTTTACAGGGAACTTTGGGAAAAGCTTTTCCCTCTTCCATCCTTTGCAATCTGAAACATCTAGTAACATTCTGACGAATATAGAAAAATTGCCAGAAAGTTCATGATAATGTAGTTGTGAAATTTTACAGACATCTCAAAATTATTCAAAAAGTCAATGCAAAAACTGGAGAGAAATAAGAACCAATGAAACAAGTCAATAAAAAAACAAGCGCACGCAGCACTGACGCGCTTTCATTGGGGAACACCCTCCAACTGATGTGTCAGCTAAATCGGCAATACTTCATGACTTGTGTATTTGACGTTGTAGGCAATTCTTCGGTTGACGACAGGCAACAGGAACGGCACAGGCACGCCAGACAGGTCAGTTAACGTAATACTTATTCCATTATTTGTTATAATCACTCTGAAAATGAGAGTAATATTATGTTTGACACACGTTTCCTTTGAGAGACACATAATTTGCCATGCAGGTTTTATAAAAAAAACCTTATTTCAAGTACCAACTTGCTGGTAAACGTGCAGTGATTTCTGTGATATATGTTGCAAACGCATGGTGTGAGTAGACAGATTGGAAATATGATTCAATGCTCCACTTACATGTATATGAGATAGATGTACGCAGCTCTGTTAGCTTATTATTGTAAGCATTTTTCATTCAAGAACAATAACAATAGAGGCTTTTCATGCAAATCCTAGCCATGCCACATTTAAATAAATATGTACAAAGAAGCCACTTATGTGTCATTATGGGAAAATGAATTTTGTTATGGATGTTGTATATTTTAATATAACGCGAAATAAAGTTACCGGCATCTCAGTTGTTATATGCAAGTAAATATATAAGTCAATATCTCTATAAAAAAGCAACCTGTAATTTTGAGCGAACCACGTGACCTACTACAACATATACAAAAATGGAAACTACAGCTTCGTCAGTGAAGCATGTACAATAAAACTGGACAATTTGGAAACATTTAGAATCACGTAAGTTGTTCTAGAAAAACTCATAAACTGCTAATATACACGTTATGCTACGCTAATGTGTACGGAATGGCATGACAAACCGAAATCCTGCCCCTCAAATGATGAGAAGGAATGGGAGGATGGCGCCTACTCCTTGAATGATAGATAGAGATGTCATTCAAAGTACAATTTAAAGGTTTGCGCTACAGACACTCTCAGTTAACCATGCAGCTAAGTTGTAGCATGTAAATTTATGCCAATTAGTCAAATGCAGAAAATTTATATCTTAAATATCGTCAAAATTATTAATGGAACGTATGTCATTTCTATTTCTTTCCGAAAGTTTTTCCTATAGGTGCATCCAATGAACCATAGGGCAAAGTTGTAGCATTTGAGTTTGCGCAAATAAGAAGAATAAAGACAATTTAAATCTGGCATTTCTTTAGACGTATCATCCAACTTCAATTTTATGATGGGTAGATTAACTTCAGCACCTGCCATGTATATACATGTAGCCGTATATATATATCTATACTTGGAAGCATAATTATGAGAACCCACGGCAGAATATAATATGTTATGCTGTTCTCATATTTATGCAGCCTAGTAGATATCCACTGGGCCGAATCTATGTAAAACAAAGAAATACTTAACCTTTATATCATCAAAAAAATGAAGGCACCTGGACAGGTTTCCTTTGAAGCCAATTTTCTTCTCTGTTTACTGTAAGTATATATTTTTAGTATATATCATTATAATTTTCAAATCAAATTTCATTTCAGCAAAACGGGTTTAGAGAAACCTATTATACAACATAGTGGCGATATTTTCAGCAAACGTGTGTTTGCCTCATGGCCTGGAGGAAACGAAACGCATCCTCAAGCCCAGCTGGAACGTGAGGCCGACTGGACCAGGGCTGTGGATGCATTGCGTAACAGCCTTGAAATGCCCGAAACATTGAAGAAGCAATACGAAACGGGCTTCTTGCAAAGCTTCAGAAAACGTGTGAGGGATAGAGTGGCAAAACTAAGGAAACGGCACGGTAAAATGGACAATGCGTAAATAAGGTCAGTAATTTTCCTGATCGATAATTGATTTCTACATTGTATATATATATATATATATATATATATATATATATATATATATATATATATATATATATATATATATATATATATATATATATATATATATATATAAATATATATACATATACATATAATATTGTGTGTGCTTTTAGTTACCCACTCCCCCAATTTGTGTATTTTGCACATTTTCAGAGTCTTGCTGATGCAAGTCATACAGCGGACGCAAAGGCATCAGCTAGAGGGATGCTCATTGACTTTAACGCCAGGTCCAATAGGCGGGAGGGACCAGATCAGGGATGCTCTAATGATGGAGGAGAGGAGAAGATGATGATAGTGACATTAATGCTGACGTGGAAGAGCATACAAACGCACATGCGCAAGTTGATATCGCTGAGGCACATGCCTAAGCTGGTGACACTGACGCGGGAGGCTAGAATAATGATGATGACGATGTCGCCCCCCCCCCCCCCACTTCCTTCTTCTCCTGCCCCCCCCCCTCCCCCGCAAAAAAAAAGAGTTCCTGCATATGAGAAACGAAATGTATATGAACACTTTGCTGGATACAATGGTAAAGAAAGTGGATGAGATTTCCTCAGATTCCAGCAACGTAAACGTAAAGACATGAGAAGTGCACCACTATAATGGCCAGGATACAGTTTATATAGATATACTACTATTGAAGGTTTGGGTGTACAATCGAATTGAATGAGGAAAATATTTGTGTGGCTTATATCGTGTAATGTGAATCCTGGGTATTTTGTAATAAATCATTGTTGCTCCCTTGGATCTGTCGTTGAAGGTAATGATCTGCAGATATGTGGAGCTCTTGTGAAATTTTTACAAGTAACAATCAAGCTTAGTTGATGCACATTAGCTTAAAAGGAAAGGCGTGCCCCCAGTGAAAAAAACAGTTGCAATGCCCTACATGCAAGATAGGTATTAACCAAAAAGGGAAAAAAAAGCCTCAGGACCATCGATGTGGTACAAATGTACTTGTCGCTATCAATACGTCATGAATTCCCATCTTCGGTACCAAAGGGCCACAAAACCTATGCCTAAAGTCTAAAAGTTTATCTTCTTTGACTTTGAATGTAGACAAGATGACGTCTTCCTCGGACTTTCAGTACAGTTTCTGTAGCATTGTTGAAAGCCATTGTCCGCTTCTATTTTTCCATGATAGTCATTTTTTGTCAATAAGACATCTGTAATCTTCAGATATTCAATAAATAATGGATAGCCTGGTAGATATTTAAGTTTTGTTATTATATCTGGTGGTGTTCATGTTGATGGGCTTGTCAAGATTTGGAAGTTTGTTAAGTTGGACTGATTTTAAACTATTATATTGACACGTAATAGTTTCATACTACTGTCTCACACAGTTTAAGATGTAGCTGTATGTAAAGGGAGAATTCTGCTAAGCATTGCTCATGTCAGAGTTTGCTTTCGAATTTCCCAGGGCCAACTGTGCAAGAGATTCTCTCACTGCCTTCTATCGAATCACACTATGTCAAGGAAAAGACGTTAGCGTGGTTGATATAATTAGTACGTAAATGCACGCATGTGAAGTTTTCTCATAAACATTTGGAACGATTCCCTTCACACTTGGTATCAGTACTAATAAAAAAATGTAAGTAAATTTTCCTTAGTCCTCCAGCTTGTATTTTATTTATTCATTTAGTTAGTTAGTTAGTTAGTTAGTTAGTTAGTTAGTTAGTTAGTTAGTTAGCTAGTTAGTTTAGTTAGTCAGTTAGTTGTTTAGGTAGTTAGTTACTTATTTAGTTAGTTTGTTTGTTTGTTTGTTACTTAGTTAGCTGCATCCTTCCTTCCTTCCTTCTTTCCTCCCTTACTTACTAACTTACTTACTTTTTATTATGGTTTGTTTGGGTTTAAAATCAGCCTTGATGAGTTCTTTGAAATCGCATACGTGAAATCACAAAGATCGTAATTGTACGTACATTGAAAAAAAAAATCAGCTCCAACCTCCTAAGGACCCACAACAAGCTTGATTGCGTAAGGTTCCAAAAGAAAACTCAAGAACTAATTTACTCTTTCAGTGCCAGTTTTTGGACTGAGGCAACAGCTTTCCTCTGTGTGCTTTGAGGGTTTTTGCGCCCAAAGCGCGCCGAGGGATGTTGTTGACTCGGACCATTATATTTTGGGTTATTACAGGCATGGCGGTACTTGAAAGGGGGGGGCAGGGCTTTCCACAAGGAACATGGGCCAAACACCCTTAACATAAGTCAGAGCAGCTCGTTTGAAGTAGTTCGATGTTATTAGCAGTTGATATTGGCAGAGAAAGTTAAGGATTTAATACTGTGCATATTAATGATTATTTGCTAAGGCTAGATGATGAATGGACTTTTTCCGGTGCATCATATTCAACTCAGGGAGCTTTGCAAAAACATAAACGTTCAAGGATAACCATTCCAAGTATACAACGCTACTATTGAAATATACAAATTACAAACGGATTCTGACGCTACTTATTATATTAATTACACACAGGAATTGACGCTAGCATATATTCATATATTCATATACATATACATATATATATATATATATATATATATATATATATATATATATATATATATATATATATATATATATATATATATATATTACAAACAAGAATTGGTGTTACTAAATACATGAATCACATATAATTATTGACGCTTTTACAAACCTTTAACAAAGCCAGGCCGAAACACGAATTTAAGAAATACGAACACTAAATACATAATTTAAACCATGTAAAAGAAAACATAATAATAAAATACACACTTTTGTTTACTACGGCCAAGAAGTATGTTTTCACTGTAAGGACTCTAGTCATATTATCTAATTTCAAAATGAAGACAAATTTATCGGTGACGAATATTGTCAGTATCATATAATTTCAAGATGAAGACAAGTTTAATGGCGATGCATATAGTTGAGGTATCATGGTAACTTCTGTGATAATAATGGTCCTAAAGATAAGAGGGAGATGATTAGGTTTACAACGATTACACTAAAAATGATAAATGTAGGGCTTTAAATCGTTAATGATGGGCTTTGATTGTTCCCTATTCGGGTTACATATTTGGAGTACTAATCAAATGTGACTAGCATATACGGGAATTCCTTTACGAATGTGGCCTGTTTATTAGTGCCTTCACCTTGATGATAATGAATGTGGTGGTATTATGTATGCGAGCTAGATGGGGATCGTTTAATAAGGAACGGTGACTTGATTGTAGAGGTTATGGTTAAGTTTTGGTGAATTTGAAGAAAACACATGTCTCAGAATAATGTACCCTACAGAAAATCTCAAGCTGTCTGCAACTGCAATGTATACAGATTAAGGATATTAATTTACATGTTAGCAACGATTGCTACACATAAGGCCAACTAAATATGTGCGTAGTGAGACTAAATTTCTCATGGTATTTCTTCAAAATGACAAAACCAAACTGTGTAACGAATTGGGATGTGGGATCACAGCGTTCAAAACAAATTGTCATCCAATAAGCAATTCCCGACTCTTAAATGGTTGAACTATTCTAAAGGAAATGTTTATGACAAATATCCTGACTGGTTTCAATTTAAAGTTTATCAAGCCAGATCCTTGTATTGTAATTTGACTTATTTCCCTCCACGATATGGGCGTCCATGAAATATTAATGGCTAAATTGATATAGGAAGATTGAACATTCGACCACTTCCCTTGGGCAAGCAATGCATTTTTGCTTCTATGGTTACACAATTGACGGATTTGTATTTGGAGAGTACAAAAATCACGGGACTTCCATAGAAATTGATCCATAACAGGTATTGTGGTTGCATATAACACATCAGCTTTTATAGTGAAAGCCTGGTATGCAGCTTTTACAGATTGCTCTCACAACTGCTTCAAATGCTCTTATACTGAACCTGAAGCCAAGCGGGTTTCGATGCAATGGAAAAATTGCTGGTTCTTTTAGGCCCCAAAATGGTCAAGGCTTCAAAGTGCTGGAACAATATTATCGCAGTTATTTTCTGCGATAGTCGTTGTCTTACACATTCACATCACCTGCAACGGGGAACTACCGTAACAGGGCATTTGAAAAAAGCGCTACATGAAACTACATATGACGGGGATGAGGACATTGCTAAAGGTGCAAACAACTTTACCACTTTGCAAAAATAAATTTTTTGTTAGAAAAAAAGCGTCCAAAATCTACAGAAGCAATGAGCCAAACGTATTGCAGGAGATGAGATTTATGTAGCAAATGGATACATGAAATAACTATATGCACCTTTTTCCTATTGAAGCTCATTAGTATTTGAAACACAGCTCGTATGCAATCAGTGCTTGGAACAGTCTATTAATTATACTTTTCATATTGTTTACTGACCATGACACATCTGCGCAAGCTACAATTGCCTACTAAGCCACCCCTAGCCTTGGTTAGGTTCCTCCTTTATACGCAGTATACATATTAATTTCCTGCCACAAAGCACGGGTTTGACGCCTGGCTATGACGGGGGGGGGGGGGACATGCGGGTTGCACCACTGTCACAGACCGGCCATATGCACATTTCTCACAAAAATAGCATTTTCTAAGAAATATATGTTCACGTGCCATACTGGTATTCTAGTACTTCTCGAGCCATACATAGGAAAATCATCAATATGCCTTTAATATGTATTCTGTAACTAGGTAATCAGGTATGCAGTTGGAGCGGGAGCTTGATATGCATAGCTCCTATTTATATTGCCCTGAAATCCGAGTGACATATAATTGCAGTCGCGTGATACGGAAGCGCAGCAGGTGCCGAGTTTCTAGGCTAAGCAGACTGATGCTTGGAACCAGTTGTAAAGTAAATGCGCATTCTGGTGAACATATTGTCATTATCGCAAAGCAGTGCAAATGCTGCACTATCGTTTATTGTGGCGTCCTTTAATGGTTGATTTCCGACGCGAATGGCTCTAAATAAAGACTATAATTGGAGGAGTCCACTACTTTTTTAGCCTTCCCGGATGGAGAGGAGAAGCCTATACTGTTTGTACGGCACATTTATACAATTGGAAGCCCCAGGAATGATCTATACCATTGAAGTCCCCTACCCCAAAACAGTCCAAAACCACATTCGGTTTGGAATGTTTTTATTAATTTTTTTTTCTTTAATTTATTTTCGTAACTTTGATTTTGCAAGATATTGGTCACTATTTGCATCTCCGAAAAATTATTTTCCCTTGAAACATTTTTACAAATACTTGTTCTAGTGGCCTAGTTCTCTGGTCACCATTACCTACGTTTCTTGGCACTCAGGTCATACAGTCATTTGGTTTTTTTTAACCTTCACTCGAAAACTTCCAATACGATCTGCGCAAACAAAATACATATGGAAACCTTGGTGCCCTCACCATATTTTGTTCATTAAAACGTTCGGGTTTTGAGTCTAAGGTCAAGGTCATATGGTCATTTTTCAAACATTTTTAGTGATTTTTTAAATTTTGAGTATTGTATGCACGGATTTTCAGAACCCTTAAAGCCCACCAGGGTGTCCATGCACTACGGTATTACCTCGAAAAGTTACAAAGGGATTTAAGGAATGCTGAGTTTACTGCCCAGCTAAACTGTAGGTGTAACTATGCTTTTGGGGGGGGGGAGCTTGAAAGGTCAAGGTCATTTGACGATCTGAGGATTTTTACATAAATTGCTTAACTTATGTCACGTCTCGTCCAATTTTCACCATGTTTGGCTCAAAATATAGGATTTTAACAGCGCACTCTTTTGTGCACAGAATTTGACTTTTAACACTTGGAGGTCAAGGCCATCTGCCATCTTGAAATATTCAAGTGACTAAACTTGGTCCATTTTAATCCGACTTTAATGTGCTTGGTTACAATGCATAGGCAATGCAATAATGCACACATCTATGATTAACATATGACCTTTCAAAGTCAAGATCATTGACACAAAAAACCTCATTTTATGTTTCAAACAATTTACTTTCATCTGATTTTGTGCAAATTGTGTTAAAAATGTGCGAAATGCATCGCCGCACGAAGTTGTAATTTACATGTGGCCTCTAAAGGTCACAGGCCCAGGTAATTTGACCCCTTCAAATTTACATTAAGCCATAATTCAGTGCATTTTCACCCTATTATGGCCATGTTTGGCCCACGCTGTGGCTATTTTAATGATTCAGAATTCTGTAATTTACAAATGACCTCTACAGGACAAAGTTCAAGGTACTATAAGGTGAGATGACTGAATTGGGAACGTTTGGGGTGGTGGAGGGGTGCCTCTCAACGATCGTTTGCGATCGGAACTGTAAAGTTTAATCATTGCAACGCAATCCTGCGTCTACTAATAAATGTTTTACCATATGGAAGCAAACAGACCAACAGTCTGCATGTTCTACAAATTGTGTGACTGCGAAGCGTCCGTATTGTTCAACCCCATCTTAGGAGAAACGAGCAGGGGAAAGACGTCTCTAATGCTAAGCCATTCTTCTTCTCTGGTGATTTAAACTGACTAGCTTATGGGTCCATCCAAAATGTTAAATTTTGCAAGGCAGGTGGTATGACGTTCAACAATTTTCGAACAGCAATTCATAAACTAAACACAAAATGAACATGGAAATATCATTGTAAAAATCGTCAACTGATGAAACTTATTGTGGTTGTGTAAGTAAGACAGACACGGCGGGAGAAAAATCACTGGCAACTTTATTTTGACAAAGGATATAGTCATGCGGTTTGAGGTGCAGAATGGTAAATATAGTATTCTGAAACGCTCTCCTAGCAATCTGAATCTTATTGTTCGGTACATGGTAAAGTAATCACCACCACCCACCCCCGACTGACAACTCTTGTATATATTATTTAAAAGATGTTATCAAATGATTTAGGCCACAATGTATCTTAAATGTGTCAAATCGATGCATGTGGCCATACGCTACATCACAAATAAAGTACTATACACAGAAATGACAATCAATAATAAGAACCCTGTACATTGGCATAAGAATCACCCCAGATATAAATACACTCAATAAGCAGACACACATATCAGTTTCTAACGTTCCTGCTGGGATATGAAAAAATTGCCTCTTAAAGAATATAGTTCTGAATGGGCGAATTTCCAACTATTACATACCCACATCCATTCAGAAATCCACAAGCGTAAACGATTAACTATTTTAGTTTTGAGAGGCAGCTAACGACGCCTAGCCACATCTGGAGTACAATATATGACTTTTCATTTAATAAATATTGACACACAAACACACACACACAAACGCTTGTCCAGCCGTGTCGACACTTCCATAGGAACAAGTCCAAAGTTATCTTTAAAATGTCATGCCGAATACAAATGGGTTTTCTGGATAATTTCATAGACAGTACAGATGACAGAAGAGTATACAACTAAAAATAAACGAAACTTTAAAACACACACACACACACACACATACACACACACAATGGTTGGCATACCACAACTGTGATCACTGTATGTCAATCTCATCCTGTCATCCCTATGTTTCACATGTTAAGATACGTCAAAGTGCATGGCAGGTGCTGTAAAGCTCTATCTGATGATAACAAATTAAACAAGAGGACTCTGACAGTCCTGTGTGCACCTGATCTTGAATGCACACACTGAAGTGGCCCTGTGATCTTTGCAATTATATAAGCGCTACCTTTCTTCAAGCCATAATCAGTGTTTGCCACAAGTAAGTCTTACCACACGCTTCTAGAGTCCTTATTTGAATGTAACCGGACCCACTAGTGCGAATATATAAGCCGTTATTAAAGTTTCACCGTTCAAGACCACACAAGGTAAAATTGACCATGCCAAACCATACAAAGAGAATAACTTGTCCTGAAAAGAAACGGAAAACTGTTTCAACAATGCCACTGAAATTGCAATAAAAGTTCGGGCAACATGAACCATGATCCAAACCCTTCAGCCACCAAACAAGCATATCCAAACTCTTGACATTGAAGGTTGACACATCAACAACTTGGTATCATTTTTATATCAACAATGACAGCAAAGATAAATACTGAAAAAGGCAGAAATTTAGCAATTACCAAAACACCAACGTGCATCTTGCGAGATTGCAAAACAAAATGACACGGTAGGCCTGCCAATTTTTGGTACATCTGACGTATAAGCTCCTCGAGAT
Source organism: Hermodice carunculata (assembly GCA_964020975.1). Taxonomy (NCBI): domain Eukaryota; kingdom Metazoa; phylum Annelida; class Polychaeta; order Eunicida; family Amphinomidae; genus Hermodice; species Hermodice carunculata. The sequence goes on from OZ026627.1 coordinate 27,025,659, forward strand.
GGCAGCAAAAAAAATGATGCAAGTCCATTTTGCGACAATTATGAATCTTGAACATCAAAATAGTTCTGAAAAACACTTTGTCCTATTATAACTAAGATTTTGGGAACAAAGCAAACAGTAAAACATAGCCAAAGAATTAATGTCAACTACTTCGGAAAACATGATCCATATTCATAAATTTCAACCTAACAGGCATATCAAATTTCAATACAGCAAACGGCAGGTATTTAAGAACTACTGCAACAGCAACATGCATTTTCAAATACCAATGCGAAAATATTAATTTAACTCCTGACTTTAGACGGACATTCACCTATAGAAGGCAGGTGATGCTTTTCAACCTGTCCTCTTCGACTTTGAAACACTATTTATTAGCAAGAGACTGCAGCTTTTTTCCCCAAGATATACACATCTGACCATTTAAGCCCTCAATTTTGTCACTTCCGCCACCGATAAAAAGGACATGGTAATAAAAGCCTGCCACTTTTGGGTTCTCCTTTTTTTCCAAACACATACACAACTTACCACTTATAACCCAAAATATATTACTTGTGCCAAAGAGACATGCCAGGCCTACCGCCTTTGGGTTCTCCTGACTTGTCAGTCAGCTGAGAAAACAGCTATACAAGAAAGACTGGATGTTTTTGTGCCTCACTATCTTAGAGAAAAAAATCGTTTTAATGGTGAACAACATGGTTTGTTACTTAACAGTTTTGTTTTCTAGTTGATTTCTGTCGGAGTCTATGGCATGCTGAAACACACTGATGGGGCCATTATGATTATAATATGAATATTTCTGCTGGCAAGCACGCCACGTGCCATGCATATTTCTTATTATCGTCAGCCTGGAAAGGGACACCACATCACAGTAAGCTGATGCATAACCCAACAACACCATCAATTTAGCCTTCTACCACATGGAATCTAAATACTTTTCTGCAACACATAACGTATGGAAAACATGCATTTCGAATGTATTCTTGACAACAAACTCGGAATTGCGTTCATATGTGCAGGAAACAATCGCGTAGAAGTTCAAGTTGGCCCTACCTAGACTCAAAAAGTAACTCAAAAAGTTGATATCGTATATGCAATGACAACAACATCAGGGGAGACACTGATAGGCGAACCAGAGTCACACGGATTAAGACATGCTCCCGTGCATGGCCAAATGAGCAGAAGTGTCATCCATGTGGTTTTGATATGCATGACACACTGACGCAAATATCCGTACTCAACAGATCTTGGTGGTCGAAAAGAGAAGGTAGGACTAACGGCCTGTTACTGATATGCTAAAGTGCACCAAAAGTGGGAATCAGTTTATTATAGGTTCACCAAAAGGGGTTCTATTATGCTTTTGTATTGTGTCTCCATCTGCCATTTGATACGGTTTAACGTAAAGCATCCCATGACATGCATGTATTAATTAACTGATTTTGTCACTTTAATGAGTTTCCACTGTCTCTGAAGATAATTTCTCTTTTTACACAACCAGCATGGTGTCTGTCAGAAAAATACGTAGGGATAATGTATTTCGGCGGTGACTGCTACAGCAGACATGCAGTAAGGAAAAATTTCTTTAACCATGGTTAAATTGATTTGTACGGAGCGTCAGCTTGTGTACCATTGGAGGAGTCGGCAACAGTCCTTGAGACAGACGTATAATCTAAGAGTCAGCAAGCACAAGGTCTTACAGCCAGAGCACCACTGGAGAACATGGTACAGTCAGGCCAAGATCCAGGGAGCCATGTTGGAAGCCACAAAGGCACAGAGCCCACACTGGCAATGGCCATGAGTATATTCGACATCATTATGAAACAGCTCAGTGATATGAAAGCTTGCCAGGACAATCTGGCAGACAAGGCGGACAATCTGGAAATGGAGGTGAAGCTGATACCAGGATTAGAAAACGCCATTGAAATTGTCCACATAGAGAGGGCCCACATGGCACTATGTGCCCACGCCGAGGACCCTCAGCAGCCTATACCCATCATCTACAGGTTACTTATCTGGCAACATAGACAAGTGGTCTTAAAAAGGGTAAAAAGGTGCTCAAAGTAAATGCTTGTGAAGGCAGGAAAGTCTACTTGACAGATTGTGTTATACAGAGAGTCCAACATGAGAGCTACTCTTGTAAAAAATTAAAGAGCTTCGAAGCTCAGGGCTTTACGGCCTTAATACCATTTACCATCCCTGTCGTCATATTGTGGAAAGATTAAACTACTCGGTTCCTGAGGAATTATAACCCTAGCAGATATTCAGCAGGCATAAATATAAAGTGGTGCACGTGAAAACTCTAAGGTGATCTTTGCCAGTGTAGTTGAACTGAGTGACACCTGGGTAAGAGGGGCAACCTGTTATGTCAAAGGTTTCTTGTCACTGGTTGGACTCATATGTCAATAGAATCGGCCATCCACAGTCATGGTATTGTATGTGCAATGGAAGGCAAAACGAGGCAATTGGACTGAAAAGGCGCAACCATGACCAGGGTTTGACTATAACATAGTTTATTGCAGAAGTAAACAGCATGCCATAAACATTCTCTCTGCATACTATGGCCTGTGTGCAGAATTAGAGGATTCTATTTGTGCCAACATACAAAACGTCTGCAAATTATGCTGTTTTCAGTCTTCAATACAAACATATTAGGACTGAATGGCTCATAGAGTACTTGGGACTGTGTGTAAATTACCTATAGAACTATATCAACAAGTAAAGTTAAAAGTTGAGCAGAATATTGGGGGAAGACTATAACTGAACAATACGTTTTAACTTTACAAATGTCATTGCCCTTCAAACAGAACCATGAAGAGCTGCATTAGTGGCTGTAATTTGCTTGAAGAAAGGTGTACTTTTACTGGAATTGAGACTGAAATCATGATTTATGCTGTAGTAATTGGCACAAGTTGACTCCACATTGTCAAAAGGAATTCATATAGTTAGAATTTCACAATTTGCAAAAAGGTGTGGAATTTCATAATCATCAGGGGTCCTGTTTGGTTTTTTTTTTTCGGGTGGGGGGGTTGGTGTTTTTTTTTTTTTTTTTTTGTTTGTTTTGTTTTTTTTCCTTTTTTTTCTTTTTTTCTTTATTGTTTTTTGGGGTTTGTTTTTTTTGTGTTTTTTTTATTTTGTTTTGTTTTTTGTCTTTTTGGTTTTTTTTTTCATTTACAAATGCTGAGGTTCACGGTGATATTCATTATTATACAGGACGTCTACTCAAACAGACATATGTTGAAATATATCAATATCAACAATTAGTAAACTTTCAATCTTATTTTGTACAAGATATGTACTTAGATAAGACCCTGCTCTTGTTGTATTAAGCCAAAATGGTTTAGTGCAAAAAACAATATACAAAGCATTTGCAGTATAAACTAAGCACCAAAGAATTCGACCTACTCAAACAGAAAATACCAACTTGTATTGTTGAAATTCATTGTATTTTTAATTATGACACTTTTTATAGCAGAGATATGTTAGACAGATAGGAGAAGGTTGTGTTACCTCTATAATCAGATCACCAACTGCATCAAGATCACAAGCAGTGGAATTTATGAGGAGGAGGTGTGGTCCAAACAAACATGTGTGACTAAAACTCTAAGGTTGTATTTTTTAAAACACAAAATTTGAAGTATTTAGCCTGTTATACACGTATTCTGATAATTTCCATTTATTAACTAGCTTGTTTTTTACTGTGCATGGTAGTGACATGTGGGAATACTTCTACTACATCACTAGTGTGTTAACTTCAGGTATTATTATTATTAGTTAACGGTATAAGTTGTTTTTTTTAATACATGAGTAATTATTCGATTTGTCATAAGGAGAAAACAGACTGTGTTACACAGAGAATTCAATATGAGAGATAGCTACTCTTGCCCAAAATGAAAAAGCTTTGAGCCCAGGGCTTTATGGCCTTTATACCATTAACCATCTGTGCCTTCATTTTATGGAAACTGCTGGGTTCCTGAATAAAATAAACCTGGAAGATTTCAGCAGGCATAAATATGTCATGGTGCAGATGAAAACTCTAAGGCAATCTCTCCCAAGTGTAGTTGAACAGAGTGACACTTGGCTAATAGGGGCAACCTGTTATTTAATAGATTTGTTGTCACTGGCTGGATTCAAATGTCCATAGAAGCAGCCATGCACAGCCATAGTATTGCCAGTGCAGTGGAAGCCAAACAAGACAGTTTGACTGAAAAGGTGCAATTATGACCACAGTTGGACCATAAAATAGTCCAGTTGCATAAGCAAACAACATATCACAAACATTTTCCCTGCATAACGTTTCCTGTGTGCAGAATTAGAGGATATTACTTGTGGCAACATACCAAAAGTCTGCAAATTTTATTTTTTTCAGTCTTTTTATAAAAACATATCAGGACTGAATGGCCCAGACAGTACTTGAGAATACATTTACATGGACTGTGTTCGGATTACTTATAGAACTGTATAAACAAGTTAAGTTAAATGTCGAGCAGCCAATGTAGGAAAGACCTTACTTCTAAAACCAGTGTTCACTGTACAAATGTCAATGGCCTTCACACAGCACAATGAAGAACTGCATTAGCTGTACTAATTTGCTTGCGAAACGGTATACACGATCAGTAACCGAGACTCAAGTGATGATTTATGTTGTGGTAATTGGCATAATTTGACTCAACGAGCTCAGAAGGGAAGCATATATTTTGAATTTGACAATTTAAAAAAATGAATTTATTATATCTTCTATCATCCAAAACTATAGGTATTCTCAATGCATATATAACAATTCTGAAAAGGCTTTTTTTTTTTTTTCTTTTTTTTTTTTTTTTTGGTTATTGGCAAATGCGGAGTTTCATGGTAGAATTGTTATACAGGAAGACTATTTATACATGCACATGTCGAAACGTATAAATAGCAACAAAATACCCTTTACAAACCATATGCAGTCCACAGTCCCCAAAAGCAAAACATGACCTGGCCAGTTTTATGGTATATTCTCCAAAACTCGGTTAATTTTCCTTAAGAGCCTTGTAGCTGCCTACACTGCTAATCATGGATCAGAGATATGATCTCAAATCATGATCATAGATTCAAACACAAAAGCTGTTGTTTTCGACGGTTGAGAAATATGAAACAAATGGTTGTTTTGGTAATCCTATCAGTCATCCTCAGTTGATGATACCCAGGCCCTGGCTAACCTAACCATGGGGGCCTTGGCACAGAAACCTGCCACTTCTGAAGCCCTGTTGCACCTGCTAATCTCACACCAGAACCCACCCTCCCCAAACTTCCATTCAAGACACCAGCAACTGTGAAAGGAACATGATGCTGATACTGGTTCCCAAGGGTATGTACACTGTTGACACGTCGTTGCACAACAGAAACAGTGGGTGGTTCCACACACGTGTCCACATGTGAATTGTGATCAGAACAAGCTAATACTAAAGATAGCATAAAGTTAACTGATGTCACTAGTATTTCACGGTCGCTTGGTGCAGGGAGGTTGTAGCTGGGCTGCATCCCAACATCCAACATGGGCCAGTTTGGACCTGGCTGCTGCATTGCCTTCAAGACAGGCATTATGAGGCCAACCTGAAGCACCACAGGAATGATTTCATGACTTAATATAAAAACGAACAAGTTTGCTTGGTATATCAGAAATGTCGTACCTGAGGTGCTCCACAGTAATGAAATCGCCACCAGATACGCTTTAATCTTTCATGACATAAGGATGTTGTTCACTATTCCATTAGTTACAGTTAATTGATCACAATTTTTATGTACTTCCTCACATTATACTCTACTCACTCATATGTGCATTGTTGTTCAAGACTCAGTTGTATGTCACTTGTAGACTTACCATTCATTTTAGACTGATAAAAATCACCAAATTGCTGAGCAGAAATATTAAAAGGGCTTTGTACAAGAATTGTTGTATAATATGTTCCAACAGAAGACATACTGAGCCGATTATACAAGCCATTGCTATTTTGACATTCATTTACAGATTCGCGTCCTTCCATAAGGGTTTCATGATTGGCGTTGGTTCTCACATTTTTGCAAGTTTTACATAACAATGTGTCACTGTCATTACATTCAAAATGTTTCCCAGATCTTTTGTTTAGACATATACCGAACCCAGTTCCTACACAGCAAGCCATTGCTATTTCCACCTGTACCTAACTGTCTGTACCTGATTTGTTTCATATTTTGAGCTTGCTTCACAATTGTTCAAGTTCTGTTAATAGCCTTAGCCCGGCCACTTCATATAATAGATATGGAATTTTCATCACCCATTTAAGGCAAAAAATGTGACAATGTCACTACAGTGGTCTTTTTTCGCAAAGTCACTAATGTATCACAATGACACTGCCAAAAAATATTTGGTTAGTTTCTTGGTACAACAACATAGCAATTATGAAATTCAGCGGGGCAAATACAATTCCAAACTCAGTAACATACATATACATGTAGAAAGAGAAAGTGGGAGACGCAGAGCATCAGGAAGGGGCAAACAGCAGGGTCTGTCCCTTTACAACAGTGTGTAAATAATGTCACAGCTATCGGTAGCCATCAAAAGTGGTCAATTTTCTTGTAAAAATATAGACCCATATAATACATGGATTGTGTAAGAGGCCATGCCCATATTGATCACTCTCCATTGCACAGATTCTGTGGGCAGTATATTTTCCTACCTACTTGTTTGTTGTAAATATCAGATAAAAAATTATTGTTAAAACTGAACTGTGAGCTTACATTGCAAATATGCAGATTTTTGTTTTTTAAATTTAGATAAACATTTTTGATTTCGCTATGAGCGAACAAAAGCAAAGACAGTATTATGAAAACAATGTAGAGCAGCAACTAGAACGGGAACTCATCAAATATAGTCCAAGTAATAAAATTGCCATGCTGTTGTCAACAATTCCATAGCAGACATTGATTGACCTGTAATAGTTGCTGAACATATGAACAATACAGGCAAAGAGATAAATAGATTGATTCAAGTAACAGATGGAATTACCTGAGGAAACACACAAAAGAATTTACATGTACTCTAGTGCGCCGTCCATTGGTTTGTCTATAAAGAAAAATTACCGATCAATTCTTACATCCATGCAATAGTATGTGCTTGAGCTTAACGTTACATTTCAAAGACACTAACAATCATCCATCGAGGTATTTCTGACACAGCAATTTAAGTTACTTCCTATCCGAAACATGCTAACTCGAACACATAGCCTTTTGGCAACACAAACATTGTACTGTTATTAATAAGGTGGGATCCAACGATGCAATTATTGTCATAAAATGCACATCTTATGTCGCATTTCAGAATGCAATAGTGTAAATATGAATAAGTCTAAAATACTTCCATATCTTCAAACAGTCAGAATTATTCATTATGATCCCCAAAGAAGCCTGAATATTTTCTCATATCTTAAGAATTAATAAGTGAGGAATACTAAAGACACTGTTTGCCTGGTGAATTTTGACTTAAAATTTTTTTACACGCACATTATCGGAGTAATGCCATAATTAGGATCCATGACATACACTGTAGATATATACTGTGTGTGCACAATATCAATGCAATTGCACCTCAGTGTCAGAATCTCGTCTTCAGAGACTCTCATTTTGATGCTCTTTGGCTTAAAGGATTTTCAATCATTTGCATTGAAACAATATCTGGGGTTCAATGGGTCTAGACTGCCACCAGGAAAACTGCTGACCTAAGCCATATGATTCCATCAAAAGTGTCATACAAACTCCATGCAAACGTTTCAGAGACAAAGTCAAACTTAAGGAAAATTGGTAAACAGATTACATTTGCACATCCAGGCACTTTGAGGAGATATGAGCTTTAAAATAACAGGCTAATAAAACGACAAACATGCGGCTGGGTTGCATGCATGATGTGCATGTGGTTATAAGATGTGGCTTCGTCTGCCTTTCGCAAATTAAAGAACCAATTCGTTCCACACATGCGACCCAATAATGCTAAATTGCCTGGCGCTCTCTTGTGTTGGAGGTGCATGTTGGTATTTTCTATAAACCTGTGTCTAACCTTGACATCTACAAATGGATCAATTATCCGCCTCCTTAATGACAAAACAAGTTAATTTTGATGTAAACTGTCACACTTTTATATGTGGAAACTTATTTTTTTCCCGGAAGTGAGTAAATTTGTGATTTTCCTACCTCTAGCACTAGACAGTTATCAAACTATTTGCCACTGGGGGGCCTATGGGTCTTCAGATTTCGTGAACTGGCACTTGAAAGATTGGTATTCTTATGAAACATATAAATCAAGAATTATGATAGTTCAAATAAGCGGGACACTTGCAAGGATAATCAAATGAAGAGTAAAGGCAGTCTGCCACAACATATTACGTGTCTACTTTATATATGCTCTGGCCATTATTTGCACCTTTCTATATATTTTGTAAAACAGCTATCCTTAAGAGTAAACATTGGTGTACAAGTTAGTCTGCAGCCACATAACAAACATTTGATGCAAAATGGTAATGTCAACATGAAATGCAATCTTTAAGCATTTTCATCCTAAAGTATTTTAGGGACAAAATGGGGACTGATGCAAAATCCAAAACAACCTGACCAAATCCGGCCTTCTGATTCTGAATTCTTGGTTGACTGATAATTGCGCCTGATCAGGACCTGGTTAGTTCACAGCCCATATGTTCAGATTTGATACCAATCCATATCATACACCTCATACCAATGCATGTCATACGCATCATACCATAGCTATGCTTGTTGAGGTTCAAGACATCACAACTGGATAATAAAAAAAGAGTCATCTTAACAGTAAGTCACACAATAGGATTCTGGTCAATTAAGTCCAGCCAGTGCAACTTGCAGCCTTGGTCTGGTGTCCTGACTGGTGGCCATTTTGAGCCAAGATCCAATCAGATGATTCAAAGTAGTTGTCTTGTAAACATGGAAAAAAACACGTTTCTGGCGTATGGCCAGTATTCCCCATTGTGAATGTATAAAAATTGATTTGAAGTTATATAAACGCTGAAGTTGGTACTTTCAGATAAATATCATGATCCAACTGTGAATCATACGTTGACATTTGGGAATAAAAATTTTATCCATGACCCCAATGCAAAGTGTTTATGTACATAGTAAATGCAGATTATTCGTTCAAGTCAGACATTCCGAGCAGACATGGTAGCTTTCCCAGATCTTGCAAAAGTGCAACTTACTATGACCAGGCCATAAATAGGAATGCACATTATTAATTAAAGTTACTTTATTATCAAGGTCCTGTTATGCCTATTAATCCCACCTGGACTATGTGGGTAGGCTATAAATGTGAATTCGGGTAGCTTCCACTTGACAAATAGGCTGTGATGTTTTCGTATAGGGTGACATGTCACATGTTCAAGAGCAAAATAGTATGAACATAAAATGCGCCGTGTGTAACCTGTGGATTACACAAAATATGATAATGTGGAAATTCTTGCTGTTTGGTACATTCCTCGTAAATTAACATTTGACCTGTTCACCAAGGGTACCTTCTGATATTGGCAAGTTTTTGTGTGATCTCAATCCTACTTTGTCATACAAAACTATACTCTTTGGTATTCGACCATGCCAGTGGTATCTACATATTGGATGCAAAATCAGAAAAGATCTTTTTTTTTAATTCGTACAATAGGTTATGACCTATTGAACATATAATTCAGGGGGAGTTTTGAAATGCCCCTATACCGCCATGTTGGATCATGACGTCGCATATACATTCTCTCCTGTTGCCTACTGGGTACTCAAATGTGATGATAAGGTAAAATAAGGATCGTGTGGCTGACTGTATGTTAGGGTCGGGGACAGGTCTGGCCCATTTCAGCAGTAGGCCTCTAAGAGCTAAGTTTGACCGTATATGGATAGGTGGGTCCGTAAACACGTAACCAATGTGTCGCATTCTGTTTGCCTTACTAAATTTCGTAAAAAATAAACACATTTATTTTGGAAGAGAAAGCATACTTCAAAACGCAACAGTGCGTGTCATGGCTGTATTGATTTTTTTTTTTGTAGCCTGTGATTAGATATTGCACCAGTTTACGTCTTATGGGAACTAAAGAAAAGTTCGAATTTTACATTGACGCCACATGAAGTCGGTAACATTTTGCGTCAAATTTACATTCTCAGGTCAAAAACTAATGTCCTGGCTACTATTTACATTTTACGTTTACATATTATTATGTTAATGTCCATATTTGCTTTGTTTACACATGGCCCCACTTGCAAAGGGTTTGTTTTGTCTGCAAGAATTATTCAACAGCACACTGTATTGTTGCAATAAGGAGATACAAGTTAAAATTATATTCTAATCCATTCATGGTCAGAGAATGACTGATCCAATAGTTTTCTTTGGCGAGGGATTGGCGCAGTGCGTGTTTTATAGTTAAGAGACATGTAAGCAACACTCTCGAGGCATATGACAATTTACATGTACATCTGGGTGCCTTTTGGAGATAGGAGCGGGCAGGGAAAATTTAATAAGTTTAGTGATGTTGCTGTCAATACCTCTTGCAATACATTAAGAGCGTCATCTAGCTAAGTGCACCTGCATTAAAGTATTAACATAAAAAAAATACAAACTTCAATCTAAACTTGGGAAGTGCTTTTAGGCAGCCACTTTAACTTGTTGAATATGGCTGGGCTGTGATCCATTGTGAAAATCAACTTTGACGAAAAGTAAGTGAAGCTCTAATCAAATCTGAAAAATACAACAGAAATATGCCGTTTGGGAACTGTCGCTCAACCTGCAACTAAAGTAATAAAAACTAATACTAATTGTCCAATCAGTTAATGTAGTAATGATCAGAGAGACTTAGTTGAAAAGAAGGTTCTGGTCCATGGTGAAGTCCATTTGTGACAATAATTTCACCAACCTGCCGTCACACTTCCCGTAGAAGTCATGGTAACAACTTCTTCAGCGCAAAAAGGAAACTAATAGAATATTTCAAAAAACTATTTAGACTTGAAGGGAAAAATATCAAGAAAGATATGATTGTAACGAGAGTTTTGGTCCATCATATGATGCTTATGTGGCACAAAATCAATGTCATCGATATAGCACTTGTGATGTGGTAATATCAGCTTCTCAGGTGCCATTCACCCTTCTTTTATATGCACACTTACAAATTCATAAAACATGTCAAACTTATAATGGGGGTGGGGGGATACCTTTACAATAAGCTCATATTCCGTTATGAGGTTAATTTATCTCTCATAAAAGCTTGGTATGGCTCTGGTCAAGGTTTGCTTGACATGCTGCTTCCTTTGCCTACAAATAAAAAGCTTTCACGATTCACGATAATGATCTCGATAATCAATTCTCCACATATACCTGATGCATCCCGAGGTACACCTCTGAAAAAAAGGTGATATATTTTGAGATTGCAGACTGACAATCGTCAGGGTTAACAGATAAGCAGACAGAAATATAGACAGTCGCATGGCGAGAATACCATCCGGACCTTTATGAGCAGAGGACAAAACGTGCATCCTTTCTACTTCAACGAGTGAATCCTTTCAAGCAATTTGGCCTAAGTTTACTGGGATCTAGGCGTACCTGGGAAAGTAAAAATAACGGGTACATATCTCGTTTAGAAAAGAGCCCGATCTCAATGCCGTGTCACCTGATTTGCAAAGAAACTGGTTCCGCAGAACGCAGCATATCAGCAGTACAGATACCCGTTCAACGAGATGAAGCACACAATGATAAAACTGTCATGTTGTATCGATGCATTTGAAAAATGTTTCATACTTCCAAATTTCCATCCCAGCTCAGATGGTCATTACTTTGTTAAATCAATATATTTTATTCATAAACGTACCAGTTCCGTATATCAAGTATATGGCATGCTGAATTCCTTCAATAAGGCCTCATATACAACACGACACGCCACTCTGTAAACCTATCATGTTCATATAAATCAAACTCATATGGTTTCACTTTTCTTCTTCTTCAAGAGCTCAAAGGACGGTTGCATAAGCATGATGCACTGTACCACTAGACTAACTTTATGCTACATTCGAAAGTTTGAAAAATGTAATTCAATTATATTTCAGGCGTCGTTGTGTGAAATCGATAGACCATTAAATAGTTGTCAATATATATACATGTTCTAACCACTTGATATAATACTGGCATGTTATATGTACCTCGTCAGTTGAATGTGTAGCAAGATTCCGCTGCAGTGGAATATACATACATGTACACTATGCCTCTAACAAACATATGCAGGTAAGGCGATTTTACAATAATATGCCCGGGTATAATGCATGTATTGTTGCTGGCATTCTTTCTATGTTAAGGGTACGGGTAGAATATAGTTAAGGATGGAAAGGGGTCTTTTTCACCGGTCAGCCTCTTGTACTAGCATGAGATAGAAGAAATAAGAACAAAGTAAAGGAGGGAAAAAACACTCTCCGCTGGCCAAATTATGCATAGGCCTACTCGGGCTAGCTGACCGACCACGCTAGGAACCCCAAGTGCTCGTAGTGTATTGAATAAAGTATGCAAATGAGGGCTTCAGCGTTTTTATTGCCAATAGTTTATACCCCTTGCAGACTGTTGGCTTACGACTGAGGGTATCTTACTCAGTAAGACGCCCTCAGTCGTAATCCAACAGCAAGCGGGGGGAATAAACTATTGGCAAGAAAAACACTGAAAACACCATTTGCATAATTTATCCAATTCACTACGAGCACCTGTGCTAGGGACTGTCACTGCCATTGCGTTCAAACAAAATTATCTTTGCATTGATTGGTACACATGTAAATCAGTTTATATAGCCCTGCATACACGACTGTCTGGTATTTCCCATTGAGCCATCATGTGGAATGAGTGTTACGGTACAGAAGTTTGGGTGGGTTTCCACTAGAGCCGATCCGCTACGGTAATGTTTGCACTTCAGTGTGCGTCTTTGCATGCGATTGGAAAAAAAATCTTAAAACTCGCTTGATGCGTTTTTCATTGAGTTTCCCTATCTGTTTTTGGAAGCGATTCAGGTTAATTCTGTAAATACGAGATACATGTAGTGGCAATGCTCTTTGTTATCCCTCTTTATTTATGAAAATAATAGAAAGTATGTAGCACTCAATGGTTTTTATAGCGACCAATGCGTTTTCGGATTCCAAGCATTCAAAATCAAACAAACGGGTGCCATCGCATCCAAAAACGCAAAGAGTTTTGATGGTTGGATTTCTACTCTTTTATTATTAACACAAACGCAACCTTCACCGCCACGGATCGGATCGGGTCGGATCCAGTGGAAACAACCCTAATGATAAAAAGTAACATAAAATAAATAAACTGTAGTCATTGTTTGTGGTACAGAGACTACAGTTTTCATTGAATATGTGCGATGTGGGTGACTCATTAACCAATTAATACAAATGGGTCGGTTCACATGTGGGCCGTCTGCCTGTCAGCCTGCTGCCTGTCGGCTGGTCTTTTTCTTTAGCTATTGCAACACCCACATGAAACCCATAAACACACACACACACACATATATATATATATATATATATATATATATATATATATATATATATATATATATATATATATATATATATATCAATCACAGAATATTCAATAAAAACAAGTTGATTTAGGGGATGTTGAAATATCTTTGACATTATGCAATTTATTATGGCATCATTTCACTGTCAGAGATCTACATGTCTTCATGAGTCATATATACATGTATATATATATATATATATATATATATATATATATATATATATATATATATATTTATTCTCTGTGTGTGTGTATGTATGCGTGCATATTACTACAATGTACCTTTTCCAGGTGCTTTCTAATATGGTGGCCCGGCATGTCAGGCACCACCCAGAAGATGGTGGGAAAATGCCTTTGTTTCATGGCAGTAATGATTATGTCAATTGTACATGTGAGTAAGTAAGTTTCAGTGTCGGCAAATTAGGGCACCAGACACTCTTTTGCAATGAACAAAAACAAGCATGTGTGAGTTAATAGAAAGATGTATATGTGCCTGTTTCGCAACTTGACTTCTTCAAAAATTAACTGTAGTATTATATGCAATCTCAGGTTACTAATGAGCTGGTAATTATTATGTGATAAAGACGTATCCACATGAGAAGGAGTGTTTTAAGTCGATTGTATGACCTGCTTTTACAGATCCCAACCACAAGTAAGCCCTCTTTTAAGGAAATCGATTAATTGGCCAATACCAAAATCCAAAGAATAGGCGTAACAGAACTGATAATGGAACGGCTATATTAGTACAAAAAAGACACTATACTTTGACTGTACAAGTGCCATTTTGTAATTTAATAAACGCATATAAATCAGGGTCTTTTTTCCTGACGTGATTATTAAAATAAGGAGGCGGAATATAAAGCAGTATGCCAGCCATTCAGACGTCAGGTGGGCTTCATTGCAAGTAAAGTTAAACTATAAGAATTGCTATACTCAGTGCACATTGAGGGGAAGCTGGCAATTAGTCTCTCAGGCAGTTGTTTTATACAATTTTGAGATAAAAGTAACATTTTGAACAGATGATCACTGGTTGCAGTGAACTACATATTTAATAAATGGATACCAAAGACAAGGGTGTGCTCATTTATTATTAAAACCCCTGTCATAAAAATTATCCGTTACTTCTGTGTTATGAACACAAATATTTACTTGCAATTTATTGAATATATAACCTAATTGAACCTATTCGTGCCAAGTTGGATGCCGTTTCCCACTTCCATGCAGTTAAACAAAAATAATTAATAACATATTATAGTCACGTGAGTATGAATCTCATCGTTTCTGATTGACCTGTATATTCGTGGCCTATTGTGCTTGATTTCGCGGTTCTAGATAAACATTTATCACTTTACAAGTGATGTAGATATACTCCATGGGTGAAATATTGATTACGTATAAACCTGCCTCTATGGATTTTTTCAAACACTCTGTTGCATCGCTTAACTGAGACTACATCACAGTATTTGGGTCGGATCTTATAGTCAGCAATAAAAAACTAAGGTCAACGTACAGCTCAAAGATGACATTAAAATAATATTGTGTAATTGCACTTAGACAAACCCTCTACAACGCAACCGGATCTTGTCCAACTCCAACTTAATGCTCTTTCTCTTCAGCCAGCCAAGACCGGCAGGTGGCCAATTGTTGGGGTTTTTTTTTTTTTTTTGGTTTTTTTTTTTTGGTTTTTTTGTTTTGGTTGTTTTTTTTTTTTTTTTTTTGTTTTGTTTTGGGTTTTTTTTTGTTTTTTTTTTTGTTTTGTTTTGTTTTGTTTTTTTTTTTTGTTTTTTTTTTTGGTTTTTTTTTTTGGGTTTTTTTTGGTTTTTTTTTTCCTTTGTTTTTTTTTTTTTTTTTTTTTTTCGTATGTTTTTTTTTGTTTTGTTTTGTTTAGATTTTTTTGTGGGTTTTTTTGGTTTTTTGTTTTTGTTTTTTTTTTTTGGTTTTTTTTTTGGTTTTTTTTTTCGTTTGTTTTTTGTTTTTGTTTTGTTTTGTTTTGTTTTGTTTTGTTTTGTTTTGTTTTTTTGTGTTTTTTTTTTTTTTTTTGTTTTTTTTTTTTTTGTTTGTTTGTTTGTTTTTTTGTGGGGGGGGGGGTGGTTGTCGGTTTACAACAGAAAAGAAAAATTATTTGAATGCGAATCGTATATGAGACGTATCCAGATAAAATAACTCTGGCCAACAGCTTCAGGTGGCGTGAATCGGGTGCTTAGTTAACCTGGGTTCCCCATCTTAATATCAGCTATTGTAACACCATATTTTCCATTTTCATTTTCATTTTCACTGTTAGGATCTTCATATTAAGTGCACAAGAAATTGCCAATACTGTGTAATTGTATTTATTCATATGATATGAAAGGCTTACCCCCAGTTGACCTGGGCTCACATATTCTGGGTGGCCATTCTGATGTCATGTTAACCATGTGCTTGATACAGACTGGGGCAATTGGTCATTGTTCAAGCAGCAAGCCGGGCTTGATTATTTTGGTCTCCTCTGATATTTATACAAAAATGCGCTCCTGTGCGTGTGAAAATTTTTGCGTTTGAATCAAATAACAAGGTGACATCAAAATTGCCTTTTCTAATGAAGGTGAAAATCCCCTCGTGGTTAGCCTAGGGGAATTTCACGTTCATAATAATTGATCGACCTAAAAAATCTAAGCAAACCCATCAATTCACCTTGATGGATGAACGAGCATGAAAACAAGCCTGCACTTCAAATCATATGAACGCGATATATTTTACCTCATTATGTCACCAGGCAGTGTGGTCATACCACCGTGTCTCATTTGTGCTGCATGTATGAAGACCTCTGTCTGTACTTCTAAACAGATTCATCGCCACACATGCCATATGTCAGCAATTCGCCGGGGCTGCAACGATCTTGTACACAAATCTAAAGTAATTATTCTGACCGAATTTAACATGCTAAGGACAAGCGAGAGCCAGTGTGTTGGTTTATATCGTTTGCAGGACATATCATCGGTCTGGTCGTGGGCCGAATTAGATTTCAAATATGGGAATAAGTTAAGGTAGGAAATATTCATTAGGGCATGCTGAACTATTTCGAAACTAAGATGTGCGTGTCATTGTATAGATTTATAAATATCTTTCTGTGTTTCATATAGTACCGATTAAATTATGTCGACAAATCGGAGTCACTGCACTACCATCAGCAGCAATATTGTTGCCTTGCCCCAAAAATTATATGTCGCGAAGACGGGAGATGAAAACATATATATATATATATATATATATATATATATATTTATATTGTAATGTAAGTGTATGTCATTCAATTAAAAAAAATCGAAATACAACAGACTTGCACAAATATATAGATATGTGTACAGTGCATGTTCCGGGGTTTTTTTATGCCTGAACAGAGGAGGTCGCTGTCACTACGTGGACCGATCATATGCGACTGACGCTCGTAGTATGATTCAACACCTCACTGAAAATCTGAAAGGTGTGGCATGCTTGTTTCTGAATCAGGTAGGGACCTATGTATATTTTACCAAAAAGAAAAAAAAAACTGAATGTAAGACTGATTGTCACAGATTACATTTTCATATCTCCAAATAGTTCCGGGTGAATGTTGAAGAGCCCAACAAAATATGTTATGAAGCGTGCGGGCCATTAACGACACGAGAAATAAAGAGACGAGGAAAACATCGCATAATGTTTGGACATGTATGACATTTTTCGTACAAAACGCTTTAAAATGTATGCATCCACAATATATCCGTTGTACTAAAAGTGGTAAACTGCTATACCGCGACAAGGACACGTCGATTCGGTTCTTCCGTACATCCCAAACTAAATTAGAACTGTTACTTGATTATAAGGCCTACTCGTCTGAGCTGTTACAAGAATTCCAGGTGCACGTCCTTAAAACATTTTTACTTAAGAACCACCATGCATATACTTTAAGGGACAAAAAGAAATGATCCATGTCAACAGAATTCCTTGGCGTGCTTATTATATCCAAAGCGCACCAGGAGCAGTTGCTGACTCAGGCATCCGTCTTAAGTCTGAAAAAGGTTAAAAAAAAATACTGAATTTCATTCACAGAGTAGTGAAAAATAAATACATAAATGAATGAATGAATGAATGAGTGAAAGAATGAATAAATAAATAAATAAATAAATAATAAATAAATAAATTTGTTCCTCATACTCTTAGGTTAAACTCAATTATTATATGGTGATCGTTTTGTTATACTTCTAGAATCTGACAGAGGTATCTGCCGACTTCTTGTGCCGCTTGACTTTGATCAGGCCCACCGTGTGCCTTGATAAATATATTATATACCTGACGGTGAATCCCAATCCACACACAGTATTTTCCGTTTCGAGAACGATGCAATCGACCGTGAGCAAAATTTGTCAAAATAACACTTTGTCCAGGCGCACAATGAAATGGCTGCGTCATCCGTGGGTGCAACATGATGATGTGATGCTATTGGTTGTTTTTAACACCCCACTATACGGCTTAATACCGTACATGGAAACCCTTTATCGAAGTCAGTTTAAATATATATTGTATTGTGGACCAACAAACATTGATCCGCGTATCATCAAGCAGCACAACGTCTCGTATGTCACCTTTCACGAGAGACGGTACTCAGCTGACCTTCTTTATAAGTGTATCATTAAAGCAATCATGAAAGCTATGGACTTAGACGTTAGAGGCATACTTATGAAAGGAGACGACGTCTATATTAACCCGAAACTGGCATATCTGAGACCAAGAAATATACCGTGGTACGTACCCTACCCCAATCATTACCACTATCAAAAAGATATGCTCAACTCGCATCAGTACGACATGTCGCGTCTTCCTTGGCGCTATTGGTTATCGAGAACTGAACGGGAAGTCTCGGCAGCTTTGAGAATTATAGCTTATCATAAAGGGCATTCCCCTGCACTGAAGAAATGCCGACACATCTTAAACTGTACTGAAAAGCGATGCGATTTTTTGGGCTTTGGTGGGGCTGCGGATTTTCTCTACACGCCACGCCATTTATGGAAGTCATTTTTAGAACTTGCAGCTATCTTTAGCAAATATGGGGTTTATGGCGAAATTGCTCTACCAACCATACTAAGATGCATCTCAAATGACACACATGTTCTACAACTACGGGGAACTTTTGATCGGTCACCACGGAGACGCTTCAATAAACCATGGCAAAACTTTGACGATGTTAAGCAAACTGACTTTTTTCATCCATTAAAGCTTGGTCCTGGATTACAAGGAAATGCCGATTACATCTACTTTTTTTGCCACACATATCTACCTTATATGCATTGTCCCTGATTTTCTTATTCTTTGGCCATTCGTATAAACTCAGGTAAGAGAACCCATCAAAAATCAAATGTTTGCAAAAAACTAAAATAATTTAGTTTTGCCTGAGACACCCCCCCCCCCAAAAAAAGAAAGAAAGAAAGAAAGAAAGAAAGAAAGAAAAAAAACAAACAAACCTAATGTTGATTTTACATTGAAAGGTCAGTCTTCTGGAATGGGATATATCCTCAGTCTTTGACACTGTAGTGGTCCTCAACTTTCCAGTCATATCCATATACGAATGATTGATACTGAATACTGTAAAATAAAGATACTTTACCATCAAAGCAGACGCCTTGTTTCTTTTGTATTCTGTATTTATATACAGGTTTCACAATATGCATTTATACTTCCTTGTCTGTCATTTTAAAGTCTTCATCCAAAGACAATTTTATCTTGAATGGCTAAATGAACTGTGATGCTTGCACGTATATGCATGTATCAAACATTGTCAGATGTTGAGGCTCACAGTTGTGAGTTTATATAAAGGTGTATTTTAATACCTATATTTAACAAGCACTCACAACTCTTGAGGCTTTTATAACAGCGACACAAATGCTTTCTACCATCTTATAAATTGTTCACACACATTTGAATATATGAGCACGAACGAACAGCATACTTGCCAGAACTTCCATATGGTAGAAAAATAAATTAATCTCATGCCAAGAATAATTTCTAGGAAACGGCGCCCTCACTGTCCCGCATTCACGTTAAGTTCCTTCCCCGTCCAGGTAGAACTACAGAATCAACACACCACAATCAAATGCTAATTACAAGTATGCATAGGGCCTGTACGCAAGAATACACTGTGGAGATTATTTAAATGAAAGTCCAGCACTGTACACTTTGTGGACAACCAGAGTGATTTGGTCTTCATATGCACAAGGTTTGTGGACTGGCGCTTGAAGCATGCATTACACATCCATACGCAATGTACTATGGGTCGCAGTTGGTGGCGTCAGTTAACGTTGCCTTTCTGCTATCGGACAGAATATTTTGGGGGCGATAAAAAAAGTTCTGCCAAAACTTTTATTGCATTTGAATGAAAAAGAAAGAATTTCCAAGTCCCTATTTTATGAAACAATTCAAGAATTTAATACAAATATGCCACGAATTTTGTAATCACCCCCCGAATAGGGGTAAGTTAACAAAGAAATGTATAGACCATGAAGATGAGTTTTATTTCTCTATGGTATCCAACTTGAATAAAAGAGAAGTACACTAGGCCTAGATGTAAACACGAATGGGCCTACTAGGCTAGGCAAGAACAGTGGCCTTTATCCTTTTGGTATATGAATAACAGCGTTGCCCTTACGCTTACATGTATAATACTGGCATGGGCAGAAAATATAAATAATAGCAAGCGGAAGCGACCTCTCGTGGTTACGCAGGTAACATGATTTGTGTTCCTATCATGGTGGAGAATTTATATTGTTGATTCCAAATCAAGGTAGACCTCTCGCGGCTAACCAGTGCACGAGATTTTTGCCGTGCGGAGCGTCATTGCGTATAACGCAATTTTTTCGTGCATCCCGGGAATTGTCCACAGTTTTATTTGAACCAAAGTCTAAAACATAGCGGCCATCGTGGAAATTATTTCAATAATACCTGTCTATTTGGAAAACGTTGTCTATAAAGTGTGATAAATGATAACGATCGGGCTTCACGGACTCGCATGGTTGCAACCTCGCCTGGCAAGCACGCATCTAGGGCTGCAAATGGGTTTTCCGCGGGCTAGAAAACGTTGACAGGTGTAACCTAAACCAAAATAAAAAGTATCTAACATTTGTTGCTAATGTTGCGTCTTACCTTAGTTAATGTCTTCGGACAGTGCAGTCACCAGATCACAACTCACATTAGTCTACATCCCTTTGCAGCCCCAAAACGACATGTTGACAGCTCAGATTTGGTGTTGCCGGATCGTTGATCCAAACTGACCGCTACACACGATTCCAAAGTTGCTTACAAATACTAAATTTACTGCATGTAGGAAGCCAAAATTTGGTGCCGCAAGACCAAACAGTAAATTCTGTACACTGTTTGCGATTTCTGAATTCAATTACTTTCTCAGGATAAATTTCAGAGGAACCTAGGCCTAAGACGTGTCCCTGCATTGAAAGCTGGAGAAACGACCGCCCGGCTAGGCTGGGGTTTCCCGGCGAATTTCGTCACAAAGACCGCACACAATACATGAGCGAAAAAAATGGGTTGCACGAATTTACGTGGGTGTGGCGGTGCTATCAACGGCCCTTTTTATTGCTCAGATTTGTTGATAGTTAATACTGAAAAATGGTGCAGGCCTATATCTTCAAAGGCGTCATTATTTGCAGGGGGTATCTGGGGTCTTCAATATGATTTTAAGGAAAAGGAAATCGATTCTTGAACTTGTTAAGTTTTGATTTACCAAGCTAGGCCTACAATTTACACTCATGAGCATTATATTCCAATCGAATGCTTACAGTAATTTATTGTGGTGGCACTTTACACATTTCCTTAAATATAAGAGCGAGTGTTAATAACTTCCATGGTAGGCCTATACCTCATTTAAAAATTGTGGTGACCGCCAATGCTAACGTCATATATACGATTATAGAAACCAGAGGCCAGAGGCTTCACATTGGGATTAACGCGTTTCAGCAGATGAAATAAATGCACTTCAAGGAGTCATGAAATTGTATGCCTCCATTAAAAATTTCTCGATTTTGCGTTTCTTAAAGTGTTCACTGTTCACAAAGAAAAGATAAACACTGTTTCACTTCACAGGCATTGCATTTTGACGAACACGCATCACTTAAACCCCCTTGGGGATCCTCTAGACCTAATAACGTGCGGCCCTCACTGCATCAGGTCACAGCTCAACTCTAGCAGACCATACTGTGGTCACTTCAGGTCTGAGCGTGAAAGTTGTTGAGTCGTGCCTTCTTTCCTTGGGTAAAAAATTATCTCAAGTCCTTACCACAGGGGAAGGTTGCGGAGTGAAATTCACATCTAAGTGGGACAAAGTGTACTCGTCTCAATTTACTGCTGTGTAGGGAGGGGCGGGAGCTTGGCTGAAAACCTAACATTCTGTAGTTAATTTTTTCCCACTTTTTCCAAACTAAAAGTAAAATTGTCCAAATATTACTCCCCAGTTGAATTCAAACACTGCGTTGAATTACAAATAAATAGCTCAAATTACAACGGTGCAGACCTACATGAATTCGAAGTCAACAATTTTGTTCCATGCACATGATTTATACTGAAAACCAAATATCACTAATGTCTCACTCACTTTTGTCACTCATATCCCAGAACTAAAACAGCCATATCCGTTAGCTCATTGACATTTTTGTATTTTCCACAACTATATTAAAGTTGCGAAGGACATTTTCTTTCAATTTGTATTTTTTCAGATAATTAAAGAACATTATTTATTGCTAGACTGATTAAACAAATAAAATCTGATAACTTTCACCATAATTCTTTTTTATTTTCTATAAATTGATTCTTGTAACTTTGATATTTTTCAACATGGATGAGTGCACATATTGCAACCAGAAATTACAGACACACAGGTATCTCTTGTCATACAGTTTGACCCCTGACCGCTACTCCCGCGGCTAACCAGTGCACGAGTCACTGCTGGTAAGAAAAAAATATGAGCGGAGGCATATATTTTCACCAGCCATGTTGAAAGAAGATATAGTTTTTTTCCGTGTTGCAGGTGATGTAAAATATTTTTAGGGCAGTTGGAATTTTCCTGTTTCAAATGAAAGCACTACATTCAGTACTTCGTTTCAAAACCAGTCAATTCATGAGGAGTCACAGAGCTACCTTCTCTGCATGGACAATTTTGATAACTTGCAACACGTGGCAAAATTACCAGTTAGGGATCAGATTTAAAAATATATGTCATAGAAACATTATTATGTCCAATATCTGTGTTTTGTCAATATGGTGGAACTTTTCAATGGGAAAAAATTGTCGATTGCAAAGAACGTCCACTATCCCACCTGTATCATATATTTCCATTGCAAACACTGGAGTTCATTATTATGCTGTGTTACCCACAGCTAGCAAGTTTGTATGTGCCACTTTGCCACCTGAACTCTTGGGTGAGCAAGATTCAACTATAAATGAGGAGGAAACAACAATCAGTGATGATGATGATGATGATGATGATGATGATGATGATGATGATGATGATGATGATGATGATGATGATGATGATGATGATGATGATGATAAAATGGATGACAATGCTGATAAAAATCATGATGAAGGTCATGGTGATGATGCTGACAATAATGGTCAGGGTGATGAAAAACGTGATGAAGGCCATAGCTATGATAATGATAAAGGTTATGGTGATACCGATAATGGTGATGATGGTCACAGTCATGGTGACAAAAAGTGTGATGAAGGTCATGGCGATGATAACGATATCTCGCATGTTGATGCTGATGGTGGTGATGACAATGATAGTCACAGTGATGATGGTAACTATATAAATTGTTATTATGGTGATGATCACCGTGACAAAAAAAAAACAGATCTACATTCCCATCATATCACTCTCCATTCAGAAAAAAAACCGCACAGCACCTGAATCTACAAATCTCTGGCAGCCAGCTGCAAAACGCCAGAACACTCAACATGTTATCACTGTTTGGTCATGGCATTGTGCCACTTGTTTGAATCTATTACCCCGGGTTTAATACCCATTACTTTTCAACATACAAAGTAAAAATGTAACTACCAGTTCCATGCCAAAT
Organism: Hermodice carunculata; assembly: GCA_964020975.1. Taxonomy (NCBI): domain Eukaryota; kingdom Metazoa; phylum Annelida; class Polychaeta; order Eunicida; family Amphinomidae; genus Hermodice; species Hermodice carunculata. The sequence continues at coordinate 27,049,311 of OZ026627.1, forward strand.
CAACTTTAGGCCAGGCCATATTGTCTATCGCATTGTACACACACACACACACACATACATATATATACATATATATATATATACACACATATATATATATATATATATATATATATATATATATATATTATTAATGCATACATGCGTACATGCACATTAACATATAAATAAAAACATTTGGAGCTTGTGCACTTGTCCTTAGGGTATGAGCAATTATTGAAAGTTTGTAAAGACACATTACAAGTATATCCATGCCAAGTTTCATAGGAATCTGATCAAAATGTTGAAGTATTGATCTTTGTAGTGTATTGACGTGCCGTAGGTTTTGCAGAAGCCTATATTCTATGGTTATGTAGAACCATACCATTGAAGTCCTCTGGTGTCCTTTACCTCCATGATGAGCCAACTACAACATGAACAGTACACTGGATGCACAAATCACAAATTAGTATGTATATATATATATATATATATATATATATATATATATATATATGTATATATATATATATATATATATATATTAAACCGGAAAACAGTCAGAGCTCCCTCTCCTGTCCTGCAGATGGAGCTCAAGTATGACACTTATTCTCTAACAGCTAGGAAGGCCAGCAGAAAGTTTGACAGCCACCTATTTTCATGTTTGTTTTCTTGGGATAAAATACAGGACATGAAACCTGTGCTGATAAAAATTCATAAAAAATAACCGAAGTTCGATCATTGGAAAAATAATAGTAGAGATCCTGGCAATACACACAGGACCGAATTTTGTATTTGACATTTAAAGTAACGTAAATGTGGAAAAAATTCACAGCTGCCTCTTCCATCTTTTACATGAAGCTGAAATATAATACGTTTACTAGTTAGTGACAACGCAGGTTTCCAAACAACTAGAGAGGCAAAGAGAAACTTTAACAGCCACTTGTGTCCATGTTTGTTTTGTTGGAATTAAATACACAAAATAAACGTGTGGAAATTGAAATTCAGACAAAAACAAGCTCGATTATGAAACAAAAGTAGTAGAGATCTTCTCAATACACATACCACCAGGGTTTTTTTTAAATGACATAAGAAAGGACATTCCAGTATAAAATCAAAGACAGATAGGAATTATTTTTCCCCACAGCCCTGGTAGTACGGGAAAAAGTTTAATGAAAGAAAATATTGATATGTTTGTATCAGCTTTGCCTATTCACAAAAAATGTCCAAAGATCTCACTCAGTGAAAAGGCGATTTAAGCTTTAGGCGTGGATTCACTCTTCTTGCATTTCAGCACAATCATCCAGGCATTTCTCAATTATACCTCAATGACGGTGAGCTGAATTGCAAGGAGGTACTCCTATCTGTCAAGTTCATTGCTTACTTTTCGTCATTTCCCTTTTTATAAACATTTGGGTCTGAATTATGCGACATACTTGTGTCTGTATTTTCGTAGCTAATTGCGCCTCTCATGTTTTTCCACACGAGAATGTTCCCTGTGCAGCCATCAACATATGACAATTGATGTATGTATTTTTTTATCTCAGAGTCTGAGTATACATGTATTTCACCTTGTACAGCATTCTTTCACTTCACATGTTGTTTTTAATTTCTAAATTGCTTCATAAAAGAGATCAGGAAAATGAGCAGCACTATTCATGTAATTTATGGCTTCTTACTTTTTCGATCTGGCAGTAGGTGGGATCAAGTATCCTAATCAGTCTACCCAGGTCCAACGCATTTGTGTCTAGGTAGATGTAGCTCGATTGGTAGGTTGTTGCATAATAGTTATGGCACCAGCTATCACAAATTGCATTTTTAAGTAGCGAGTAAAGGACAGTGTCCGACAGTCCATAATATATGGCAATATTGGGTGTGTTGTCGAATATTTGAACAAAATGTATGGCATTTATGTAAATATGGTTATTTTCAATAATCTTTATGGCTTGTTTGTCAGGGCCCAGTATGCATGGGAATTATTGGCGCTGCAGATGACTGTGAGGTTAAAACAGTACAAATATCCCAAGTAAACAAGTAAGTTCATTGCATTGTTAGCATGCTAAATATTTCATTGTACATAAAACATTTCTGATTTTGGGTTGACTACTTGAAGCTAAAGACTTTGGCTGCATCCCCCACAGGATCTTTTATATAAACAGTGGCACAATGTATAAGAGATTGCAGCTTCTCCCCTGAGCAGCAGAAGTTAGAAACTACAGTAGTGACTACGTTTACTGCAACCTCTGCCAGCGAGCAAATCTGCGAGCAGCTTGCAAGCAACTTATGAGCGGTACCAGAAATTGCCCATGGGCAACCTACGGGTGGATCACAGACCAAGTCTGTGTGATAATGCAGGTGCGTGCGAGTGCGGGTGGGAGTGCGAGCACGGGTTGCCCCCGAGCACCAATGCTTGTCAGTGTGGCCCACGAGCTTAGTTACGCCAAGGGGAAGTTCCCAACATCTGTATCCCTGCATGGTATTTACAGTTTGTATGTACATATACGGTTATATGTTTCTCCCATTTGGGGGATATGATAAACATCGTAACTTGCTTTTTCATTTCATTAGGGCCAACGTTTGCTTCTGGTTGAAACTCTGAATAGTATGAGAGAGTGAGAAAGACAGAACGACAACGTGACATCTACAAGCTAAGGGAGGAGGCATTCTTTCCCTTAAAACATGATAGTCTACTCAGAACAGTTTTTTTTCTTTTCACACACTGAACTTTTTTCTGCATGAGTTAAGAATAACATTCATATGATGACATATACAAAAAGTTTTGAACACAATATGGGTTATCAACAAGCCCTTGATTGATGGGGTGTAGCATGTAAATATTCTTGCTCTTCCTTGTTTGCCAATGATTATACAGCATGCTGATATGAGATATTTAGAGAATCCATATTTGTCATACGTTGTTAATATTAACATAAAACTGGATGCATCACCCGGGTTACACTGATTTGTGATTACCCTCCCGCCCCCCCCCCAAAAAAGAAAGAAAAAAGAGGTAGCATACTTAATGTAATAATATCTTAATCTTAGTCTTACACGCTTCTTGACTGACCACTGAACAACTTATCTGCTGCTGCCGAACCAGCTGGGTGCGGTAGGGGGTGATGGGGGAGTCCACTGAAAAAGCAAACCATTCGCTTTACGATAATGCTCAAGGCATATTCCAGGTGACTGAGTTTTCATTTGCCTACTTTTCAAGTCATTCACATGTATAAACAAGTTCGACTGAGAAGAACTATCACGATTCAATTCAAACATGCTGTTTCCATAAACCACATTTTCTCCTGGCGTTTGTCACGTACTATGTGCCTGCAGAAAAGATCGTGAATTACTTTCAAAACAAACTCTCATCACCTCTGCCCCCCCCCCCCGCCCCCCCCCCCACCCCCGTTAAAAAAAAGACATGTACATTTAGCTGAATGTTGCTGGTTTGTTGAATCTCAAGCTTTTGTCGTTCGTTTTTGTACTGTCATAGTTGGGCTGGAATGTATGAAGGTTGGTAATGCTTCTTCTGAACAATTATTGACTATTGTGCCTGTGGCATAGTGGACTACACAATCAAGGGGCCACACAAAGAAGACGCGTAACATACGTACTCTATCTTGGCTTGCACTAAATAGACTCCAGTATACAGCAACCTAAACAATCATAAAGAAAAACTAGTTTGTGGAGTGTCTGATATATAATTGTGATAATTTTAGCTTCCAAATTACGAAATGTAACTGTTTCAGTAAAATCAAAGTTTGCAGGGATGATGTTAGCATATGTACTTTTAATATCTCGGATTACCAGTCTTAGTTTCCCCAAGCATGGGGGGTAAATAACGTTATTATTATTGTTATTGCACGTGTGCGCGGGATGGTCACTGGAGTTGATGTGGGCATCCACTCGGTCATCCCAGTGCCTGTACATGTGTCATGCCCCAGTGTGTGCTGGAAGTGCCTCCTAACTCTGACCGCCATGGGCATAATATTGTTATTGAAGTTTTCAGACTTTAAATCTTTTAAAGTCATTACTCTCAGGAGCATCGTGTGGTGATCATGTTTTAGTGTCTCATATATTTTAGTATATAGATGTATCGGTCTTAATTTCCCAATACATGCGGGTTCAAAGAAAATTATTATTATTATTATTATTATTATTATTATTATTATTATTATTATTCATCTTCTTAATATCGTAATTAAATAACCGTTACTGTTAGTGAATTTAGTGATACACTGGAGCCAAGTCCCTGAAGCATTGACTGGTGCGATCAACACTACACATACATTATCCATGGATATTGTGACATTCCAAATTTGGTCAATATCACCATATGTAGCCAAATCAAGACATTTTGTCAATGTACAAATGGGTAATGTTTTGCTTTGTTGTGGCCATTTAGTTTTCCGATGTATTAACAAAGAAATAGTGAGGGGAAAGTTCAATCCCGAAAAAATATGGGTCTACCCCATGAAAACCTGCTACTGTTGCCAAACATTTGTGTAAACATTCTCCCAAAATACAATAAAAATAACTTGTGAAGGGAATGACAACGTTCCCACATTCATAACAAAAAAGTGTCCAGAAATAAGCGGGTAAGTGTCTTGTTACCTCACATACGGGGGAGAATTTTCCTGGAAATATGAGTAACTGTTTTAGTTGAACAAAAAAAAAAAGAATAAAAAAAGAAAATTTTGCGTTGTCTTTCTTTAAGGAGTGGAGCCCCAACCAAGGAAAAGTTACCATTGCATGTGTGAAATAGCTCATACTAGCCCCCTTTCAGCCTTTAGCCTCATATACCTTTAACAATATGCATGGAAAGTATCACAATTTGGATCAGCAGGGATCTAACATACTTTTGGTCAACTGTTTATAGATGCACAGACCGAAACAGTCCTGAGACTTTCGTAATAATATCAAGATCATGTTTTCATCACTGTTTGCAATATCAGCCTCCCTCTTAGAGTCCAAGTACTTTCATATTAGTGTGTTATAGCAACTGCAGGCCTATGATGCACCGTTATTGAGGTATAAAGTGACCTTCACTTGACCTTTCAAAGCCATTCAAGGTCAAAATTAACAAGGTTAATCAAAAACCCATTGACACTTTCCTGTTCTTGATTAATAGTGTCAATGGGTCGAGGGTCCGTCATTACTGAGATATCTTGCCGCTAGTCATCTTTGCTGCTATACCCATAGTAACTATGGCAGCATGTACTTAAATCGTTACCAATAATTCATTATTTTGTTAATTTGTTACAAATTAGGATGTGCCTGCAGCCCCCGATAGCAGAGAAAAAGTGGACTCCAGATATGTTCCATCTAGCTGGAACAGAGTCATTGATACGAAAAAAAAAATACTTAGTTGGTGATGTACCTACCTTGGACTTCAAGATTTTTCGTTCACTTGTTTAATGGCTACCAAATTGTGATTACGGATTGTTCTTGTTTGCTGCCAGTTTTTGTGTAGTTTTTCTAATATAGTTGAACACCTTTTTTTTCCGTTTCCTGTTTGAATGTTATTCATTTAAGTTGTCAATATTATATCTTATCGTCTTACGATATTCAGTGATTAATATTTTGATGGTGTAAATTCAAATTTTGCTGTTATATTTGAGGTTCTTAATGTTGATGTGCTTGCCAAGATTCCACTTGGAAGGATTTAAGGGACTAACATATTGGAACGTCATGGTCTCATGCCACATGACACAATTAAGGAGAAACCCAAAATAACAAGAGAAGGACCTTTAAAATAAGGAAGATTGTAGGACAACCTGGTAAACACATTAAAGTCTGAAAGTCCTCAGAAGTGTGTCTGTACAGCTTGGAAGCACATACTTACCCCCCCCCCCCCTCCAAAAAAAAAATAGATAAAACAAAATAAGTAAAATAAATTGAAATAAAAAGAGAGACAAAAAAAACGAAAACCTGTAGCACTGGAGCATGACCCTATTTGAAAAAAAAATGAACAGAATTCCACCCACAGTACATGCCAACAAAGATTGAAGTGACTCTCATTTTAAAACAAGTTGGGTTGTCAACTGCCATTGCAAACCTTATGTACCTTTATTGCATTGGAAAGAATGCAATAAGAAATGGACACATACTGATAAAAAGAAATGATTAAAGATATTGAATAGCTGGGAACCAACATTATTTGACAATTCCACAAAATGCGTTTCGTGCAAGTATCTGCATAGTCGAAAATGCTGCATCCCAACATCCAACGTGGGCCAGTTTGGACCCGGCTGCTGTATTGCCTTTAAGACAGGCATTATGAGGCCAATCTGAAGCACCACGGGAATGATTTCATGACTTAATATAAAAATGAAAAAGTGTGCTTTGTATATCAGAAATATCGTACCTGAGGTGCTCCACAGTAATGAAATCGCCACCAGATACGCTTTCATCTTTCATGACATAAGGATGTTGTTAACTATTCCATTAGTTACAGTTAATTGATCACAATTTTTATGTACTTCCTCACATTATACTCTACTTACTCATATGTGCATTGTTGTTCAAGACTCAGTTGTATGTCACTTGTAGACTTACCATTCATTTTAGACTGATAAAAATCACCAAATTGCTGAGCAGAAATATTAAAAGGGCTTTGTACAAGAATTGTTGTATAATATGTTCCAACAGAAGACATACTGAGCCGAGTATACAAGCCATTGCTATTTTGACATTCATTTACAGATTCGCGTGCTTCCATAAGGGTTGCATGATTGGCATTGGTTCTCACATTTTTGCAAGTTTCACATAACAATGTGTCACTGTCATTACATTCAAAATGTTTCCCAGATCTTTTGTTTAGAAATATACCGAACCCAGTTCCTACACAGCAAGCCTTTGCTATTTCCACCTGTACCTAACTGTCTGTACCTGATTTGTTTCACATTTTGAGCTTGCTTCACAATTGTTCAAGTTCTGTTAATAGCCTTAGCCTAGCCACTTCATATAATAGATATGGAATTTTCATCACCCATTTAAGGCAAAAAATGTGATAATGTCACTACAGTGGTCTTTTTTCGCAAAGTCACTAATGTATCACAATGACACTGCCAAAAAATATTTTCAGTGATAAATTCCGTAACTTACCAAGGATTTTTGCAATTCCAAAATTACATAAAAACCCATATAAATTCCGTTTTATTGCTGGATCTAAGTTCTGTTCTACTAAAGAATTGTCAGTTCTACTAGCTAAAGGATTAGAAAAGGTACAGGAATTTTGGTTTAATTACTGTAAAAGAATTGAATCAACGTCAGGAGTTAATAGGTTTTGGATATTAAAGAATTCTGTAAGTTTACTTGATGCTTTACAAACAGATAATGTTTCACATTACAGACACATATCATCTTGGGATTTTTCTACTCTCTATACTACAATACCTCATGCAGATTTGAAACGTAGCATTCAAACATTGGTTTTTAAAGTTTTTGAGAAAAATAAATTTCAGAAAATTATAATTGGTCATAAACATGCTTTCTTTGGTGATTCTGCTAAGAACGGTCAACATGCATTTGACTATGATGCGTTTATAAAACTGTTTGAATATTTGATAGATAATATTTACATTCGTTTTGGTGATAGTGTCTTTAGACAGGACATAGGAATTCCCATGGGTACAAATTGTGCGCCACTTTTGGCTAATCTTTATTTATTTTATCACGAGTATAATTTTCTAATGAAAATGGCAAAAGATAAAAATTACCATGCTAGATCATTTAATTTAACTTTCAGATATATAGATGATTTATTAAGTGTCAACAACAAACATTTAAAAGATTACATAGCATCAATTTATCCTAGTGACCTGGAACTAAAAGAAACCACTGAATCGAACATAACATGCTCATTTTTAGATCTACTCCTATTCAATGATGATGGTATATTAAAATCAAACGAGTATGATAAAAGAGATGATTTCAATTTTGATATAGTAAATTATCCATATATAAGTAGTAATATTCCTATCAATCCTGCTTGTGGTGTCTATGTCTCAAGACTAACTGCTTTTGCAAGAAACTGTACTGATTTTAAAGATTTTGCTGATAGACATAAATCACTTTTTGGAAGACTTATTAAACAGGGGTTTTCCAAAATAAGATTAAAAAAAGGTTTTTCTTAACTTTAAAGATAAATATCAATATGTTCTACAGAAATATCATGTTGATTTATATGAACATATTAATAAGGTATTTTCTGAGTGTCAGTAAAACACATAGAAATATGTTTATGTATTTTAATGTTGTAGCTGAGATTGTTTTACCATGAGCTTGATCAAACTTTCAATACTGGAACATAAAATTTATTATAATTACAACAAATATAAAATGAAATAAGGACCATTTAAGTTCTCAGGCATCATGTTGAACAATACAGGCCTTCTATTTTCTCATCCTTTTGAATATTGTGACAAAATGTAAGGAAAACTTACTCAGCTGATGTGAGTAATATTTTTGTAACGAATTTTAAGCCTATTGTGCTGTTTTTTCTAGTGAGAATGGAACATGGAAGAGCTTAACCATGTTTCATAATAAATATAATATTAGGTTCAAGTTTAGTTATCCTGTGTTCACGTGGAAACTTTTTTTGGTGTTTAAATTCAAATTTTGTCATGTTACGCAATTCTAATGTAAATATAGTAGTCTAACTTAAAATTCTTAATTGTCCTGTCATTGTTTGGATGATGTCTGTGAACTATGGTCAAGTAATTACCTTTTATAACTGTACATTAACATTAAGGGCTAAATTTGTTTTAGGCCTACTTTAAATGAATGTGAGTGTTTTCCAAAGTGGGAGGATTGAGATCCCGTAAAACCGGTTTAACCCAATGCCAATACGTTGGTAACCTGTTCCAAGTCAGGTAAAAGATACTCTCATTCGTTTAAATATCATTACTGTTGGTCATGGATTCTTCTGACGACGAACACTAGCATGTCTTACTATTGCGTAAATGATCCTGGATCTGACAAGGTTAAACTGGTATTCGGTTTGGTCTCATCACTATCACTGAAAACTGTTATCCACTTTTATTTTCATGGAACCCTTATATATTTGGTAACAATTTGAACAATCGGGCATTTTCTGCACATATTACAGTGCAGTAAGTGTTCCAAGTGTAGTGAAACTGATGTTGTTTTTTATAATTGTCTGATGAATATAGTTTGTAATTGTGACAGTCATGTCAGGTTGGCTCAAAGTGTTTAATGTACTCTTTCTCTGTCTCTCTCTTGTATAAATAATTAGCATCTAAATCAACTGAATGACAAGTTGCACTACGTCTGATTATAAATGAAAAAATTTAAAACTGTTACAGGAAAACAGTTATACTTACAGTTACCTTTAAGAATTTCAAATGATCCCTCCCTCTCTCTCTCTCTTCATAAAACCGAATTCTTTCTCTGATAAATGTAGTAGAATTTTACAATAATTAGGACTGTTTTACAATTTGACCTTTTGAACTTTATAGAACCACGAGTCAGATGTACATTATGCTTGGCTGACTTACAGATGACTTACAATAGCACACTACATTTTTGAATTCTAAATTATTACCCTAATAATTGACTTATTAGATGATTTGTGGGATTATGTGCTTTCTTGAACACTTAAATGTCCTTTCAAAAATACTTCTGGAAACCAACTTGAAATGTGACTGCTATCCTTACAAATTTTGACTATTGTAATGCATTTTTGACTACGTTTTAATGATTTGAGGCCTAGTGTCACTTGCTTCTGGCTGATGTTTAACATTTGAACCAATGTACCTACTATATTTGGAAATTCAAACACTTTTCTTTTTGAAATACTCTTAGTTTATCTCCTTTAAAACAACATCATGTCTTTAACTACATGCCTAAAACACATCGAATTATATAATCATGCTGTTTAGATTCTTATTGATGGTCATTTTAGGCCTAGAGGGCTTTTCTGATGGATTGATGTTGGTGTTGGTGTCGCTTTGTGGACTTTTATGGATGATGATCATTGTTGAGATGGTGGTTTGCAAGTAGTACCTTTTTAAATATTGGATTTTATTGACATTTTCAACAAGTTAAGAACCTCCACTTACAAATTCTCTGATGTGCTGCAAATTTTGGTCCCTTTTCATAAATTGTATGGTCCTGTATATGCATGAATGATGCAAATGTTCAAGCCAATTTACAGAAATAGGCCTATAATTTCAAACAAAACTTTTTGCATTCTGTCATGTGAAAACTAGATAAAGTTTTTTTCCCCCTATGGACGTTTGCACTTACGTTTTGGTCTCTTTTGGGTAAATACGAACTATAAATTTATATTTTTCAACTATACATACCAAGGAACATTGCCTTTGGTCGGAATTGACTTGGATTTGTTTTGTTAGGACTACGGTTTGGATATGGTAATGATACTGTCTAATTTGGTTAGTTTCTTGGTACAACAACATAGCAATTATGAAATTCAGCGGGGCAAATACAATTCCAAACTCAGTAACATACATATACATGTAGAAAGAGAAAGTGGGAGACACAGAGCATCAGGAAGGGGCAAACAGCAGGGTCTGTCCCTTTACAACAGTGTGTAAATAATGTCACAGCTATCGGTAGCCATCAAAAGTGGTCAATTTTCTTGTAAAAATATAGACCCATATAATACATGGATTGTGTAAGAGGCCATGCCCATATTGATCACTCTCCATTGCACAGATTCTGTGGGCAGTATATTTTCCTACCTACTTGTTTGTTGTAAATATCAGATAAAAAATTATTGTTAAAACTGAACTGTGAGCTTACATTGCAAATATTCAGATTTTTTTTTTTTTAAATTTAGATAAACATTTTTGATTTCGCTATGAGCGAAAACCAAAGACAGTATTATGAAAACAATGTAGAGCAGCAACTAGAACGGGAACTCATCAAATATAGTCCAAGTAATAAAATTGCCATGCTGCTGTCAACAATTCCATAGCAGACATTGATTGACCTGTAATAGTTGCTGAACATATGAACAATACAGGCAAAGAGATAAATAGATTGATTCAAGTAACAGATGGAATTACCTGAGGAAACACACAAAAGAATTTACATGTACTCTAGTGCGCCGTCCATTGGTTTGTCTATAAAGAAAAATTACCGATCAATTCTCACGTCCATGCAATAGTATGTGCTTGAGCTTAACGTTACATTTCAAAGACACTAACAATCATCCATCGAGGTATTTCTGACACAGCAATTTAAGTTACTTCCTATCCGAAACATGCTAACTCGAACACATAGCCTTTTGGCAACACAAACATTGTACTGTTATTAATAAGGTGGGATCCAACGATGCAATTATTATCATAAAATGCACATCTTATGTCGCATTTCAGAATGCAATAGTGTAAATATGAATAAGTCTAAAATACTTCCATATCTTCAAACAGTCATAATTATTCATTATGATCCCCAAAGAAGCCTGAATATTTTCTCATATCTTAAGAATTAATAAGTGAGGAATACTAAAGACACTGTTTGCCTGGTGAATTTTGACTTAAAATTTTTTTACACGCACATTATCGGAGTAATGCCATAATTAGGATCCATGACATACACTGTAGATATATACTGTGTGTGCACAATATCAATGCAATTGCACCTCAGTGTCAGAATCTCGTCTTCAGAGACTCTCATTTTGATGCTCTTTGGCTTAAAGGATTTTCAATCATTTGCATTGAAACAATATCTGGGGTTCAATGGGTCTAGACTGCCACCAGGAAAACTGCTGACCTAAGCCATATGATTCCATCAAAAGTGTCATACAAACTCCATGCAAACGTTTCAGAGACAAAGTCAAACTTAAGGAAAATTGGTAAACAGATTACATTTGCACATCCAGGCACTTTGAGGAGATATGAGCTTTAAAATAACAGGCTAATAAAACGACAAACATGCGGCTGGGTTGCATGCATGATGTGCATGTGGTTATAAGATGTGGCTTCGTCTGCCTTTCGCAAATTAAAGAACCAATTCGTTCCACACATGCGACCCAATAATGCTAAATTGTCTGGCGCTCTCTTGTGTTGGAGGTGCATGTTGGTATTTTCTATAAACCTGTGTCTAACCTTGACATCTACAAATGGATCAATTATCCGCCTCCTTAGTGACAAAACAAGTTAATTTTGATGTAAACTGTCACACTTTTATATGTGGAAACTTATTTTTTTCCCCGAAGTGAGTAAATTTGTGGTTTTCTTACCTCTAGCACAAGAGTTATCAAACTATTTGCCACTAGGTGGCCTATGGGTCTTCAGATTTCGTGAAGTGGCACTTGAAAGATTGGTATTCTTATGAAACATATGAATCAAGAATTATGATAGTTCAAATAAGTGGGACACTTGCAAGGATAATCAAATGAAGAGTAAAGGCAGTCTGCCACAACATATTACATGTCTACTTTATATATGCTCTAGGCATTATTTGCACCTTTCTATATATTTTGTAAAACAGCTATCCTTAAGAGTAAACATTGGTGTACAAGTTAGTCTGCAGCCACATAACAAACATTTGATGCAAAATGGTAATGTCAACATGAAATGCAATCTTTAAGCATTTTCATCCTAAAGTATTTTAGGGACAAAATGGGGACTGATGCAAAATCCAAAACAACCTGACCGAATCCGGCCTTCTGATTCTGAATTCTTAGTTGACTGATAATTGCGCCTGATCAGGACCTGGTTAGTTCACAGCCCATATGTTCAGATTTGATACCAATCCATATCATACACCTCATACCAATGCATATCGCATTATACCATAGCTATGCTTGTTGAGGTTCAAAACATCATAACTGGATAATAAAAAAGAGTCAACTTAACAGCAAGTCACACAATAGGATTCTGGCCAATTAAGTCCAGCCAGTGCAACCTGCAGCCTTGGTCTGGTGTCCTGACTGGCGGTCATTTTGAGCCAAGATCCAATCAGATGATTCAAAGTAGTTGTCTTGTAAACATGGAAAAAAACACGTTTCTGGCGTATGGCCAGTATTGCCCATTGTAAATGTATAAAAATTGATTTGAAGTTAAAATAAACGCTGAAGCTGGTACTTTCAGATAAATATCATGATCCAGCTGTCAATAATACGTTGACATTTGGGAATAAAAATTTTATCCATGACCCCAATGCAAAGTGTTTATGTACATAGTAAATGCATATGATTCGTTCAAGTCATACATTCCGAGCAGACATGGTAGCTTTCCCAGATCTTGCAAAAATGCAACTTACTATGACCAGGCCATAAATAGGAATGCACATTATTAATTAAAGTGACTTTATTATCAAGGTCCTGTTACGCCTATTAATCCCACCTGGACTGTGTGGGTAGGCTATAAATGTGAATTTGGGTAGGTTCCACTTGACAAACAGGCTGTGATGTTTTCGTAAAGGGTCACATGTCACATGTTCAAGAGCAAAATAGTATGAACATAAAATGCTCCGTGTGTAACATGTGGATTACACAAAATATGATAATGTGGAAATTCTTGCTGTTTGGTACATTCCTCCTAAATTAACATTTGACCTGTTTACCAAGGGTACCTTCTGATATTGGCAAGTTTTTGTATGATCTCAATCCTACTTTGTCATACAAAGCTATACTCTGTGGTATTCGAACATGCCAGTGGTATCTACATATTGGATGCAAAATCAGAAAAGATCTTTTTTTTTTTTTTTTTTTTTTAATTCGTACAATAGGTTATGACCTATTGAAAATATAATTCAGGGGGAGTTTTGAAATGCCCCTATACCGCCATGTTGGATCATGACGTCGCATATACATTCTCTCCTGTTGGCTACTGGGTACTCAAATCTGATGGTAAGGTAAAATAAGGATCGTGTGGCTGACTGTATGTTAGGGTCGGGGACAGGTCTGGCCTATTTCAGCTGTAGGCCTCCAAGAGCTAAGTATGACCGTATATGGATAGGTGGGTCCATAAACACGTAACCAGTGTGTCGCATTCTATTTTCCTTACTAAATTTCGTAAAAAATAAACACATTTATTTTAGAAGAGAAAGCATACTTCAAAACGCAACAGTGCGTGTCATGGCTGTATTGATTTCTTTTTGTAGCCCATGATTAGATATTGCACCAGTTTACGTCTTATGGGAACTAAAGAAAAGTTCGAATTTTACATTGACGCAGCTTGAAGTGGGTAACATCTTGCGTCAAATTTACATTGTCAGGTCAAAAACTAATGTCCTGGCTACTATTTACATTTTACGTTTACATATTATTATGTTAATGTCCATATTTGCTTTGTTTACACGTGGCCCCACTTGCAAAGGGTTTGTTTTGTCTGCAAGAATAATACAACAGCACATTGTATTGTTGCAATAAGGAGATACAAGTTTAAATTATATTCTAATCCATTCATGGTCAGAGTATGACTGATCCAATAGTTTTCTTTGGCGAGGGATGGGCGCAGTGCATGTTTTATAGTTACGAGACATGTAAGCAACACTCTCGAGGCATATGACAATTTACATGTACATTTGGGTGCCTTTGGGAGATAGGAGCGGGCAGGGAAAACTTCATAAGTTTAGTGATGTTGCTGTCAATACCTCTTGGAATACATTAAGAGCGTCATCCAGCTAAGTGCACCTGCATTCAAGTATTAACATAAAAAAAATTCAAACTTCATTTTAAACTTGGGAAATGCTTTTGGGCAGCCACTTTAACTTGTTGAATATGGCTGGGCTATGATCCATTGTGAAAATCAACTTTGACGAAAAATAAGTGAAGCTCTAATCAAATCTGAAAAATACAACAGAAATATGCCGTTTGGGAACTATCGCTCAACCTGCAACTAAAGTATTAAAAACTAATACTAACTGTTCAATCAGTTAATGTAGTAATGATCAGAGAGACTTACTTGAAAAGAAGGTTCTGGTCCATGGTGAAGTCCATTTGTGACAATAATTTCACCAACCTGCCGTCACACTTCCCGTAGAAGTCATGGTAACAACTTCTTCAGCGCAAAAAGGAAACTAATAGAATATTTTAAAAAACAATTTAGACTTGAAATGAAAAATATCAACAAAGATATGATTGTAACGAGAGTTTTGGTCCATCATATGATGCTTATGTGGCACAAAATCAATGTCATCGATATAGCACTTGTGATGTGGTAATATCAGCTTCTCGGGTGCCATTCACCCTTCTTTTGTATGCACACTTACAAATTCATAAAACATGTCCAACTTATCATGGGGGTGGGGGGACCTTTACAATAAGCTCATATTCCGTTATGAGGTTAATTTATCTCTCATAAAAGCTTGGTATGGCTCTGGTCAAGGTTTGCTTGACATGCTGCGTTCTTTGCCTACAAATAAAAAGCTTTCATGATTCACGATAATGATCTCGATAATCAATTCTCCACATGTATCTGATGCATCCCGAGGTACACCTCTGAAAAAACGATGATATATTTTGAGATTGCAGACTGACAATCGTCAGGGTTAACCGACAAGCAGACAGAAATATAGACAGTCGCATGGCGAGAATACCATCCGGACCTTTATGAGCAGAGGACAAAACGTGCATCCTTTCTACTTCAACGAGTGAATCCTTTCAAGCAATTTGGCCTAAGTTTACTGGGATCTAGGCGTACTTGGGAAAGTAAAAATAACGGGTACATATCTCGTTTAGAAAAGAGCCCGATCTCAATGCCGTGTCACCTGATTTGCAAAAAAAACTGGTTCCGCAGAACGCAGCATATCAGCAGTACAGATACCCGTTCCACGAGATGAAGCACACAATAATAAAACTGTCATGTTGTATCGATGCATTTGAAATATGTTTCATACTTCCAAATTTCCATCCCAGGTCAGATGATCATTACTTTGTTAAATCAATATATTTTATTCATAAACGTACCAGTTCCGTATATTAAGTATATAGCATGCTGAATTCCTTCAATAAGGCCTCATATACAACACGACACGCCACTCTGTAAACCTATCATGTTCATATAAATCAACCTCATATGGTTTCACTTTTCTTCTTCTTCAAGAGTTCAAAGGACGGTTGCATAAGCATGATGCACTGTACCACTAGACTAACTTTATGCTACATTCGAAAGTTTGAAAAATGTAATTCAATTATATTTCAGGCGTCGTTGTGTGAAATCGATAGACCATTAAATAGCTGTCAATATATATACATGTTCTAACCACTTGATATAATACTGGCATGTTATATGTACCTCGTCAGTTGAATGTGTAGCAAGATTCCGCTGCAGTGGAATATACATACATGTACACTATGCCTCTAACAAACATATGCAGGTAAGGCGATTTTACAATAATATGCCCGGGTATAATGCATGTATTGTTGCTGACATTCTTTCTATGTTAAGGGTACGGGTAGAATATAGTTAAGGATGGAAAGGGGTCTTTTTCACCGGTCAGCCTCTTGTACTAGCATGAGATAGAAGAAATAAGAACAAAGTAAAGGAGGGAAAAAACACTCTCCGCTGGCCAAATTATGCATAGGCCTACTCGGGCTAGCTGACCGACCACGCTAGGAACCCCAAGTGCTCGTAGTGTATTGAATAAAGTATGCAAATGAGGGCTTCAGCGTTTTTATTGCCAATGGTTTATACCCCCTGCGGACTGTTGGCTTACGACTGAGGGTATCTTACTCAGTAAGACGCCCTCAGTCGTAATCAAATAGCAGGCGGGGGGAATAAACTATTGGCAAGAAAAACACTGAAAACACCATTTGCATAATTTACCCAATTCACTACGAGCACCTGTGCTAGGGACTGTCACTGCCATTGCGTTCAAACAAAATTATCTTTGCATTGATTGGTACACATATAAATCAGTTTATATAGCCCTGCATACACGACTGTCTGGTATTTCCCATTGAGCCATCATGTGGAATGAGTGTTACGGTACAGAAGTTTGGGTGGGTTTCCACTAGAGCCGATCCACTGCGGTAATGTTTGCACTTCAGTGTGCGTCTTTGCATGCGATTGGAAAAAAAATCTTAAAACTCGCTGGATGCGTTTTTCATTGAGTTTTCCTATCTGTTTTTGGAAGCAATTCAGGTTAATTCTGTAAATACGAGATACATGTAGTGGCAATGCTCTTTGTTATCCCTCTTTATTTATGAAATTAATAGAAGGTATGTAGCACTCAATGGTTTTTATAGCGACCAATGCGTTTTCGGATTCCAAGCGTTAAAAATCAAACAAACGGATGCCATCGCATCCAAAAACGCAAAGAGTTTTGATGGTTGGATTTCTACTCTTTTATTATAAACACAAACGCAACCTTTACCGCCACGGATCGGATCGGGTCGGCTCCAGTGGAAACCACCCTAATGATAAAAAGTAACATAAAATAAATAAACTGTAGTCATTGTTTGTGGTACAGAGACTACAGTTTCCATTGAATATGTGAGATGTGGGTGACTCATTAACCAATTAATACAAATGGGTCGATTCACATCTGGGCCCTCTGCCTGTCAGCCTACTGCCTGTCGGCTGGTCTTTTTCTTTAGCTATTGCAACACCCACATGAAACCCATAAACACACACACACACACAGACACACACACACACACACACATATATAATATTCAATAAAAACAAGTTGATTTAGGGGATGTTGAAATATCTTTGACATTATGCAATTTATTATGGCATCATTTCACTGTCAGAGATCTACATGTCTTCATGAGTCATATATATATATATAAATATATATATATATATATATATATATATATATATATATATATATATATATATATATTCTCTGTGTGTGTGTATGTATGCGTGCATATTAATATAATGTACTTTTTCCAGGTGCTATTTAATATGGTGGCCAGGCATGTCAGGCACCACCCAGAAGATGGTGGGAAAATGCCTTTGTTTCATGGCAGTAATGATTATGTCAATTGTACATGTGAGTATGTAAGTTTCAGTGTGGGCAAATTAGGGCACCAGACGCTCTTTTGCAATGAACAAAAACAAGCGTGTGTGAGTTAATAGAAAGATGTATATGTGCCTGTTTCGCAACTTGACTTCTTCAAAAATTAACTGTAGTATTATATACAATCTCAGGTTACTAATAAGCTGGTAATTATTATGTGATAAAGATGTATCCACATGCGAAGGAGTGTTTTAAGTCGATTGTATGACCTGGTTTTACAGATCTCAACCACAAGTAAGCCCTCTTTTAAGGAAATCCAGTAATTGGCCATTACCAAAATCAAAAGAATAGGCGTAACAGAACTGATAATGGAGCGGCTATATTAGTACAAAAAGACACTATACTTTGACTGTACAAGTGCCATTTTGTAATTTGATAAATGCATACAAATCAGGGTCTTTTTTCCTGACGTGATTATTAAAATAAGGAGGCGGAACATAAAGCAGTATGCCAGCCATTCAGACGTCAGGTGGGCTTCATTGCAAGTAAAGTTAAACTATAAGAATTGCTATACTCTGTGCACATTGAGGGGAAGCTGGCAATTAGTCTCTCAGGCAGTTGTTTTATACAATTTTGAGATAAAAGTAACATTTTGAACGGATGATCACTGGTTGCAGTGAACTACATATTTAATAAATGGATACCAAAGACAAGGGTGTGCTCATTTATTATTAAAACCCCTGTCATAAAAATTATCCGTTACTTCTGTGTTATGAACACAAATATTTACTTGCAATTTATTGAATATATAACCTAATTGAACCTATTCGTGCCAAGTTGGATGCCGTTTCCCACTTCCATGCAGTTAAACAAAAATAATTAATAACATATTATAGTCACGTGAGTATGAATCTCATCGTTTCTGATTGACCTGTATATTCGTGGCCTATTGTGCTTGATTTCGCGGTTCTAGATAAACATTTATCACTTTACAAGTGATGTAGATATACTCCATGGGTGAAATATTGATTACGTATAAACCTGCCTCTATGGATTTTTTCAAACACTCTGTTGCATCACTTAACTGAGACTACATCACAGTATTTGGGTCGGATCTTATAGTCAGCAATAAAAAACTAAGGTCAACATACAGCTCAAAGATGACATTAAAATAATATTGTGTAATTGCACTTAGACAAACCCTCTACAACGCAACCGGATCTTGTCCAACTCCAACTTAATGCTCTTTCTCTTCAGCCAGCCAAGACCGGCAGGTGGCCAATTGTTTTTTTTTTTTTTTTGTTTCTTTTTTTTGGGGGGGGGGGTTTGGTTTTTTTTTTTTTTTTTGTTTCTTTTTTTTTTTTTTTTGGGGGGGGGGGTTTGGTTTTTTTTTTTTTTTTTTTGTTTTTTTTTTTTTTTTGGTTTGGTTTTTTTTTTTGTTTCTTTTTTTTTGGGGGGGTTTGGTTTTTTTTTTTTTTTTGTTTCTTTTTTTTTTTTTTGGTTTGGTTTTTTTTTTTTTTGTTTTGTTTCTTTTTTTTTTTTTTTGGTTTGGTTTTTTTTTTTTTTCTTTTTTTTTTGGGGGGGTTTGGTTTTTTTTTTTTTTTTTGTTTCTTTTTTTTTTTTTGGTTTGGTTTTTTTTTTTTTTTTGGTTTTCTTTTTTTTTTTTTGTTTCTTTTTTTTTTTGGTTTGGTTTTTTTTTTGGGGGGGTTTTTTTTTTGTTTTTTTTTTGTTTCTTTTTTTTTTTGGTTTGGTTTTTTTTTTTTTTTTTGGTTTTTTTTTTTTTTTTTGTTTCTTTTTTTTTTATTCTTTTTTTTTTTTTTTTTTGTTTTGTTTGGTTTCTTTTTTTTTTTTTTTTTCTTGTTTCTTTTTTTTTTTTTTTGGTTTGGTTTTTTTTTTTTTTTTGTTTCTTTTTTTTTTTTCTTTCTTTTTTTTTTATTCTTTTTTTTTTTTTTTTTTTTTGTTTGGTTTCTTTTTTTTTTTTTTTTTCTTGTTTCTTTTTTTTTTTTTTTGGTTTGGTTTTTTTTTTTTTTTTGTTTCTTTTTTTTTTTTTTTGGTTTGGTTTTTTTTTTTTTGTTTTGTTTGGTTTCTTTTTTTTTTTTTTTTTTTGTTTCTTTTTTTTTTTTTGGTTTGGTTTTTTTTTTTTTTTTGTTCCTTTTTTTTTTTTTTTTTGGTTTGGTTTTTTTTTTTTTTGTTTTGTTTTGGGTTTTTTTTATTTTTTTTTGTCTTTTTTTGTTTTTTTGTCTTTTTTTGTTTTTTGTTTTTTTTTTTTTTGTTTTTTTGTTTTTTGTTTTTTTTTTTTCGTTTTTTTTTTTTGTTTTTTTTTTGTTTGTTTGGTTTTTTTTTTTTTTTTTTGTTTTTTTTTTTTTTTTTTTTGTTTGGTTTTTTTTTTCTTTGTTTTTTGTTTTGTTTTGGGTTTTTTTTAATGTTTTTTTTGTCTTTTTTTGTTTTTTTCTCTCTTTTTGTTTTTTGTTTTTTTTTTTTTTGTTTTTTTGTTTTTTGTTTTTTTTTTTTCGTTTTTTTTTTTTTGTTTTTTTTTTTGTTTTTTTTTCGTTTGTTTTTTTTTTGTTTTGTTTTGTTTTGTTTTGTTTTGTTTTTTTTTGTTTTTTTTTGTTTTTTTTTTCGTTTGTTTTTTTTTTTGGTTTAGTTTTGTTTTGTTTTGTTTTTTGTGGTTTTTTTTTTTTTTTTTTTGTTTGGTTTTTTTTTGTTTTTTGTTTGTTTTTTTGTGGGGGGGGGTGGTTGTCGGTTTACAACAGAAAAGAAAAATTATTTGAATGCGAATCGTATATGAGACGTATCCAGATAAAATAACTCTGGCCAACAGCTTCAGGTGGCGTGAATCGGGTGCTTAGTTAACCTGGGTTCCCCATCTTAATATCAGCTATTGTTACACCATACTCATAATACAGAAAGTAACGGGCAATTTTCACTGTTAGGATCTTCATATTAAGTGCACAAGAAATTGCCAATACTGTGTAATTGTATTTATTCATATGATATGAAAGGCTTACCCCCAGTTGACCTGGGCTCACATATTCTGGGTGGCCATTCTGATGTCATGTTAACCATGTGCTTGATACAGACTGGGGCAATTGGTCATTGTTCAAGCAGCAAGCCGGGCTTGATTATTTTGGTCTCCTGATATTTATACAAAAATGCGCTCCTGTGCGTGTGAAAATTTTTGCGTTTGAATCAAATAACAAGGTGACATCAAAATTGCCTTTTCTAATGAAGGTGAAAATCCCCTCGTGGCTAGCCTAGGGGAATTTCACGTTCATAATAATTGATCGACCTAAAAAATCTAAGCAAACCCATCAATTCACCTTGATGGATGAACGAGCATGAAAACAAGCCTGCACTTCAAATCATATGAACGCGATATATTTTACCTCATTATGTCACCAGGCAGTGTGGTCATACCACCGTGTCTCATTTGTGCTGCATGTATGAAGACCTCTGTCTGTACTTCTAAACAGATTCATCGCCACACATGCCATATGTCAGCAATTCGCCGGGGCTGCAACGATCTTGTACACAAATCTTAAGTAGTTATTCTGACCGAATTTAACATGCTAAGGACAAGCGAGAGCCAGTGTGTTGGTTTATATCGTTTGCAGGACATATCATCGGTCTGGTCGTGGGCCGAATTAGATTTCAAATATGGGAATAAGTTAAGGTAGGAAATATTCATTAGGGCATGCTGAACTATTTCGAAACTAAGATGTGCGTGTCATTGTATAGATTTATAAATATCTTTCTGTGTTTCATATAGTACCGATTAAATTATGTCGACAAATCGGAGTCACTGCACTACCATCAGCAGCAATATTGTTGCCTTGCCCCAAAAATCATATGTCGCGAAGACGGGAGATGAAAACATATATATATATATATATATATATATATATATATATATATATATATATTTATATTGTAATGTAAGTGTATGTCATTCAATTAAAAAAAATCGAAATACAACAGACTGTTGCACAAATATATAGATATGTGTACAGTGCATGTTCCGGGGTTTTTTTATGCCTGAACAGAGGAGGTCGCTGTCACTACGTGGACCGATCATATGCGACTGACGCTCGTAGTATGATTCAACACCTCACTGAAAATCTGAAAGGTGTGGCATGCTTGTTTCTGAATCAGGTAGGGACCTATGTATATTTTACCAAAAAGAAAAAAAAACTGAATGTAAGACTGATTGTCACAGATTACATTTTCATATCTCCAAATAGTTCCGGGTGAATGTTGAAGAGCCCAACAAAATATGTTATGAAGCGTGCGGGCCATTAACGACACGAGAAATAAAGAGACGAGGAAAACATCGCATAATGTTTGGACATGTAGGACATTTTTCATACAAAACGCTTTTAAATGTATGCATCCACAATATATCCGTTGTACTAAAAGTGGTAAACTGCTATAGCGCGACAAGGACACGTCGATTCGGTTCTTCCGTACATCCCAAACTAAATTAGAACTGTTACTTGATTATAAGGCCTACTCGTCTGAGCTGTTACAAGGATTCCAGGTGCACGTCCTTAAAACATTTTTACTTAAGAACCACCATGCATATACTTTAAGGGACAAAAAGAAATGATCCATGTCAACAGAATTCCTTGGCGTGCTTATTATATCCAAAGCGCACCAGGAGCAGTTGCTGACTCAGGCATCCGTCTTAAGTCTGAAAAAGGTTAAGAAAAAGATACTGAATTTCATTCACAGAGTAGTGAAAAATAAATACATAAATGAATGAATGAATGAATGAATGAATGAATGAATGAATAAATAAATAAATAAATAAATAAATAAATAAATAAATAAATAATAAATAAATAAATTTGTTCCTCATACTCTTAGGTTAAACTCAATTATTATATGGTGATCGTTTTGTTATACTTCTAGAATCTGACAGAGGTATCTGCCGACTTCTTGTGCCGCTTGACTTTGATCAGGCCCACCGTGTGCCTTGATAAATATATTATATACCTGACGGTGAATCCCAATCCACACACAGTATTTTCCGTTTCGAGAACGATGCAATCGACCGTGAGCAAAATTTGTCAAAATAACACTTTGTCCAGGCGCACAATGAAATGGCTGCGTCATCCGTGGGTGCAACATGATGATGTGATGCTATTGGTTGTTTTTAACACCCCACTATACGGCTTAATACCGTACATGGAAACCCTTTATCGAAGTCAGTTTAAATATATATTGTATTGTGGACCAACAAACATTGATCCGCGTATCATCAAGCAGCACAACGTCTCGTATGTCACCTTTCACGAGAGACGGTACTCAGCTGACCTTCTTTATAAGTGTATCATTAAAGCAATCATGAAAGCTATGGACTTAGACGTTAGAGGCATACTTATGAAAGGAGACGACGTCTATATTAACCCGAAACTGGCATATCTGAGACCAAGAAATATACCGTGGTACGTACCCTACCCCAATCATTACCACTATCAAAAAGATATGCTCAACTCGCATCAGTACGACATGTCGCGTCTTCCTTGGCGCTATTGGTTATCGAGAACTGAACGGGAAGTCTCGGCAGCTTTGAGAATTATAGCTTATCATAAAGGGCATTCCCCTGCACTGAAGAAATGCCGACACATCTTAAACTGTACTGAAAAGCGATGCGATTTTTTGGGCTTTGGTGGGGCTGCGGATTTTCTCTACACGCCACGCCATTTATGGAAGTCATTTTTAGAACTTGCAGCTATCTTTAGCAAATATGGGGTTTATGGCGAAATTGCTCTACCAACCATACTAAGATGCATCTCAAATGACACACATGTTCTACAACTACGGGGAACTTTTGATCGGTCACCACGGAGACGCTTCAATAAACCATGGCAAAACTTTGACGATGTTAAGCAAACTGACTTTTTTCATCCATTAAAGCTTGGTCCTGGATTACAAGGAAATGCCGATTACATCTACTTTTTTTGCCACACATATCTACCTTATATGCATTGTCCCTGATTTTCTTATTCTTTGGCCATTCGTATAAACTCAGGTAAGAGAACGCATCAAAAGTCAAATGTTTGCAAAAAACTAAAATAATTTAGTTTTGCCTGAGACACCCCCCCCCCCAAAAAAAAAGAAAGAAAGAAAGAAAGAAAAAAAACAAACAAACCTAATGTTGATTTTACATTGAAAGGTCAGTCTTCTGGAATGGGATATATCCTCAGTCTTTGACACTGTAGTGGTCCTCAACTTTCCAGTCATATCCATATACGAATGATTGATACTGAATACTGTAAAATAAAGATACTTTACCATCAAAGCAGACGCCTTGTTTCTTTTGTATTCTGTATTTATATACAGGTTTCACAATATGCATTTATACTTCCTTGTCTGTCATTTTAAAGTCTTCATCCAAAGACAATTTTATCTTGAATGGCTAAATGAACTGTGATGCTTGCACGTATATGCATGTATCAAACATTGTCAGATGTTGAGGCTCACAGTTGTGAGTTTATATAAAGGTGTATTTTAATACCTATATTTAACAAGCACTCACAACTCTTGAGGCTTTTATAACAGCGACACAAATGCTTTCTACCATCTTATAAATTGTTCACACACATTTGAATATATGAGCACGAACGAACAGCATACTTGCCAGAACTTCCATATGGTAGAAAAATAAATTAATCTCATGCCAAGAATAATTTCTAGGAAACGGCGCCCTCACTGTCCCGCATTCACGTTAAGTTCCTTCCCCGTCCAGGTAGAACTACAGAATCAACACACCACAATCAAATGCTAATTACAAGTATGCATAGGGCCTGTACGCAAGAATACACTGTGGAGATTATTTAAATGAAAGTCCAGCACTGTACACTTTGTGGACAACCAGAGTGATTTGGTCTTCATATGCACAAGGTTTGTGGACTGGCGCTTGAAGCATGCATTACACATCCATACGCAATGTACTATGGGTCGCAGTTGGTGGCGTCAGTTAACGTTGCCTTTCTGCTATCGGACAGAATATTTTGGGGGCGATAAAAAAAGTTCTGCCAAAACTTTTATTGCATTTGAATGAAAAAGAAAGAATTTCCAAGTCCCTATTTTATGAAACAATTCAAGAATTTAATACAAATATGCCACGAATTTTGTAATCACCCCCCGAATAGGGGTAAGTTAACAAAGAAATGTATAGACCATGAAGATGAGTTTTATTTCTCTATGGTATCCAACTTGAATAAAAGAGAAGTACACTAGGCCTAGATGTAAACACGAATGGGCCTACTAGGCTAGGCAAGAACAGTGGCCTTTATCCTTTTGGTATATGAATAACAGCGTTGCCCTTACGCTTACATGTATAATACTGGCATGGGCAGAAAATATAAATAATAGCAAGCGGAAGCGACCTCTCGTGGTTACGCAGGTAACATGATTTGTGTTCCTATCATGGTGGAGAATTTATATTGTTGATTCCAAATCAAGGTAGACCTCTCGCGGCTAACCAGTGCACGAGATTTTTGCCGTGCGGAGCGTCATTGCGTATAACGCAATTTTTTCGTGCATCCCGGGAATTGTCCACAGTTTTATTTGAACCAAAGTCTAAAACATAGCGGCCATCGTGGAAATTATTTCAATAATACCTGTCTATTTGGAAAACGTTGTCTATAAAGTGTGATAAATGATAACGATCGGGCTTCACGGACTCGCATGGTTGCAACCTCGCCTGGCAAGCACGCATCTAGGGCTGCAAATGGGTTTTCCGCGGGCTAGAAAACGTTGACAGGTGTAACCTAAACCAAAATAAAAAGTATCTAACATTTGTTGCTAATGTTGCGTCTTACCTTAGTTAATGTCTTCGGACAGTGCAGTCACCAGATCACAACTCACATTAGTCTACATCCCTTTGCAGCCCCAAAACGACATGTTGACAGCTCAGATTTGGTGTTGCCGGATCGTTGATCCAAACTGACCGCTACACACGATTCCAAAGTTGCTTACAAATACTAAATTTACTGCATGTAGGAAGCCAAAATTTGGTGCCGCAAGACCAAACAGTAAATTCTGTACACTGTTTGCGATTTCTGAATTCAATTACTTTCTCAGGATAAATTTCAGAGGAACCTAGGCCTAAGACGTGTCCCTGCATTGAAAGCTGGAGAAACGACCGCCCGGCTAGGCTGGGGTTTCCCGGCGAATTTCGTCACAAAGACCGCACACAATACATGAGCGAAAAAAATGGGTTGCACGAATTTACGTGGGTGTGGCGGTGCTATCAACGGCCCTTTTTATTGCTCAGATTTGTTGATAGTTAATACTGAAAAATGGTGCAGGCCTATATCTTCAAAGGCGTCATTATTTGCAGGGGGTATCTGGGGTCTTCAATATGATTTTAAGGAAAAGGAAATCGATTCTTGAACTTGTTAAGTTTTGATTTACCAAGCTAGGCCTACAATTTACACTCATGAGCATTATATTCCAATCGAATGCTTACAGTAATTTATTGTGGTGGCACTTTACACATTTCCTTAAATATAAGAGCGAGTGTTAATAACTTCCATGGTAGGCCTATACCTCATTTAAAAATTGTGGTGACCGCCAATGCTAACGTCATATATACGATTATAGAAACCAGAGGCCAGAGGCTTCACATTGGGATTAACGCGTTTCAGCAGATGAAATAAATGCACTTCAAGGAGTCATGAAATTGTATGCCTCCATTAAAAATTTCTCGATTTTGCGTTTCTTAAAGTGTTCACTGTTCACAAAGAAAAGATAAACACTGTTTCACTTCACAGGCATTGCATTTTGACGAACACGCATCACTTAAACCCCCTTGGGGATCCTCTAGACCTAATAACGTGCGGCCCTCACTGCATCAGGTCACAGCTCAACTCTAGCAGACCATACTGTGGTCACTTCAGGTCTGAGCGTGAAAGTTGTTGAGTCGTGCCTTCTTTCCTTGGGTAAAAAATTATCTCAAGTCCTTACCACAGGGGAAGGTTGCGGAGTGAAATTCACATCTAAGTGGGACAAAGTGTACTCGTCTCAATTTACTGCTGTGTAGGGAGGGGCGGGAGCTTGGCTGAAAACCTAACATTCTGTAGTTAATTTTTTCCCACTTTTTCCAAACTAAAAGTAAAATTGTCCAAATATTACTCCCCAGTTGAATTCAAACACTGCGTTGAATTACAAATAAATAGCTCAAATTACAACGGTGCAGACCTACATGAATTCGAAGTCAACAATTTTGTTCCATGCACATGATTTATACTGAAAACCAAATATCACTAATGTCTCACTCACTTTTGTCACTCATATCCCAGAACTAAAACAGCCATATCCGTTAGCTCATTGACATTTTTGTATTTTCCACAACTATATTAAAGTTGCGAAGGACATTTTCTTTCAATTTGTATTTTTTCAGATAATTAAAGAACATTATTTATTGCTAGACTGATTAAACAAATAAAATCTGATAACTTTCACCATAATTCTTTTTTATTTTCTATAAATTGATTCTTGTAACTTTGATATTTTTCAACATGGATGAGTGCACATATTGCAACCAGAAATTACAGACACACAGGTATCTCTTGTCATACAGTTTGACCCCTGACCGCTACTCCCGCGGCTAACCAGTGCACGAGTCACTGCTGGTAAGAAAAAAATATGAGCGGAGGCATATATTTTCACCAGCCATGTTGAAAGAAGATATAGTTTTTTTCCGTGTTGCAGGTGATGTAAAATATTTTTAGGGCAGTTGGAATTTTCCTGTTTCAAATGAAAGCACTACATTCAGTACTTCGTTTCAAAACCAGTCAATTCATGAGGAGTCACAGAGCTACCTTCTCTGCATAGACAATTTTGATAACTTGCAACACGTGGCAAAATTACCAGTTAGGGATCAGATTTAAAAATATATGTCATAGAAACATTATTATGTCCAATATCTGTGTTTTGTCAATATGGTGGAACTTTTCAATGGGAAAAAATTGTCGATTGCAAAGAACGTCCACTATCCCACCTGTATCATATATTTCCATTGCAAACACTGGAGTTCATTATTATGCTGTGTTACCCACAGCTAGCAAGTTTGTATGTGCCACTTTGCCACCTGAACTCTTGGGTGAGCAAGATTCAACTATAAATGAGGAGGAAACAACAATCAGTGATGATGATGATGATGATGATGATGATGATGATGATGATGATGATGATGATAAAATGGATGACAATGCTGATAAAAATCATGATGAAGGTCATGGTGATGATGCTGACAATAATGGTCAGGGTGATGAAAAACGTGATGAAGGCCATAGCTATGATAATGATAAAGGTTATGGTGATACCGATAATGGTGATGATGGTCACAGTCATGGTGACAAAAAGTGTGATGAAGGTCATGGCGATGATAACGATATCTCGCATGTTGATGCTGATGGTGGTGATGACAATGATAGTCACAGTGATGATGGTAACTATATAAATTGTTATTATGGTGATGATCACCGTGACAAAAAAAAAAACAGATCTACATTCCCATCATATCACTCTCCATTCAGAAAAAAAACCGCACAGCACCTGAATCTACAAATCTCTGGCAGCCAGCTGCAAAACGCCAGAACACTCAACATGTTATCACTGTTTGGTCATGGCATTGTGCCACTTGTTTGAATCTATTACCCCGGGTTTAATACCCATTACTTTTCAACATACAAAGTAAAAATGTAACTACCAATTCCATGCCAAATCAACTTTAGGCCAGGCCATATTGTCTATCGCATTGTACACACACACACACACATACATATATATACATATATATACACACATACATATATATATATATATATATATATATATATATTAATGCATACATGCGTACATGCACATTAACATATAAATAAAAACATTTGGAGCTTGTGCACTTGTCCTTAGGGTATGAGCAATTATTGAAAGTTTGTAAAGACACATTACAAGTATATCCATGCCAAGTTTCATAGGAATCTGATCAAAATGTTGAAGTATTGATCTTTGTAGTGTATTAACGTGCCGTAGGTTTTGCAGAAGCCTATATTCTATGGTTATGTAGAACCATACCATTGAAGTCCTCTGGTGTCCTTTACCTCCATGATGAGCCAACTACAACATGAACAGTACACTGGATGCACAAATCACAAATTAGTATGTGTATATATATATATATATATATATATATATATATATATATATATATATATATATATATATATATATATATATATGTATATATATATATATATATATATATATTAAACCGGAAAACAGTCAGAGCTCCCTCTCCTGTCCTGCAGATGGAGCTCAAGTATGACACTTATTCTCTAACAGCTAGGAAGGCCAGCAGAAAGTTTGACAGCCACCTATTTTCATGTTTGTTTTCTTGGGATAAAATACAGGACATGAAACCTGTGCTGATAAAAATTCATAAAAAATAACCGAAGTTCGATCATTGGAAAAATAATAGTAGAGATCCTGGCAATACACACAGGACCGAATTTTGTATTTGACATTTAAAGTAACGTAAATGTGGAAAAAATTCACAGCTGCCTCTTCCATCTTTTACATGAAGCTGAAATATGATACGTTTACTAGTTAGTGACAACGCAGGTTTCCAAACAACTAGAGAGGCAAAGAGAAACTTTAACAGCCACTTGTGTCCATGTTTGTTTTGTTGGAATTAAATACACAAAATAAACGTGTGGAAATTGAAATTCAGACAAAAACAAGCTCGATTATGAAACAAAAGTAGTAGAGATCTTCTCAATACACATACCACCAGGGTTTTTTTTAAATGACATAAGAAAGGACATTCCAGTATAAAATCAAAGACAGATAGGAATTATTTTTCCCCACAGCCCTGGTAGTACGGGAAAAAGTTTAATGAAAGAAAATATTGATATGTTTGTATCAGCTTTGCCTATTCACAAAAAATGTCCAAAGATCTCACTCAGTGAAAAGGCGATTTAAGCTTTAGGCGTGGATTCACTCTTCTTGCATTTCAGCACAATCATCCAGGCATTTCTCAATTATACCTCAATGACAGTGAGCTGAATTGCAAGGAGGTACTCCTATCTGTCAAGTTCATTGCTTACTTTTCGTCATTTCCCTTTTTATAAACATTTGGGTCTGAATTATGCGACATACTTGTGTCTGTATTTTCGTAGCTAATTGCGCCTCTCATGTTTTTCCACACGAGAATGTTCCCTGTGCAGCTATCAACATATGACAATTGATGTATGTATTTTTTTATCTCAGAGTCTGAGT
Organism: Hermodice carunculata; assembly: GCA_964020975.1. Lineage (NCBI taxonomy): Eukaryota > Metazoa > Annelida > Polychaeta > Eunicida > Amphinomidae > Hermodice > Hermodice carunculata. The sequence continues at coordinate 27,079,491 of OZ026627.1, forward strand.
ATACATGTATTTCACCTTGTACAGCATTCTTTCACTTCACATGTTGTTTTTAATTTCTAAATTGCTTCATAAAAGAGATCAGGAAAATGAGCAGCACTATTCATGTAATTTATGGCTTCTTACTTTTTCGATCTGGCAGTAGGTGGGATCAAGTATCCTAATCAGTCTACCCAGGTCCAACGCATTTGTGTCTAGGTAGATGTAGCTCGTTTGGTAGGTTGTTGCATAATAGTTATGGCACCAGCTATCACAAATTGCATTTTTAAGTAGCGAGTAAAGGACAGTGTCCGACAGTCCATAATATATGGCAATATTGGGTGTGTTGTCGAACATTTGAACAAAATGTATGGCATTTATGTAAATATGGTTATTTTCAATAATCTTTATGGCTTGTTTGTCAGGGACCAGTATGCATGGGAATTATTGGCGCTGCAGATGACTGTGAGGTTAAAACAGTACAAATATCCCAAGTAAACAAGTAAGTTCATTGCATTGTTAGCATGCTAAATATTTCATTGTACATAAAACATTTCTGATTTTGGGTTGACTACTTGAAGCTAAAGACTTTGGCTGCATCCCCCACAGGATCTTTTATATAAACAGTGGCACAATGTATAAGAGATTGCAGCTTCTCCCCTGAGCAGCAGAAGTTAGAAACTACAGTAGTGACTACGTTTACTGCAACCTCTGCCAGCGAGCAAATCTGCGAGCAGCTTGCAAGCAACTTAAGAGCGGTACCAGAAATTGCCCATGGGCAACCTACGGGTGGATCACAGACCAAGTCTGTGTGATAATGCAGGTGCGTGCGAGTGCGGGTGGGAGTGCGAGCACGGGTTGCCCCCGAGCACCAATGCTTGTCAGTGTGGCCCACGAGCTTAGTTACGCCAAGGGGAAGTTCCCAACATCTGTATCCCTGCATGGTATTTACAGTTTGTATGTACATATACGGTTATATGTTTCTCCCATTTGGGGGATATGATAAACATCGTAACTTGCTTTTTCATTTCATTAGGGCCAACGTTTGCTTCTGGTTGAAACTCTGAATAGTATGAGAGAGTGAGAAAGACAGAACGACAACGTGACATCTACAAGCTAAGGGAGGAGGCATTCTTTCCCTTAAAACATGATAGTCTACTCAGAACAGTTTTTTTTCTTTTCACACACTGAACTTTTTTCTGCATGAGTTAAGAATAACATTCATATGATGACATATACAAAAAGTTTGGAACACAATATGGGTTATCAACAAGCCCTTGATTGATGGGGTGTAGCATGTAAATATTCTTGCTCTTCCTTGTTTGCCAATGATTATACAGCATGCTGATATGAGATATTTAGAGAATCCATATTTGTCATACGTTGTTAATATTAACATAAAACTGGATGCATCACCCGGGTTACACTGATTTGTGAATACCCTCCCGCCCCCCCCCCCCCCCAAAAAAGAAAGAAAAAAGAGGTAGCATACTTAATGTAATAATATCTTAATCTTAGTCTTACACGCTTCTTGACTGACCACTGAACAACTTATCTGCTGCTGCCGAACCAGCTGGGTGCGGTAGGGGGTGATGGGGGAGTCCACTGAAAAAGCAAACCATTCGCTTTACGATAATGCTCAAGGCATATTCCAGGTGACTGAGTTTTCATTTGCCTACTTTTCAAGTCATTCACATGTATAAACAAGTTCGACTGAGAAGAACTATCATGATTCAATTCAAACATGCTGTTTCCATAAACCACATTTTCTCCTGGCGTTTGTCACGTACTATGTGCCTGCAGAAAAGATCGTGAATTACTTTCAAAACAAACTCTCATCACCTCTGCCCCCCCCGCCCCACCCCCACCCCCGTTAAAAAAAAGACATGTACATTTAGCTGAATGTTGCTGGTTTGTTGAATCTCAAGCTTTTGTCGTTCGTTTTTGTACTGTCATAGTTGGGCTGGAATGTATGAAGGTTGGTAATGCTTCTTCTGAACAATTATTGACTATTGTGCCTGTGGCATAGTGGACTACACAATCAAGGGGCCACACAAAGAAGACGCGTAACATACGTACTCTATCTTGGCTTGCACTAAATAGACTCCAGTATACAGCAACCTAAACAATCATAAAGAAAAACTAGTTTGTGGAGTGTCTGATATATAATTGTGATAATTTTAGCTTCCAAATTACGAAATGTAACTGTTTCAGTAAAATCAAAGTTTGCAGGGATGATGTTAGCATATGTACTTTTAATATCTCGGATTACCAGTCTTAGTTTCCCCAAGCATGGGGGGTAAATAACGTTATTATTATTGTTATTGCACGTGTGCGCGGGATGGTCACTGGAGTTGATGTGGGCATCCACTCGGTCATCCCAGTGCCTGTACATGTGTCATGCCCCAGTGTGTGCTGGAAGTGCCTCCTAACTCTGACCGCCATGGGCATAATATTGTTATTGAAGTTTTCAGACTTTAAATCTTTTAAAGTCATTACTCTCAGGAGCATCGTGTGGTGATCATGTTTTAGTGTCTCATATATTTTAGTATATAGATGTATCGGTCTTAATTTCCCAATACATGCGGGTTCAAAGAAAATTATTATTATTATTATTATTATTATTATTATTATTATTATTATTATTATTATTATTATTATTCATCTTCTTAATATCGTAATTAAATAACCGTTACTGTTAGTGAATTTAGTGATACACTGGAGCCAAGTCCCTGAAGCATTGACTGGTGCGATCAACACTACACATACATTATCCATGGATATTGTGACATTCCAAATTTGGTCAATATCACCATATGTAGCCAAATCAAGACATTTTGTCAATGTACAAATGGGTAATGTTTTGCTTTGTTGTGGCCATTTAGTTTTCCGATGTATTAACAAAGAAATAGTGAGGGGAAAGTTCAATCCCGAAAAAATATGGGTCTAGCCCATGAAAACCTGCTACTGTTGCCAAACATTTGTGTAAACATTCTCCCAAAATCAATAAAAATAACTTGTGAAGGGAATGACAACGTTCCCACATTCATAACAAAAAAGTGTCCAGAAATAAGCGGGTAAGTGTCTTGTTACCTCACATACGGGGGAGAATTTTCCTGGAAATATGAGTAACTGTTTTAGTTGAACAAAAAAAAAAAGAATAAAAAAAGAAAATTTTGCGTTGTCTTTCTTTAAGGAGTGGAGCCCCAACCAAGGAACAGTTACCATTGCATGTGTGAAATAGCTCATACTAGCCCCCTTTCAGCCTTTAGCCTCATATACCTTTAACAATATGCATGGAAAGTATCACAATTTGGATCAGCAGGGATCTAACATACTTTTGGTCAACTGTTTATAGATGCACAGACCGAAACAGTCCTGAGACTTTCGTAATAATATCAAGATCATGTTTTCATCACTGTTTGCAATATCAGCCTCCCTCTTAGAGTCCAAGTACTTTCATATTAGTGTGTTATAGCAACTGCAGGCCTATGATGCACCGTTATTGAGGTATAAAGTGACCTTCACTTGACCTTTCAAAGCCATTCAAGGTCAAAATTAACAAGGTTAATCAAAAACCCATTGACACTTTCCTGTTCTTGATTAATAGTGTCAATGGGTCGAGGATCCGTCATTACTGAGATATCTTGCCGCTAGTCATCTTTGCTGCTATACCCATAGTAACTATGGCAGCATGTACTTAAATCGTTACCAATAATTCATTATTTTGTTAATTTGTTACAAATTAGGTTGTGCCTGCAGCCCCCGATAGCAGAGAAAAAGTGGACTCCAGATATGTTCCATCTAGATGGAACAGAGTCATTGATACGAAAAAAAAAATACTTAGTTGGTGATGTACCTACCTTGGACTTCAAGATTTTTCGTTCACTTGTTTAATGGCTACCAAATTGTGATTACGGATTGTTCTTGTTTGCTGCCAGTTTTTGTGTAGTTTTTCTAATATAGTTGAACACCTTTTTTTCCGTTTCCTGTTTGAATGTTATTCATTTAAGTTGTCAATATTATATCTTATCGTCTTACGATATTCAGTGATTAATATTTTGATGGTGTAAATTCAAATTTTGCTGTTATATTTGAGGTTCTTAATGTTGATGTGCTTGCCAAGATTCCACTTGGAAGGATTTAAGGGACTAACATATTGGAACGTCATGGTCTCATGCCACATGACACAATTAAGGAGAAACCCAAAATAACAAGAGAAGGACCTTTAAAATAAGGAAGATTGTAGGACAACCTGGTAAACACATTAAAGTCTGAAAGTCCTCAGAAGTGTGTCTGTACAGCTTGGAAGCACATACTTACCCCCCCCCCCCCCTCCAAAAAAAAAATAGATAAAACAAAATAAGTAGAATAAATTGAAATAAAAAGAGAGACAAAAAAACGAAAACCTGTAGCACTGGAGCATGACCCTATTTGAAAAAAAAATGAACAGAATTCCACCCACAGTACATGCCAACAAAGATTGAAGTGACTCTCATTTTAAAACAAGTTGGGTTGTCAACTGCCATTGCAAACCTTATGTACCTTTATTGCATTGGAAAGAATGCAATAAGAAATGGACACATACTGATAAAAAGAAATGATTAAAGATATTGAATAGCTGGGAACCAACATTATTTGACAATTCCACAAAATGCGTTTCGTGCAAGTATCTGCATAGTCGAAAATGCTGCATCCCAACATCCAACGTGGGCCAGTTTGGACCCGGCTGCTGTAGTGCCTTTAAGACAGGCATTATGAGGCCAATCTGAAGCACCACGGGAATGATTTCATGACTTAATATAAAAATGAAAAAGTGTGCTTTGTATATCAGAAATATCGTACCTGAGGTGCTCCACAGTAATGAAATCGCCACCAGATACGCTTTCATCTTTCATGACATAAGGATGTTGTTAACTATTCCATTAGTTACAGTTAATTGATCACAATTTTTATGTACTTCCTCACATTATACTCTACTTACTCATATGTGCATTGTTGTTCAAGACTCAGTTGTATGTCACTTGTAGACTTACCATTCATTTTAGACTGATAAAAATCACCAAATTGCTGAGCAGAAATATTAAAAGGGCTTTGTACAAGAATTGTTGTATAATATGTTCCAACAGAAGACATACTGAGCCGAGTATACAAGCCATTGCTATTTTGACATTCATTTACAGATTCGCGTGCTTCCATAAGGGTTGCATGATTGGCATTGGTTCTCACATTTTTGCAAGTTTCACATAACAATGTGTCACTGTCATTACATTCAAAATGTTTCCCAGATCTTTTGTTTAGAAATATACCGAACCCAGTTCCTACACAGCAAGCCTTTGCTATTTCCACCTGTACCTAACTGTCTGTACCTGATTTGTTTCACATTTTGAGCTTGCTTCACAATTGTTCAAGTTCTGTTAATAGCCTTAGCCTAGCCACTTCATATAATAGATATGGAATTTTCATCACCCATTTAAGGCAAAAAATGTGATAATGTCACTACAGTGGTCTTTTTTCGCAAAGTCACTAATGTATCACAATGACACTGCCAAAAAATATTTTCAGTGATAAATTCCGTAACTTACCAAGGATTTTTGCAATTCCAAAATTACATAAAAACCCATATAAATTCCGTTTTATTGCTGGATCTAAGTTCTGTTCTACTAAAGAATTGTCAGTTCTACTAGCTAAAGGATTAGAAAAGGTACAGGAATTTTGGTTTAATTACTGTAAAAGAATTGAATCAACGTCAGGAGTTAATAGGTTTTGGATATTAAAGAATTCTGTAAGTTTACTTGATGCTTTACAAACAGATAATGTTTCACCTTACAGACACATATCATCTTGGGATTTTTCTACTCTCTATACTACAATACCTCATGCAGATTTGAAACGTAGCATTCAAACATTGGTTTTTAAAGTTTTTGAGAAAAATAAATTTCAGAAAATTATAATTGGTCATAAACATGCTTTCTTTGGTGATTCTGCTAAGAACGGTCAACATGCATTTGACTATGATGCGTTTATAAAACTGTTTGAATATTTGATAGATAATATTTACATTCGTTTTGGTGATAGTGTCTTTAGACAGGACATAGGAATTCCCATGGGTACAAATTGTGCGCCACTTTTGGCTAATCTTTATTTATTTTATCACGAGTATAATTTTCTAATGAAAATGGCAAAAGATAAAAATGACCATGCTAGATCATTTAATTTAACTTTCAGATATATAGATGATTTATTAAGTGTCAACAACAAACATTTAAAAGATTACATAGCATCAATTTATCCTAGTGACCTGGAACTAAAAGAAACCACTGAATCGAACATAACATGCTCATTTTTAGCTCTACTCCTATTCAATGATGATGGTATATTAAAATCAAACGAGTATGATAAAAGAGATGATTTCAATTTTGATATAGTAAATTATCCATATATAAGTAGTAATATTCCTATCAATCCTGCTTGTGGTGTCTATGTCTCAAGACTAACTGCTTTTGCAAGAAACTGTACTGATTTTAAAGATTTTGCTGATAGACATAAATCACTTTTTGGAAGACTTATTAAACAGGGGTTTTCCAAAATAAGATTAAAAAAAGGTTTTTCTTAACTTTAAAGATAAATATCAATATGTTCTACAGAAATATCATGTTGATTTATATGAACATATTAATAAGGTATTTTCTGAGTGTCAGTAAAACACATAGAAATATGTTTATGTATTTTAATGTTGTAGCTGAGATTGTTTTACCATGAGCTTGATCAAACTTTCAATACTGGAACATAAAATTTATTATAATTACAACAAATATAAAATGAAATAAGGACCATTTAAGTTCTCAGGCATCATGTTGAACAATACAGGCCTTCTATTTTCTCATCCTTTTGAATATTGTGACAAAATGTAAGGAAAACTTACTCAGCTGATGTGAGTAATATTTTTGTAACGAATTTTAAGCCTATTGTGCTGTTTTTTCTAGTGAGAATGGAACATGGAAGAGCTTAACCATGTTTCATAATAAATATAATATTAGGTTCAAGTTTAGTTATCCTGTGTTCACGTGGAAACTTTTTTTGGTGTTTAAATTCAAATTTTGTCATGTTACGCAATTCTAATGTAAATATAGTAGTCTAACTTAAAATTCTTAATTGTCCTGTCATTGTTTGGATGATGTCTGTGAACTATGGTCAAGTAATTACCTTTTATAACTGTACATTAACATTAAGGGCTAAATTTGTTTTAGGCCTACTTTAAATGAATGTGAGTGTTTTCCAAAGTGGGAGGATTGGGATCCCGTAAAACCGGTTTAACCCAATGCCAATACGTTGGTAACCTGTTCCAAGTCAGGTAAAAGATACTCTCATTCGTTTAAATATCATTACTGTTGGTCATGGATTCTTCTGACGACGAACACTAGCATGTCTTACTATTGCGTAAATGATCCTGGATCTGACAAGGTTAAACTGGTATTCGGTTTGGTCTCATCACTATCACTGAAAACTGTTATCCACTTTTATTTTCATGGAACCCTTATATATTTGGTAACAATTTGAACAATCGGGCATTTTCTGCACATATTACAGTGCAGTAAGTGTTCCAAGTGTAGTGAAACTGATGTTGTTTTTTATAATTGTCTGATGAATATAGTTTGTAATTGTGACAGTCATGTCAGGTTGGCTCAAAGTGTTTAATGTACTCTTTCTCTGTCTCTCTCTTGTATAAATAATTAGCATCTAAATCAACTGAATGACAAGTTGCAGTACGTCTGATTATAAATGAAAAAATTTAAAACTGTTACAGGAAAACAGTTATACTTACAGTTACCTTTAAGAATTTCAAATGATCCCTCCCTCTCTCTCTCTCTTCATAAAACCGAATTCTTTCTCTGATAAATGTAGTAGAATTTTACAATAATTAGGACTGTTTTACAATTTGACCTTTTGAACTTTATAGAACCACGAGTCAGATGTACATTATGCTTGGCTGACTTACAGATGACTTACAATAGCACACTACATTTTTGAATTCTAAATTATTACCCTAATAATTGACTTATTAGATGATTTGTGGGATTATGTGCTTTCTTGAACATTTAAATGTCCTTTCAAAAATACATCTGGAAACCAACTTGAAATGTGACTGCTATCCTTACAAATTTTGACTATTGTAATGCATTTTTGACTACGTTTTAATGATTTGAGGCCTAGTGTCACTTGCTTCTGGCTGATGTTTAACATTTGAACCAATGTACTTACTATATTTGGAAATTCAAACACTTTTCTTTTTGAAATACTCTTAGTTTATCTCCTTTAAAACAACATCATGTCTTTAACTACATGCCTAAAACACATCGAATTATATAATCATGCTGTTTAGATTCTTATTGATGGTCATTTTAGGCCTAGAGGGCTTTTCTGATGGATTGATGTTGGTGTTGGTGTCGCTTTGTGGACTTTTATGGATGATGATCATTGTTGAGATGGTGGTTTGCAAGTAGTACCTTTTTAAATATTGGATTTTATTGACATTTTCAACAAGTTAAGAACCTCCACTTACAAATTCTCTGATGTGCTGCAAATTTTGGTCCCTTTTCATAAATTGTATGGTCCTGTATATGCATGAATGATGCAAATGTTCAAGCCAATTTACAGAAATAGGCCTATAATTTCAAACAAAACTTTTTGCATTCTGTCATGTGAAAACTAGATAAAGTTTTTTTCCCCCTATGGACGTTTGCACTTACGTTTTGGTCTCTTTTGGGTAAATACGAACTATAAATTTATATTTTTCAACTATACATACCAAGGAACATTGCCTTTGGTCGGAATTGACTTGGATTTGTTTTGTTAGGACTACGGTTTGGATATGGTAATGATACTGTCTAATTTGGTTAGTTTCTTGGTACAACAACATAGCAATTATGAAATTCAGCGGGGCAAATACAATTCCAAACTCAGTAACATACATATACATGTAGAAAGAGAAAGTGGGAGACACAGAGCATCAGGAAGGGGCAAACAGCAGGGTCTGTCCCTTTACAACAGTGTGTAAATAATGTCACAGCTATCGGTAGCCATCAAAAGTGGTCAATTTTCTTGTAAAAATATAGACCCATATAATACATGGATTGTGTAAGAGGCCATGCCCATATTGATCACTCTCCATTGCACAGATTCTGTGGGCAGTATATTTTCCTACCTACTTGTTTGTTGTAAATATCAGATAAAAAATTATTGTTAAAACTGAACTGTGAGCTTACATTGCAAATATTCAGATTTTTTTTTTTAAATTTAGATAAACATTTTTGATTTCGCTATGAGCGAAAACCAAAGACAGTATTATGAAAACAATGTAGAGCAGCAACTAGAACGGGAACTCATCAAATATAGTCCAAGTAATAAAATTGCCATGCTGCTGTCAACAATTCCATAGCAGACATTGATTGACCTGTAATAGTTGCTGAACATATGAACAATACAGGCAAAGAGATAAATAGATTGATTCAAGTAACAGATGGAATTACCTGAGGAAACACACAAAAGAATTTACATGTACTCTAGTGCGCCGTCCATTGGTTTGTCTATAAAGAAAAATTACCGATCAATTCTCACGTCCATGCAATAGTATGTGCTTGAGCTTAACGTTACATTTCAAAGACACTAACAATCATCCATCGAGGTATTTCTGACACAGCAATTTAAGTTACTTCCTATCCGAAACATGCTAACTCGAACACATAGCCTTTTGGCAACACAAACATTGTACTGTTATTAATAAGGTGGGATCCAACGATGCAATTATTATCATAAAATGCACATCTTATGTCGCATTTCAGAATGCAATAGTGTAAATATGAATAAGTCTAAAATACTTCCATATCTTCAAACAGTCATAATTATTCATTATGATCCCCAAAGAAGCCTGAATATTTTCTCATATCTTAAGAATTAATAAGTGAGGAATACTAAAGACACTGTTTGCCTGGTGAATTTTGACTTAAAATTTTTTTACACGCACATTATCGGAGTAATGCCATAATTAGGATCCATGACATACACTGTAGATATATACTGTGTGTGCACAATATCAATGCAATTGCACCTCAGTGTCAGAATCTCGTCTTCAGAGACTCTCATTTTGATGCTCTTTGGCTTAAAGGATTTTCAATCATTTGCATTGAAACAATATCTGGGGTTCAATGGGTCTAGACTGCCACCAGGAAAACTGCTGACCTAAGCCATATGATTCCATCAAAAGTGTCATACAAACTCCATGCAAACGTTTCAGAGACAAAGTCAAACTTAAGGAAAATTGGTAAACAGATTACATTTGCACATCCAGGCACTTTGAGGAGATATGAGCTTTAAAATAACAGGCTAATAAAACGACAAACATGCGGCTGGGTTGCATGCATGATGTGCATGTGGTTATAAGATGTGGCTTCGTCTGCCTTTCGCAAATTAAAGAACCAATTCGTTCCACACATGCGACCCAATAATGCTAAATTGTCTGGCGCTCTCTTGTGTTGGAGGTGCATGTTGGTATTTTCTATAAACCTGTGTCTAACCTTGACATCTACAAATGGATCAATTATCCGCCTCCTTAGTGACAAAACAAGTTAATTTTGATGTAAACTGTCACACTTTTATATGTGGAAACTTATTTTTTTCCCCGAAGTGAGTAAATTTGTGGTTTTCTTACCTCTAGCACAAGAGTTATCAAACTATTTGCCACTAGGTGGCCTATGGGTCTTCAGATTTCGTGAAGTGGCACTTGAAAGATTGGTATTCTTATGAAACATATGAATCAAGAATTATGATAGTTCAAATAAGTGGGACACTTGCAAGGATAATCAAATGAAGAGTAAAGGCAGTCTGCCACAACATATTACATGTCTACTTTATATATGCTCTAGGCATTATTTGCACCTTTCTATATATTTTGTAAGACAGCTATCCTTAAGAGTAAACATTGGTGTACAAGTTAGTCTGCAGCCACATAACAAACATTTGATGCAAAATGGTAATGTCAACATGAAATGCAATCTTTAAGCATTTTCATCCTAAAGTATTTTAGGGACAAAATGGGGACTGATGCAAAATCCAAAACAACCTGACCGAATCCGGCCTTCTGATTCTGAATTCTTAGTTGACTGATAATTGCGCCTGATCAGGACCTGGTTAGTTCACAGCCCATATGTTCAGATTTGATACCAATCCATATCATACACCTCATACCAATGCATATCGCATTATACCATAGCTATGCTTGTTGAGGTTCAAAACATCATAACTGGATAATAAAAAAGAGTCAACTTAACAGCAAGTCACACAATAGGATTCTGGTCAATTAAGTCCAGCCAGTGCAACCTGCAGCCTTGGTCTGGTGTCCTGACTGGCGGTCATTTTGAGCCAAGATCCAATCAGATGATTCAAAGTAGTTGTCTTGTAAACATGGAAAAAAACACGTTTCTGGCGTATGGCCAGTATTGCCCATTGTAAATGTATAAAAATTGATTTGAAGTTAAAATAAACGCTGAAGCTGGTACTTTCAGATAAATATCATGATCCAGCTGTCAATAATACGTTGACATTTGGGAATAAAAATTTTATCCATGACCCCAATGCAAAGTGTTTATGTACATAGTAAATGCAGATGATTCGTTCAAGTCATACATTCCGAGCAGACATGGTAGCTTTCCCAGATCTTGCAAAAGTGCAACTTACTATGACCAGGCCATAAATAGGAATGCACATTATTAATTAAAGTGACTTTATTATCAAGGTCCTGTTACGCCTATTAATCCCACCTGGACTGTGTGGGTAGGCTATAAATGTGAATTTGGGTAGGTTCCACTTGACAAACAGGCTGTGATGTTTTCGTAAAGGGTCGCATGTCACATGTTCAAGAGCAAAATAGTATGAACATAAAATGCTCCGTGTGTAACATGTGGATTACACAAAATATGATAATGTGGAAATTCTTGCTGTTTGGTACATTCCTCCTAAATTAACATTTGACCTGTTTACCAAGGGTACCTTCTGATATTGGCAAGTTTTTGTATGATCTCAATCCTACTTTGTCATACAAAGCTATACTCTGTGGTATTCGAACATGCCAGTGGTATCTACATATTGGATGCAAAATCAGAAAATATCTTTTTTTTTTTTTTTTTTTTTAATTCGTACAATAGGTTATGACCTATTGAACATATAATTCAGGGGGAGTTTTGAAATGCCCCTATACCGCCATGTTGGATCATGACGTCGCATATACATTCTCTCCTGTTGGCTACTGGGTACTCAAATCTGATGGTAAGGTAAAATAAGGATCGTGTGGCTGACTGTATGTTAGGGTCGGGGACAGGTCTGGCCCATTTCAGCTGTAGGCCTCTAAGAGCTAAGTATGACCGTATATGGATAGGTGGGTCCATAAACACGTAACCAGTGTGTCGCATTCTGTTTTCCTTACTAAATTTCGTAAAAAATAAACACATTTATTTTAGAAGAGAAAGCATACTTCAAAACGCAACAGTGCGTGTCATGGCTGTATTGATTTCTTTTTGTAGCCCATGATTAGATATTGCACCAGTTTACGTCTTATGGGAACTAAAGAAAAGTTCGAATTTTACATTGACGCAGCATGAAGTGGGTAACATCTTGCGTCAAATTTACATTGTCAGGTCAAAAACTAATGTCCTGGCTACTATTTACATTTTACGTTTACATATTATTATGTTAATGTCCATATTTGCTTTGTTTACACGTGGCCCCACTTGCAAAGGGTTGGTTTTGTCTGCAAGAATAATACAACAGCACATTGTATTGTTGCAATAAGGAGATACAAGTTTAAATTATATTCTAATCCATTCATGGTCAGAGTATGACTGATCCAATAGTTTTCTTTGGCGAGGGATGGGCGCAGTGCGTGTTTTATAGTTACGAGACATGTAAGCAACACTCTCGAGGCATATGACAATTTACATGTACATTTGGGTGCCTTTGGGAGATAGGAGCGGGCAGGGAAAACTTCATAAGTTTAGTGATGTTGCTGTCAATACCTCTTGGAATACATTAAGAGCGTCATCCAGCTAAGTGCACCTGCATTCAAGTATTAACATAAAAAAAATTCAAACTTCATTTTAAACTTGGGAAATGCTTTTGGGCAGCCACTTTAACTTGTTGAATATGGCTGGGCTATGATCCATTGTGAAAATCAACTTTGACGAAAAATAAGTGAAGCTCTAATCAAATCTGAAAAATACAACAGAAATATGCCGTTTGGGAACTATCGCTCAACCTGCAACTAAAGTATTAAAAACTAATACTAACTGTTCAATCAGTTAATGTAGTAATGATCAGAGAGACTTACTTGAAAAGAAGGTTCTGGTCCATGGTGAAGTCCATTTGTGACAATAATTTCACCAACCTGCCGTCACACTTCCCGTAGAAGTCATGGTAACAACTTCTTCAGCGCAAAAAGGAAACTAATAGAATATTTTAAAAAACAATTTAGACTTGAAATGAAAAATATCAACAAAGATATGATTGTAACGAGAGTTTTGGTCCATCATATGATGCTTATGTGGCACAAAATCAATGTCATCGATATAGCACTTGTGATGTGGTAATATCAGCTTCTCGGGTGCCATTCACCCTTCTTTTGTATGCACACTTACAAATTCATAAAACATGTCCAACTTATCATGGGGGTGGGGGGACCTTTACAATAAGCTCATATTCCGTTATGAGGTTAATTTATCTCTCATAAAAGCTTGGTATGGCTCTGGTCAAGGTTTGCTTGACATGCTGCGTTCTTTGCCTACAAATAAAAAGCTTTCATGATTCACGATAATGATCTCGATAATCAATTCTCCACATGTATCTGATGCATCCCGAGGTACACCTCTGAAAAAACGATGATATATTTTGAGATTGCAGACTGACAATCGTCAGGGTTAACCGACAAGCAGACAGAAATATAGACAGTCGCATGGCGAGAATACCATCCGGACCTTTATGAGCAGAGGACAAAACGTGCATCCTTTCTACTTCAACGAGTGAATCCTTTCAAGCAATTTGGCCTAAGTTTACTGGGATCTAGGCGTACCTGGGAAAGTAAAAATAACGGGTACATATCTCGTTTAGAAAAGAGCCCGATCTCAATGCCGTGTCACCTGATTTGCAAAAAAAACTGGTTCCGCAGAACGCAGCATATCAGCAGTACATATACCCGTTCCACGAGATGAAGCACACAATAATAAAACTGTCATGTTGTATCGATGCATTTGAAATATGTTTCATACTTCCAAATTTCCATCCCAGGTCAGATGATCATTACTTTGTTAAATCAATATATTTTATTCATAAACGTACCAGTTCCGTATATTAAGTATATAGCATGCTGAATTCCTTCAATAAGGCCTCATATACAACACGACATGCCACTCTGTAAACCTATCATGTTCATATAAATCAAACTCATATGGTTTCACTTTTCTTCTTCAAGAGTTCAAAGGACGGTTGCATAAGCATGATGCACTGTACCACTAGACTAACTTTATGCTACATTCGAAAGTTTGAAAAATGTAATTCAATTATATTTCAGGCGTCGTTGTGTGAAATCGATAGACCATTAAATAGCTGTCAATATATATACATGTTCTAACCACTTGATATAATACTGGCATGTTATATGTACCTCGTCAGTTGAATGTGTAGCAAGATTCCGCTGCAGTGGAATATACATACATGTACACTATGCCTCTAACAAACATATGCAGGTAAGGCGATTTTACAATAATATGCCCGGGTATAATGCATGTATTGTTGCTGACATTCTTTCTATGTTAAGGGTACGGGTAGAATATAGTTAAGGATGGAAAGGGGTCTTTTTCACCGGTCAGCCTCTTGTACTAGCATGAGATAGAAGAAATAAGAACAAAGTAAAGGAGGGAAAAAACACTCTCCGCTGGCCAAATTATGCATAGGCCTACTCGGGCTAGCTGACCGACCACGCTAGGAACCCCAAGTGCTCGTAGTGTATTGAATAAAGTATGCAAATGAGGGCTTCAGCGTTTTTATTGCCAATGGTTTATACCCCCTGCGGACTGTTGGCTTACGACTGAGGGTATCTTACTCAGTAAGACGCCCTCAGTCGTAATCCAATAGCAGGCGGGGGGAATAAACTATTGGCAAGAAAAACACTGAAAACACCATTTGCATAATTTACCCAATTCACTACGAGCACCTGTGCTAGGGACTGTCACTGCCATTGCGTTCAAACAAAATTATCTTTGCATTGATTGGTACACATGTAAATCAGTTTATATAGCCCTGCATACACGACTGTCTGGTATTTCCCATTGAGCCATCATGTGGAATGAGTGTTACGGTACAGAAGTTTGGGTGGGTTTCCACTAGAGCCGATCCGCTGCGGTAATGTTTGCACTTCAGTGTGCGTCTTTGCATGCGATTGGAAAAAAAATCTTAAAACTCGCTGGATGCGTTTTTCATTGAGTTTTCCTATCTGTTTTTGGAAGCAATTCAGGTTAATTCTGTAAATACGAGATACATGTAGTGGCAATGCTCTTTGTTATCCCTCTTTATTTATGAAAATAATAGAAGGTATGTAGCACTCAATGGTTTTTATAGCGACCAATGCGTTTTCGGATTCCAAGCGTTAAAAATCAAACAAACGGATGCCATCGCATCCAAAAACGCAAAGAGTTTTGATGGTTGGATTTCTACTCTTTTATTATTAACACAAACGCAACCTTTACCGCCACGGATCGGATCGGGTCGGCTCCAGTGGAAACCACCCTAATGATAAAAAGTAACATAAAATAAATAAACTGTAGTCATTGTTTGTGGTACAGAGACTACAGTTTCCATTGAATATGTGAGATGTGGGTGACTCATTAACCAATTAATACAAATGGGTCGATTCACATGTGGGCCCTCTGCCTGTCAGCCTACTGCCTGTCGGCTGGTCTTTTTCTTTAGCTATTGCAACACCCACATGAAACCCATAAACACACACACACACACACACACACACACACACACACACACACACACACACACACATATATAATATTCAATAAAAACAAGTTGATTTAGGGGATGTTGAAATATCTTTGACATTATGCAATTTATTATGGCATCATTTCACTGTCAGAGATCTACATGTCTTCATGAGTCATATATATATATATAAATATATATATATATAAATATATATATATACATATATATATATATATATATATATATATATATATATATATATATATATATATATATATATATATTCTCTGTGTGTGTGTATGTATGCGTGCATATTAATATAATGTACTTTTTCCAGGTGCTATTTAATATGGTGGCCAGGCATGTCAGGCACCACCCAGAAGATGGTGGGAAAATGCCTTTGTTTCATGGCAGTAATGATTATGTCAATTGTACATGTGAGTATGTAAGTTTCAGTGTGGGCAAATTAGGGCACCAGACGCTCTTTTGCAATGAACAAAAACAAGCGTGTGTGAGTTAATAGAAAGATGTATATGTGCCTGTTTCGCAACTTGACTTCTTCAAAAATTAACTGTAGTATTATATACAATCTCAGGTTACTAATAAGCTGGTAATTATTATGTGATAAAGATGTATCCACATGCGAAGGAGTGTTTTAAGTCGATTGTATGACCTGGTTTTACAGATCTCAACCACAAGTAAGCCCTCTTTTAAGGAAATCCAGTAATTGGCCATTACCAAAATTAAAAGAATAGGCGTAACAGAACTGATAATGGAGCGGCTATATTAGTACAAAAAGACACTATACTTTGACTGTACAAGTGCCATTTTGTAATTTGATAAATGCATACAAATCAGGGTCTTTTTTCCTGACGTGATTATTAAAATAAGGAGGCGGAACATAAAGCAGTATGCCAGCCATTCAGACGTCAAGTGGGCTTCATTGCAAGTAAAGTTAAACTATAAGAATTGCTATACTCTGTGCACATTGAGGGGAAGCTGGCAATTAGTCTCTCAGGCAGTTGTTTTATACAATTTTGAGATAAAAGTAACATTTTGAACGGATGATCACTGGTTGCAGTGAACTACATATTTAATAAATGGATACCAAAGACAAGGGTGTGCTCATTTATTATTAAAACCCCTGTCATAAAAATTATCCGTTACTTCTGTGTTATGAACACAAATATTTACTTGCAATTTATTGAATATATAACCTAATTGAACCTATTCGTGCCAAGTTGGATGCCGTTTCCCACTTCCATGCAGTTAAACAAAAATAATTAATAACATATTATAGTCACGTGAGTATGAATCTCATCGTTTCTGATTGACCTGTATATTCGTGGCCTATTGTGCTTGATTTCGCGGTTCTAGATAAACATTTATCACTTTACAAGTGATGTAGATATACTCCATGGGTGAAATATTGATTACGTATAAACCTGCCTCTATGGATTTTTTCAAACACTCTGTTGCATCACTTAACTGAGACTACATCACAGTATTTGGGTCGGATCTTATAGTCAGCAATAAAAAACTAAGGTCAACGTACAGCTCAAAGATGACATTAAAATAATATTGTGTAATTGCACTTAGACAAACCCTCTACAACGCAACCGGATCTTGTCCAACTCCAACTTAATGCTCTTTCTCTTCAGCCAGCCAAGACCGGCAGGTGGCCAATTGTTGGGGGTTTTTTGGTTTTTGTTTTGTTTTTTTTTTTTTGTTTCTTTTTTTTTTTTTTTTTTTTTTTGGTTTGGTTTTTTTTTTTTTTTTTTTTTGTTTTGTTTTGGGTTTTTTTTATGTTTTGTTTTTTTTTTTTGTTTTTTTTGTCTTTTTTTGTTTTTTGTTTTTTTTTTTTGTTTTTTTGTTTTTTTTTTTCGTTTTTTTTTTGGTTTTTTTTTGTTTGTTTTTTTTTTTGTTTTGTTTTGTTTTGTTTTTTTTTGTTTTTTTTTTGGTTTTTTTTTGTTTGTTTTTTTTTTTTGGTTTAGTTTTGTTTTGTTTTGTTTTTTGTGTTTTTTTTTGTTTTTTTTGTTTGTTTTTTTTTTTTTTTTGTTTGTTTGTTTTTTTGTGGGGGGGGGTGGTTGTCGGTTTACAACAGAAAAGAAAAATTATTTGAATGCGAATCGTATATGAGAAGTATCCAGATAAAATAACTCTGGCCAACAGCTTCAGGTGGCGTGAATCGGGTGCTTAGTTAACCTGGGTTCCCCATCTTAATATCAGCTATTGTAACACCATACTCATAATACAGAAAGTAACGGGCAATTTTCACTGTTAGGATCTTCATATTAAGTGCACAAGAAATTGCCAATACTGTGTAATTGTATTTATTCATATGATATGAAAGGCTTACCCCCAGTTGACCTGGGCTCACATATTCTGGGTGGCCATTCTGATGTCATGTTAACCATGTGCTTGATACAGACTGGGGCAATTGGTCATTGTTCAAGCAGCAAGCCGGGCTTGATTATTTTGGTCTCCTGATATTTATACAAAAATGCGCTCCTGTGCGTGTGAAAATTTTTGCGTTTGAATCAAATAACAAGGTGACATCAAATTTGCCTTTTCTAATGAAGGTGAAAATCCCCTCGTGGTTAGCCTAGGGGAATTTCACGTTCATAATAATTGATCGACCTAAAAAATCTAAGCAAACCCATCAATTCACCTTGATGGATGAACGAGCATGAAAACAAGCCTGCACTTCAAATCATATGAACGCGATATATTTTACCTCATTATGTCACCAGGCAGTGTGGTCATACCACCGTGTCTCATTTGTGCTGCATGTATGAAGACCTCTGTCTGTACTTCTAAACAGATTCATCGCCACACATGCCATATGTCAGCAATTCGCCGGGGGCTGCAACGATCTTGTACACAAATCTAAAGTAGTTATTCTGACCGAATTTAACATGCTAAGGACAAGCGAGAGCCAGTGTGTTGGTTTATATCGTTTGCAGGACATATCATCGGTCTGGTCGTGGGCCGAATTAGATTTCAAATATGGGAATAAGTTAAGGTAGGAAATATTCATTAGGGCATGCTGAACTATTTCGAAACTAAGATGTGCGTGTCATTGTATAGATTTATAAATATCTTTCTGTGTTTCATATAGTACCGATTAAATTATGTCGACAAATCGGAGTCACTGCACTACCATCAGCAGCAATATTGTTGCCTTGCCCCAAAAATCATATGTCGCGAAGACGGGAGATGAAAACATATATATATATATATATATATATATATATATATATATATATATATATATATATATATACATATATATATATATATTTATATTGTAATGTAAGTGTATGTCATTCAATTAAAAAAAATCGAAATACAACAGACTGTTGCACAAATATATAGATATGTGTACAGTGCATGTTCCGGGGTTTTTTTATGCCTGAACAGAGGAGGTCGCTGTCACTACGTGGACCGATCATATGCGACTGACGCTCGTAGTATGATTCAACACCTCACTGAAAATCTGAAAGGTGTGGCATGCTTGTTTCTGAATCAGGTAGGGACCTATGTATATTTTACCAAAAAGAAAAAAAAACTGAATGTAAGACTGATTGTCACAGATTACATTTTCATATCTCCAAATAGTTCCGGGTGAATGTTGAAGAGCCCAACAAAATATGTTATGAAGCGTGCGGGCCATTAACGACACGAGAAATAAAGAGACGAGGAAAACATCGCATAATGTTTGGACATGTAGGACATTTTTCATACAAAACGCTTTTAAATGTATGCATCCACAATATATCCGTTGTACTAAAAGTGGTAAACTGCTATAGCGCGACAAGGACACGTCGATTCGGTTCTTCCGTACATCCCAAACTAAATTAGAACTGTTACTAGATTAAAAGGCCTACTCGTCTGAGCTGTTACAAGGATTCCAGGTGCACGTCCTTAAAACATTTTTACTTAAGAACCACCATGCATATACTTTAAGGGACAAAAAGAAATGATCCATGTCAACAGAATTCCTTGGCGTGCTTATTATATCCAAAGCGCACCAGGAGCAGTTGCTGACTCAGGCATCCGTCTTAAGTCTGAAAAAGGTTAAGAAAAAGATACTGAATTTCATTCACAGAGTAGTGAAAAATAAATACATAAATGAATGAATGAATGAATGAATGAATGAATGAATAAATAAATAAATAAATAAATAAATAAATAAATAAATAAATAATAAATAAATAAATTTGTTCCTCATACTCTTAGGTTAAACTCAATTATTATATGGTGATCGTTTTGTTATACTTCTAGAATCTGACAGAGGTATCTGCCGACTTCTTGTGCCGCTTGACTTTGATCAGGCCCACCGTGTGCCTTGATAAATATATTATATACCTGACGGTGAATCCCAATCCACACACAGTATTTTCCGTTTCGAGAACGATGCAATCGACCGTGAGCAAAATTTGTCAAAATAACACTTTGTCCAGGCGCACAATGAAATGCCTGCGTCATCCGTGGGTGCAACATGATGATGTGATGCTATTGGTTGTTTTTAACACCCCACTATACGGCTTAATACCGTACATGGAAACCCTTTATCGAAGTCAGTTTAAATATATATTGTATTGTGGACCAACAAACATTGATCCGCGTATCATCAAGCAGCACAACGTCTCGTATGTCACCTTTCACGAGAGACGGTACTCAGCTGACCTTCTTTATAAGTGTATCATTAAAGCAATCATGAAAGCTATGGACTTAGACGTTAGAGGCATACTTATGAAAGGAGACGACGTCTATATTAACCCGAAACTGGCATATCTGAGACCAAGAAATATACCGTGGTACGTACCCTACCCCAATCATTACCACTATCAAAAAGATATGCTCAACTCACATCAGTACGACATGTCGCGTCTTCCTTGGCGCTATTGGTTATCGAGAACTGAACGGGAAGTCTCGGCAGCTTTGAGAATTATAGCTTATCATAAAGGGCATTCCCCTGCACTGAAGAAATGCCGACACATCTTAAACTGTACTGAAAAGCGATGCGATTTTTTGGGCTTTGGTGGGGCTGCGGATTTTCTCTACACGCCACGCCATTTATGGAAGTCATTTTTAGAACTTGCAGCTATCTTTAGCAAATATGGGGTTTATGGCGAAATTGCTCTACCAACCATACTAAGATGCATCTCAAATGACACACATGTTCTACAACTACGGGGAACTTTTGATTGGTCACCACGGAGACGCTTCAATAAACCATGGCAAAACTTTGACGATGTTAAGCAAACTGACTTTTTTCATCCATTAAAGCTTGGTCCTGGATTACAAGGAAATGCCGATTACATCTACTTTTTTTGCCACACATATCTACCTTATATGCATTGTCCCTGATTTTCTTATTCTTTGGCCATTCGTATAAACTCAGGTAAGAGAACGCATCAAAAGTCAAATGTTTGCAAAAAACTAAAATAATTTAGTTTTGCCTGAGACACCCCCCCCAAAAAAAGAAAGAAAGAAAGAAAGAAAAAAAACAAACAAACCTAATGTTGATTTTACATTGAAAGGTCAGTCTTCTGGAATGGGATATATCCTCAGTCTTTGACACTGTAGTGGTCCTCAACTTTCCAGTCATATCCATATACGAATGATTGATACTGAATACTGTAAAATAAAGATACTTTACCATCAAAGCAGACGCCTTGTTTCTTTTGTATTCTGTATTTATATACAGGTTTCACAATATGCATTTATACTTCCTTGTCTGTCATTTTAAAGTCTTCATCCAAAGACAATTTCATCTTGAATGGCTAAATGAACTGTGATGCTTGCACGTATATGCATGTATCAAACATTGTCAGATGTTGAGGCTCACAGTTGTGAGTTTATATAAAGGTGTATTTTAATACCTATATTTAACAAGCACTCACAACTCTTGAGGCTTTTATAACAGCGACACAAATGCTTTCTACCATCTTATAAATTGTTCACACACATTTGAATATATGAGCACGAACGAACAGCATACTTGCCAGAACTTCCATATGGTAGAAAAATAAATTAATCTCATGCCAAGAATAATTTCTAGGAAACGGCGCCCTCACTGTCCCGCATTCACGTTAAGTTCCTTCCCCGTCCAGGTAGAACTACAGAATCAACACACCACAATCAAATGCTAATTACAAGTATGCATAGGGCCTGTACGCAAGAATACACTGTGGAGATTATTTAAATGAAAGTCCAGCACTGTACACTTTGTGGACAACCAGAGTGATTTGGTCTTCATATGCACAAGGTTTGTGGACTGGCGCTTGAAGCATGCATTACACATCCATACGCAATGTATTATGGGTCGCAGTTGGTGGCGTCAGTTAACGTTGCCTTTCTGCTATCGGACAGAATATTTTGGGGGCGATAAAAAAAGTTCTGCCAAAACTTTTATTGCATTTGAATGAAAAAGAAAGAATTTCCAAGTCCCTATTTTATGAAACAATTCAAGAATTTAATACAAATATGCCACGAATTTTGTAATCACCCCCCGAATAGGGGTAAGTTAACAAAGAAATGTATAGACCATGAAGATGAGTTTTATTTCTCGATGGTATCCAACTTGAATAAAAGAGAAGTACACTAGGCCTAGATGTAAACACGAATGGGCCTACTAGGCTAGGCAAGAACAGTGGCCTTTATCCTTTTGGTATATGAATAATAGCGTTGCCCTTACGCTTACATGTATAATACTGGCATGGGCAGAAAATATAAATAATAGCAAGCGGAAGCGACCTCTCGTGGTTACGCAGGTAACATGATTTGTGTTCCTATCATGGTGGAGAATTTATATTGTTGATTCCAAATCAAGGTAGACCTCTCGCGGCTAACCAGTGCACGAGATTTTTTGCCGTGCGGAGCGTCATTGCGTATAACGCAATTTTTTCGTGCATCCCGGGAATTGTCCACAGTTTTATTTGAACCAAAGTCTAAAACATAGCGGCCATCGTGGAAATTATTTCAATAATACCTGTCTATTTGGAAAACGTTGTCTATAAAGTGTGATAAATGATAACGATCGGGCTTCACGGACTCGCATGGTTGCAACCTCGCCTGGCAAACACGCATCTAGGGCTGCAAATGGGTTTTCCGCGGGCTAGAAAACGTTGACAGGTGTAACCTAAACCAAAATAAAAAGTATCTAACATTTGTTGCTTATGTTGCGTCTTACCTTAGTTAATGTCTTCGGACAGTGCAGTCACCAGATCACAACTCACATTAGTCTACATCCCTTTGCAGCCCCAAAACGACATGTTGACAGCTCAGATTTGGTGTTGCCGGATCGTTGATCCAAACTGACCGCTACACACGATTCCAAAGTTGCTTACAAATACTAAATTTACTGCATGTAGGAAGCCAAAATTTGGTGCCGCAAGACCAAACAGTAAATTCTGTACACTGTTTGTGATTTCTGAATTCAATTACTTTCTCAGGATAAATTTCAGAGGAACCTAGGCCTAAGACGTGTCCCTGCATTGAAAGCTGGAGAAACGACCGCCCGGCTAGGCTGGGGTTTCCCGGCGAATTTCGTCACAAAGACCGCAGACAATACATGAGCGAAAAAAATGGGTTGCATGAATTTACGTGGGTGTGGCGGTGCTATCAACGGCCCTTTTTATTGCTCAGATTTGTTGATAGTTAATACTGAAAAATGGTGCAGGCCTATATCTTCAAAGGCGTCATTATTTGCAGGGGGTGTCTGGGGTCTTCAATATGATTTTAAGGAAAAGGAAATCGATTCTTGAACTTGTTAAGTTTTGATTTACCAAGCTAGGCCTACAATTTACACTCATGAGCATTATCTTCCAATCGAATGCTTAGTAATTTATTGTGGTGGCACTTTACACATTTCCTTAAATACAAGAGCGAGTGTTAATAACTTCCATGGTAGGCCTATACCTCATTTAAAAATTGTGGTGACCGCCAATGCTAACGTCATATATACGATTATGGAAACCAGAGGCTTCCCATTGGGATTAACGCGTTTCAGCAGATGAAATAAATGCGCTTCAAGGAGTCATGAAATTGTATGCCTCCATTAAAAATTTCTCGATTTTGCGTTTCTTAAAGTGTTCACTGTTCACAGAGAAAAGATAAACACTGTTTCACTTCACAGGCATTGCATTTTGACGAACACGCATCACTTAAACCCCCTTGGGGATCCTCTGGACCTAATAACGTGCGGCCCTCACTGCATCAGGTCACAGCTCAACTCTAGCAGACCATACTGTGGTCACTTCAGGTCTGAGCGTGAAAGTTGTTGAGTCGTGCCTTCTTTCCTTGGGTAAAAAATTATCTCAAGTCCTTACCACAGGGGAAAGTTGCGGAGTGAAATTCACATCTAAGTGGGACAAAGTGTACTCGTCCCAATTTACTGCTGTGTAGGGAGGGGCAGGAGCTTGGCTGAAAACCTAACATTCTGTAGTTAATTTTTTCCCACTTTTTCCGAACTAAAAATGTCCAAATATTACTCCCCAGTTGATTCAAACACTGTGTTGAATTACAAATAAATAGCTCAAATTACAACGGTACAGACCTACTTGAATTCGAAATCAACAATTTTGTTCCATGCACATGATTTATACTGAAAACCAAATATCACTAATGTCTCACTTACTTTTGTCACCCATATCCCAGAACTAAAACAGCCATATCCGTTACCTCATTGACATTTTTGTATTTTCCACAACTTTATTAAAGTTGCGAAGGACATTTCCTTTCAATTTGTATTTCTTCAGATAACTAAAGAACATTATTTAGTGCTAGACTGATTAAACAAATAAAATCTGATAACTTTCACCATAATTCAGTTTTATTTTCTATAAATTGATTCTTGTAACTTTGATATTTTTTAACATGGATGAGTGCACATATTGCAACCAGAAATTACAGACACACAGGTATCTCTTGTCATACAGTTTGACCCCTGACCGCTACTCTCGCGGCTAACCAGTGCACGAGTCACTGCTGGTAAGAAAAAAATATGAGCGGAGGCATATATTTTCACCAGCCATGTTGAAAGAAGATATAGTTTTTTCCGTGTTGCAGGTGATGTAAATTATTTTTAGGGCAGTTGAAATTTTCCTGTTCCAAATGAAAGCACTACATTCAGTACTTCGTTTCAAAACCAGTCAATTCATGAGGAGTCACAGAGCTACCTTCTCTGCATAGACAATTTTGATAACTTGCAACACGTGGCAAAATTACCAGTTAGGGATCAGATTTAAAAATATATGTCATAGAAACATTATTATGTCCAATATCTGTGTTTTGTCTATATGGTGGAACTTTTTAATGGGAAAAAAATTGTCGATTGCAAAAAACGTCCACTATCCCACCTGTATCATATATTTCCACTGCAAACACTGGAGTTCATTATTATGCTGTGTTGCCCACAGCTAGCAAGTTTGTATGTGCCACTTTGCCACCTGAACTCTTGGGTGAGCAAGATTCAACTATAAATGAGGAAACAACAATCAGTGATGATGATGATGATGATGATGATGATGATGATGATGATGATGATGATGATGATGATGATGATAAAATGGATGACAATGCTGATAAAAATCATAATGAAGGTCATGGTGATGATGCTGACAATAATGGTCAGGGTGATGAAAAACGTGATGAAGGCCATAGCTATGATAATGATAAAGGTTATGGTGATGGCGATAATGGTGATGATGGTCACAGTCATGGTGACAAAAAGTGTGATGAAGGTCATGGCGATGATAACGATATCTGGCATGGTGATGCTGATGGTGGTGATGACAATGATAGTCACAGTGATGATGGTAACTATATAAATTGTTATTATGGTGATGATAACAGTGACAAAAAAAAAAAAACAAATCTACATTCCCATCATATCACTCTCCATTCAGAAAAAAAACCGCACAGCACCTGAATCTACAAATCTCTGGCAGCCAGCTGCAAAACGCCATTACACTCAACATGTTATCACTGTATGGTCATGGCATTGTGTCACTTGTTTGAATCTATTACCCCGGGTTTATTACCCATTACTTTTCAACATACAAAGTAAAATGTTAACTACCAGTTCCATGCCAAATCAACTTTAGGCCAGGCCATATTGTCACACACACACACACACACACACACATATATATATATATATATATATATATATATATATATATATATATATGCTTTATTAATGCATACATGCGCACATGCACATTAACATATAAATAAAAACATTTGGAGCTTTTGCACTTGTCCTTACGGTATGAGCTATTCTTGAAAAGTTTGTAAAAACACATTACAAGTAGATCCATGCCAAGTTTCATAGGAATCTGATCAAAATGTCGAAGTATTGATCTTTGGAGTGTATTAACGTGCCGTAGGTTTTGTAGAAGCCTATATTCTGTGGTTATGTAGAACCATATCATTGAAGTCCTCTGGTGTCTTTTCCCTCAATGATGAGCCAACTGCAACATGAACAGTACACTGGATGCACATATCACAAATTAATATATATATATATATATATATATATATATATATATATATATATATATATATATATATATATATATATATATATATATAATATATATATATATATATATGAAACCGGAAAACAGTCAGAGCTGCCTCTCCTGTCCTGCAGATGGAGCTCAAGTATGACACTTATAATAGTTAGTGAAAAATCAGGTTCTCAAACAGCTAAAAAGGCCAGCAGAAAGTTTGACAGCCACCTATTTTCACGTTTGTTTTCTTGGGATAAAATACAGGACATGAAACCTGTGCTGATAAAAATTCATAAAAAATAACCGAAGTTCGATCATTGGAAATATTATAGTAGAGATCCTGGCAATACACACAGGACCGAATTTTGTATTTGACATTGAAAGTAATGTAAATGTGGAAAACATTCACAGCTGCCTCTTCCATCTTTTACATGAAGCTCAAATATAATACGTTTACTAGTTAGTGACAAAGCAGGTTTCCAAACAACTAGAGAGGCAAAGAGAAAGTTTAACAGCCACCTGTGTTCATGTTTGTTTTGTTGGAATGAAATACACAAAATAAACCTGTGGAAATTGAAATTCAGACAAAAACAAGCTCGATTATGAAACAAAAATAGTAGAGATCTTCTCAATACACATACCACCAGGGTTTTGGGGTTTTTTTTAATGACACAAGAAAGGACATTCCAGTATAAAATCAAAGACAGATAGGAATTATTTTTCCCCACAGCCCTGGTAGTACGGGAAAAAGTTTAATGAAAGAAAATATTGATATGTTTGTATCTGCTTTGCCTATTCACAAAAAATGTCCTAAGATCTCACTCAGTGAAAAGGCGATTTAAGCTTTAGGCGTGGATTCACTCTTCTTGCATTTCAGCACAATCATCCAGGCATTTCTCAATTATACCTCAATGACGATGAGCTGAATTGCAAAGAGGTACTGCTATCTGTCAAGTTCATTGTTTACTTTTCGTCATTTCCCTTTTTATAAACACTTGGGTCTGAAATATGCTACATACTTGTGTCTGAAGTTTCGTAGCTAATTGCGCCTCTCATGTTTTTCCACACGAGAACGCTACCTGTGCAGCTATCAACATATGACAATTGATCTATGTATTTTTTTTTATTTCAGAGTCTGAGTATAAATGCATTTCACCTTGTACAGCATTCTTTCACTTCAAATGTGGTTTTTAATTTCTAAATTGCTTCATAAAAGAGATCAGGAAAATGAGCAGCACTATTCATGTAATTTATGGCTTCTTACTTTTTTCGATCTGGCAGTAGGTGGGATCAAGTACCCAACTCAGTCTACCCAGGTCCAACGCATATGTGTCTAGGTAGATGTAGCTCGTTTGGTAGGTTGTTGCATAATAGTTATGGCACCAGCTATCACAAATTGCATTTTAAGTAGCGAGTAAAGGACAGTGTCTGACAGTCGATAATATATGGCAATATTGGGTGTGTTGTCGAATATTTGAACAAAATGTATGGCATTTATGTAAATATGGATATTTTCAATAATCTTTATGGCTTGTTTGTTAGGGCCCAGTATGCATGGGAATTATTGGCGCTGCAGATGACTGTGAGGTTAAAACAGTACAAATATCCCAAGTAAACAAGTAAGTTCATTGCACTGCTAGCATGCTAAATATTCCATTGTACATTAAACATTTCTGATTTTGGGTTGACTACTTGAAGCTAAAGACTTTGGCTGCATCCCCCACAGGATCTTTTATATAAACAGTGGCACAACGTATAAGAGATTACAGCTTCTCCCCTGAGCAGCAGAAGTTAGAAACTACGGTAGTGACTACGTTTACTGCCACCTCTGCCAGCGAGCAAAGTAACTTACGAGCGGTACCAGAAATTGCCCATGGGCAACCTAAGGGTGGATCATAGACCAAGTCTCTGTGATAATGCAGGTGCGTGCGAGTGCGGGTGGGAGTGGGAGCACGGGTTGCCCCAGAGCACCAGTGCGTGTCAGTGTGGCTCACGAGCTTAGCTACGCCAAGGGGATGTTCCCAACATCTGTATCCCTGCATGGTATTTACAGTTTGCATGTACATATACGGTTATATGTTTCTCCCATTTGGGGGATATGATAAACATCGTAACTTGCTTTTTCATTTCATTAGGGCCAACGTTTGCTTCTGGTTGAAACTCCAAATAGTATGAGAGAGTGAGAAAGAGAGAGCGACAACGTGACATCAACAAGCTAAGGGAGGAGCCATTCTTTCCCTTAAAACATGATAGTCTACTCAGAACGTTTTTTTTTTCACACACTGAACTTTTTCCTCCATGAGTTAAGAATAACATTCATATGATGACATATACAAAAAGTTTTGAACACAATATAGGTTATCAACAAGCCCTTGATTGATGGGGTGTAGCATGTAAATATTCTTGCTCTTCATTGTTTGCCAACGATTATACAGCATGCTGATATGAGATATTTAGATAATCCATATTTGTCATACGTTTTTAATATTAACATAAAACTGGATGCATCACCCGGGTTACACTGACTTGTGAAGACCCCCCCCCAAAAAAAAGAAAAAAGAGGTAGCATACTTAATGTAATGTTATCTTAATCTTAGTCTTACACGCTTCTTGACTGACCACTGAACAACTTATCTGCTGCCGCCGAACCAGCTGGGTGCGGTAGGGGGTGATGGGGGAGTGCACTGAAAAAGCAAAAACCATTCGCTTTACGATAATGCTCAAGGCATATTCCAGGTGACTGAGTTTTCATTTGCCTACTTTTCAAGTCATTCACATGTATAAACAAGTTCGACTGAGAAGAACGATCATGATTTGATTCAAACATGCTGTTTCAATAAACCACATTTTCTCCTGGCGTTTGTCACGTACTATGTGCCTGCGGAAAAGATCGTGAATTACTTTCAAAACAAACTCTCATCACCTCTGCCCCCCCCCCCCCCGCTTAAAAAAAAGAGATGTACATTTAGCTGAATGTTGCTGGTTTAAGAATTGTTGAATCTCAAGCTTTTGTTGTTCGTTTTTGTACTGTCATAGTTGGGCTGGAATGTATGAAGGTGGGTAATGCTTCTTCTGAACAATTATTGACTATTGTGCCTGTGGCATAGTGGACTACACAATCAAGTGGCCACACAAAGAAGACGAGTCAGATACGTACTCTATCTTGGCTTGCACTAAATAGACTCAAGTCCGGTATACAGTAACCTAAATAATCATAAAGAAAAACTAGTTTGTGGAGTGTCTGATATATAATTGTGATAATTTTAGCTTCCAAATCACGAAATGTAACTGTTTCAGTAAAATCAAAGTTTGCAGGGATGATGTTAGCAAATGTACTTTTAACATCTCGGATTACCGGTCTTAGTTTCCCCAAGCATGGGGGATAAATAACGTCATTATTATTGTTATTGCACGTGTGCCCGGGGTGATCACTGGAGTTGGTGTGGGCGTCCACTCGGTCATCCCAGTGCCTGTACATGTGTCATGCCCCAGCGTGTGCTGGAAGTGCCTCCCAACCCTGACCGCCATGGGCATAATATTGTTATTGACGTTTTCAGACTTCAAATGTTTTAAAGTCATTACTCTCAGGAGTATTGTGTGGTGATCATGTTTTAGTGTCTCATATATTTTAGTATATAGATGTACCGGTCTTAATTTCCCAAAACATGCGGGTTCAAAGAAAATTATTATTATTATTATTATTATTATTATTATTATTATTATTATTATTATTATTATTATTATTTTTATTATTATTATTTATCTTCTAAATATGTTACTTATATAACCGTTACTGTTAGTGAATTTATTGATACACTGGAGGCACGTCCCTGAAGCATTGACTGGTGCGATCAACGCTACACATACATTATCCATGGATCTTGTAACATTCCAAATTTGGTCAATATTACCATATGTAGCCAAGTCAAGACATTTTGTCAATGTACAAATGGGTAATGTTTTGCTTTGTTGTGGTCATTTAGTTTTCCGATGTATTAACACAGAAATAGTGAGGGGAAAGTTCAACCCTGAAAAAATATGGGTCTAGCCCATGAAAACCTGCTACTGTTGCCAAACATTTGTGTAAACATTCTCCCAAAATAGAATAGAAATAACTTGTGAAGGGAATGACAACGTTCCCACATTCATAACAAAAAAGTGTCCAGAAATGAGCGGGTGAGTGTCTTGTTACCTCACATACGGGGGAGATTTTTCCTGGAAATAAGAGTAACTGTTTTAGTTGAACAAATAAAAAAGGAAAATTTTGCGTTGTCTTTCTTTAAGGAATGGAGCCCCAACCAAGGAACAGTTACCATTGTATGTGTTAAATAGCTCATACTACCCCCCTTTCAGCCTTTAGCCTCATATACCTATAACAATATGCATGGAAAGTATCACAATTTGGATCAGCAGGGATCTAACATACCTGTGGTCAACTGTTTATAGATGCACAGGCCAAAACAGTCCTGAGACTTTCGTAATAATATCAAGATCATGTTTTCATCACTGTTTGCAATATCAGCCTCCTTCTTAGAGTCCAAGTACTTTCATATTAGTGTGTTATAGCAACTGCAGGCCTATGATGCACCGTTATTGAGGTATAAAGTGACCTTCACTTGACCTTTCAAAGCCTTTCAAGGTCAAAATTAACGAGGTTAATCAAAAACCCATTGACTCTTTCCTGTTCTCGATTAATAGTATGCATGGGTCGAGGGTCCATCATTACTGAGATATCTTGCCGCTACTCATCTTTGCTGCTATACCCATAGTAACTATGGCAGCATGTACTTAAATCTTTACCAATGATTCATCATTTTGTTAATTTGTTACAAATTAAGATGTGCCTGCAGCCCCCTATAGCAGAGAAAAAGTGGACTCCAGATATGTTCCATCTAGTTGGAAGAGAGTCATTGATACGAAAAGAAATACTTAGTTGGTGATGTACCTCCTTGGACTTCAAGATTTTTCGTTCACTTGTTTGATGGCTACCAAATTGTGATTACGGATTGTTCTTGTTTGCTGCCAGTTTTTGTGTAGTTTTTCTAATATAGTTGAACACCTTTTTCCGTTTCCTGTTTGAATGTTATTCATTTATGTTGTCAATATTGTATCTTGTCGTCTTACGCCATTCAGTGATTAATATTTTGATGTTTTAAATTCAAATCTTGCTGTTATATTTGAGGTTGTTCATGTTGATGTGCTTGCCAAGATTCCACTTGGAAGGATTTAAGGGACTAACATATTGGAACGTCATGGTCTCATGCCACATGACACAATTAAGGAGAAACCCAAAATAACAAGAAAAGGACCTTTAAAATAAGGAAGATTGAAGAAAAACCTGGTAAACACATTAAAGTCTGAAAGTCCTCAGGAGTGTGTCTGTACATCATGGAAGCACATACTTACCCCCCCCCCCCAAAGAAAATAAATAAATAAAATAAAATAAGTAAAATAAATTGAAATAAAAAGAGAGACAAAAAACCAAAAACCTGTAGCACTGGAGCATGACCCTATTTGAAAAAAAATGAACAGAATTCCACCCACCGTACATGCCAACAAAGATCGAAGTGACTCTCATTTTAAAACATGTTGGGTTGTCAATTGCCATTGCAAACCTTATGTACCTTTATTGCATTGGAAAGAATGCAATAAGAAATGGACACATACTGATTAAAAAAATAATTAAAGATATCGAGTAGCTGGGAACCAACATTATTTGACAATTCCACAAAATGCGTTTCGTGCAAGTACCTGCATAGTCGAAAATATGAGTGCATACACAAAATACCACTGGTGAAACAATTTGATGTTATGTGGTAACCAGAAAGTTGTAGGTCAATTTTGAAGCAATCAGCTTAGCAGTTACGGTAAAGTTTAAAGTCTTGAATAGGTTTAAATAACTAAATAAACAAAAGAAATGAAAATTGATGAAAACAAAAGTAAAAAAAAAAAAGAAAGAAAGACTCAACGGGGCACGATCTTTAAACAAACTTGGTAGAGATCCACAAAAATTCATTGCCTCAAGTTTACAGTGGACAAGAAGGTGAATATGTGAATTGTGGAGGGGCATATATTGTGAAATTTTGATGAGGAAGTAGCAGCCTGATAAATGTTGGCTCACCATTATATCATTGAAAGGGATATGATATGTAAGTTGGGGTGAATCTGTATGCTTTAAATTTTTTGATTTTCGAGCATGAACTGCTAAAGTTTGAGGTAACTTACTTGCAATCATATCATTACCTTTGCATAGTACCATTGTAAAGTACAATAGTCAAATCGTAGCTCAAGCACTAGTCGATATTAGATCCTGACAAACATATCAACAGTTGCGTTTTAACCACAAGATATAGATTTGTAAATAAAAATCAATCGCACAATGGTCCATTTAAACGAGCTCCGTGTGCAATGTAAATGACATACCTTAACTCCTGGAATTGTGTCTCCCAATGAAACCGTGAAAAACGTTTTAGGGCCTGTTTTGTCTTCTTCTTCTTTTCCAACACCTTTGTGCCTTTTTTCATTCGTCCCAGCTGAATTTGCAAGCTCACAGGTGTAACTAAACTTAAATCTGCTTGTGTGGAATAATTTTATTTTTTTAGTTGTAGTTAGCAACTTAAGGCATTACACTATGATCATGCCTACTCAATGCCATGCAATGTTGTTTTACCACATGAATCGACAAAAATCTCAAATAATGATGCTCACATTATGTATAACTATATAAGGATAATTTGCAAACGCATTAAAACCTCACAGGTGCTTCTTTGCAGGGATTTTAATTTAATTGCCATCCATTAAAGTGGAAGGGCAAGGCGAGCTTTATCAATTAAATCAACTTAGCCTGCATGTCAATTCTTGTGGCTCGTGCAAATCAATTACGTTTCTTTCATATGTAGGCAGCTGTATTCATAATAAGCACAGAAACTGAGATATTTGGGAAACATATTCGTTTTAAAGCCACCCCGAAGTCAGAGATACAATAAACCTGGAGGCTAAATACTTAGCTACCACTATTTTAAAAAATCCGGTTCATCCCATACATTTATATTGTAGATAGATAACAGAGTGTGAAGTACCCCTACAGTATAACGATAAGATCACTTGTAGTTTATTTTTGTGTGTTCTCAAAATGCTTTATTATGTTTGTCTTAATGCTCCTGCTGCAACACTGTTGCCACTCATGGCTGGTTAGAGGACAAATTCCATGAATTTATGAGAAGGTTGGAGTAACTGCGTCTGTAAAAAAGTTAAAAAAAAAGGCAAAATGCTATATCTATTAATTTTTTGAAACAATGGTAAGACTGTAACATTAAAAAGTATTTCATTACATGTCATTTTCATAAATAAAATAACTATGTAAATGTATTTAAAATGGTACATTTTTTCTTTTCAAACACGTGAGTTAATTCCACTGCTAACATACTAAATATTTGATGGCACATAAAATATATCTGGCCTTTAGCTCGTTATTCATTGGCAAATATTTTTGCATGTGTCGAGGACAACAGCTCTTATTGTAAACATTGACATACCTTTTAAGAGATTGTAGCATCCCTGAGCAGCAGAGGTACGAAAGTATACAGCTTGTAAGCGCTAGCACCATTTCAAGCTTATCCAGTTTAATTATAAGCCAACCACTTATAGCCCAAAGGATATGACGGTTGTTTATAAATGACCTTGCAATTAGGTACGGCCATCAGCACTCAGGATATTTTTATTTGTTCAGTAGTTTTTACATTATTTTAG
Organism: Hermodice carunculata; assembly: GCA_964020975.1. Classification (NCBI taxonomy): domain Eukaryota; kingdom Metazoa; phylum Annelida; class Polychaeta; order Eunicida; family Amphinomidae; genus Hermodice; species Hermodice carunculata. Next base: position 27,113,777 of record OZ026627.1, read on the forward strand.
TACAATATAATATGGCATAAACATTGACCAGGGAGACTTCCATTCAGACAAAAATAATGTTTCTCTCATGGTAGCTTCCCTGTGAAAGTGATACTTGTTCATATTGACTGTTTTAACATGGATAGAAACACTTTCCAGTCAATTGAACCATTAATTTGCAAGATGAGACACACTCCATTTCAATTATCAAAGTCAATTAATAGCAACTTAGGTGGAAAACAACAAAAAATAAAAATGATTATTAAGAATTCATACAAACATAACAGTTTTCAATAAAGCAAGATTCTTCATATTGTGAAATCCCATGTGCTTTTGCATATTGTGCCATGGCTCTCATGCTATGATTTTGCATTTTACTCGGAGACACATTGGTGCTTTGTTAATCGCAATTGGCAATTCGTGTCTTATGCAGTTGTTTGCATAGTCATGGCCACACCCAGAGGTGTAAATATTTATACCTGTCTTGTATTGTGCCTAAGAGTATCTTGAAAAGGTAGTCTTTGTAAATTAACAGGGAGCTTATTGTTAACAAATCGACGATAAAACTTGTACTTTGATATTGTAAATAAATCATCTACTTTCAAAAACTTCTAGCTTTTGAAGAGGCAATTAGGCGTCGATACTTCCATTTATGGTGGATTTTAACATTTTGCCTATCACGAACATTCTGTGATACAATCTTGTGTTTAACGCCACACATAATAAGAATTATTTGCCCCAAGATACAACAGAAAGGCTGCCTCATGCACAAGTTGTTGTTTATTGGCGACACAATTGCTTATTCAGGTTCAGATACAGTTGCACTGTGCCTATCATGAACATGCTACAAAGCAAGCCTATATTTACTGTCAAAATTCATAACAAGAGTTGATTAAGCCAAGATATAACAGCAACGCTACTGCATGCAATATATGTCAGTAATTCGGATGAAATATTCCCTACTCGTCTATATATATTTGTCGTACAAGTCGAAGGAACAATTTGGTTTCAATAGACAAATGTACGAAAAATTTCGTTACAGTTGCTTGCCAGTAATGGTTACCCAATAACATGGACTAACTGCACATGAAATTTCACTCACAGCAATGTTTGTGAATTTGAAGCTCATGTGTGGCAAAACAGCTAAATATAAATATGAGAAAAGAAATGCATGGATCAGTTGAAAACTACTTTAACATTTGTGTTCACGTTAGAAGGAAACAGCAGACAAATAGAGAATTAACGCTTCACACAGCCATTGCATTGTTTTGAGCAATATAAGCACTGTCACAGTACCATGGTTTAGACCTTTTGCTATATGCAGATCATAGGTATAAATGTTTATGCAAACATCTGTGCATCTGATAAAGAATAGACAAAATGGCTGAATGCTAGTGGGCAATGAAAAAAAGAAACGCTGATAAACATCTAGTGTAGGGGTGGGGGGGTGTAACATTGCCAATCACAGTTTATATTGACATTCTGCATTAGCTAAATTTGCTTCGACGAAGCACAGTGAAGGGAAAGAAACTTCATAAAAAACAAAATCCATAGGCTCGTTTGATTATATAATGCATAGGTGTGTTATGTAAGGTGCATACGTTCAGTGTGTGTTTTTTTGTTTTTGTTTTGTTTTTTTGTTTCTTTGGTTGTTTTTTTTTTTTTTTTTTTTTTTTTTGGTTTTTTGGGGTTTTTTTTTTTTTTTTTTTTTTTTGTTTTTTTGTTTTTTTGTTTTTGTATTTTTTGTTTTTTGACAACAAGAACCGCGTGTGTGCTGTCATGTTGCACATCATGACAAGATAGGTTTAGGTCTACAGAATTCTAAGAAAATAAACATCAACATTGGATAAAGGACTGGCAGCTGGTTACCAAAGAAAAAGATGACACGAACCCATGGTATAAGAATCATTGCTCCTACATATCGTGACATAAATATATATATATATATATATATATATATATATAATGGTCCTACAGGGAACTGATCTTGCCAGGATTATAGTAACCAACTCATATGTTTAACTGTGTGCGTTGTGGTCATACATGGCACTGACAGGATGAACAACATATTCAGCTGTCTGCCACGTAGGAGCAAAATGCACTGTGAATATCCTGATCAACATGATCAATGCAGTCAAAAATATTTGCCTAAATGTTGCAGTAATCATTTGTGGTTAATTGGAAACCAAGAAAATCGTATTAAAATGGCAAATGAAGCATCTGGCATTTGTAGGTGTTATAATGGCATGCAAGCGCTAGGCCACAGATTTGTAAACCATATAGTTCCTCTTCCTATCTAGTTCTCTAATTTTCTTGTTTACAGTTCCATAGGCCTATTTGCCTGATTCAAGTTAATGGCGCGTAACAATATATTTTAGTTTCCTGAATTAGTTTTGCATGCCATTTAATGATTTTTAAATCGTGGTTAGAAAGCAAGTTAGGCCACATGAGAAACTGCGTGTTTTGTACATTAAGTACTGGAAGCCAAAATTCGTAGATAGCTTTGAGGATGACAATGTTTCTACTTTTTTTTTTTTTTTTTTTTTTTTTTTTTTGATATATCTCGTTATACTTTGCGCTCTCTGAGTCAATCAACCGGCAGACAAAAGCAACCAGAACTAACTTTACATAAAAAGAAGCGGTATATTTGTAACATTTGTGTCTCCATGCATATAGAACAAACGGTATACCTAGTAATGTCTAGAAGTAGTATGGTTGCATAACATGTAAATATCTTAGTTATTGAAAATCAATTAATTGATGTTGAATATTGTCTAAATCTTGATCAACCCAATAGCACGAACAGGATGTGATATCCATGTTAATAGATTTGTCAATATTTTGACAGTTTTTGACTTGAACCGATTTTCGACTATGATATTGGCATAAAATGGTCTCAAGCTACCATTTACCCTTTCTCTAGCATATCCTTCAACAGGTTCCATGATGATTATCCTATCATTTCCCCCAGCATTTATCTGTTGGTCACAGTTTTTATCCCGATTGCAAATGTTTATATAACGAGGTGTTATTCACAAAAGAAAGACTGCCAGTAATTATATAGCCACGATGACAAATATTTTTATAAAACGTTTTATGGCTCACATGGTAATATACCATATAGTATATGGTAGCACAGCGTCTTATTTATGCAGGTAGGTGGTGGTTGGGGGGGGGCACATATGTGCCACGAGTTATTTGGAATTTTTTGAGCACCTTCAAGTGCGTTTGTTGTCGAGTTTCAACTGAATTTTCATCAAAGATATTTGTCCAGTATGTGCATGAGCAAATTTGAAAGTGACTGGAGCAGTGTGATGTCTGAAGGCATCAAGGTTTGAACAGTTTCCCCCTTTTTTTGTATTTTGTACGGAATGAATGCATACTACAGGGGAATGTGGTGGGGAAACTTGAGGGACCCAGCAGCCCCCCCCCCAAAAAAAAAGAGAGAGAGAGGAGGCGGCAATCCTCACATATCACACACAATTTCCATAAACAAGAAAACAACATTGTTAAACAATAAATTGACCAATTGATGAATGAAATACTGCTAGACTAATGAAGTAAGGAAGTTACATGCTCAAATAGCTTCAACAGAGAACTGACAATACCTAAGATATGTAATTTCCCGTTTTGCCAAAAGGGGGGGGTGGAGAAATTGTCATTTGTATTGCAGAGTTCACTATTTTCCGAAGAAAAAGCAACCAAAATATATCCTTAAAGAACTCTTATCACCATAAAATAGAACATTCATGACTATCGGTAACACCTGTTTTCACGTTGAATGTTGTATTTAACACTTTGAATACTTTGAGGCATTATTTGCAACTTTCACAGAAGCGACTGCTGGTTTTATCCAACGTCTTATTGCCATAGTAACGTTTTGCGCTCATTCAAATGACATTTGATTCACTTCCTAGCCATCATGCTGGTCCCTTCTGTTGTCAGATAACCAGCCAAGAAGTTAGCTAACGTTTGTATTACATCTGAAGTTAGATGAAGCAATTTCCAGGAAAACTCTACATTGATGTAGGTCTCCTATTCTGTCGTTCTTGAAACAACAATTTTAGGTTGGGGGAAGAGAGACACGCTGACAGGACACATTTAGAGTTTCAAACAAATGCAAACCAAACAAGCCTGAACATGCTCCGAGAGATAAACAAATTCTTGAGAAATTAGCATTTCACCCGAAGATCAGTGTGTTGTGTCAAGGTGGAAGCAAGCAAGCAGAAATAGTTTCTTACTATGTGCGTTGAGCCTGATATTCTCCACGGAATATGGAAAAAATCACGCCATTTAAAAAAAGAAAACAAAAAGAAAAAACTAAATAAAACAAACAAAAAACCAAACAAAAAAAACTGGTGTTAACGTGGTGCAATCCCATAAAACTAGTCATATCTAAAACAGTTTCAAGTGTGCACGTTATTCGAAGAATGCAGACATGCTTTTCCGTAAAAAACAGAGGACTGAATAATGTGCATTGTGGTGAACAACGGTAACCATGAGCTTTTCTTAGTCTTTTGAATATTCTTATAGGTAAGCTTTTCTTGCTTTTTTTTATTTTAATTTTTTTTTTTTTTTTTTTTTTTTTTTTTTTTTTTTTTTTTTTTTTTTGTTGTTGTTGTTTTTTTTTTTTTTTTAGTTTTTTTTTGGGGGGGGGATTTTGTTGTTGGTTTTTTGGGGTTTTTTTTTTTTTTTTTGTTTTGTTTTGTTTTCTGTTCCATTCATGTTTTTTATTTCATTCAATTAATTTCTAGGTTATTGATTAAATGCTAAATAGAATTTAGGGATTTCCAAATTTTTCACATGACAAAATATTTAAGCCTGATAATAATAATTCTTGGATGGAAGTGTATTGCATGAATGAAAAAAAAACCAAAATGTTGATAGATAGAGGCTAATTGCAGTAAATTAGCTTAATCAGGTGCATCAGTCATGTGTATTTAGGACTGTGCAATTCAGGAAAAGGAACCAAAATCTGCAGCAGTGTAGAAAATTTGCAAGCACAGGTTCCCAATTTGTCGAAAATATCAATAAAATTCAGCATGTGAAAATACTTGTTGAAACATCGTCTGTCACAACAATGATCATCACCCATACAAGTCCATAAAGTGACACCAACACCAACATCAATGTATCAAAAAAGCCCCGAGGCCTAAAATGACCATATCTAAACAAGAGGATTATACAATTCGATGTGAGCTAGACATGAAGCTAAAGGCATGATGTTGTTTCAAAGAAGATAAACTAACAGTATTTCCAAAAGACAGTTGTTTGAATGTGCAAGTATAGTGGTCAAAATTCAATACAGTGTCATAATTTGCAAATACACTGGTTCAAATGTCAAACATCAGCCAGTGACATCAGGTTTCAAAACGCAAATTAGCAGTCAAACATTGCAAGAACCAAAGTCAATTTGCATTAATAGCCAAAAGTTGTAAGCATAGCAGTCAAATTTAAACTTTGGTTCCCAGAAGTTTCCACGGGTAATTTTGAAAGAAAAATTAAATGCTCAAGAAAGCACAGAATACCCACAAATTATCAAATAAGTCCTTTATTAAGGTAATGATTTAAAATTCAAACAATGTAATAAGCCACTGTAAGTCATCTGCTAGTCGGGTAAGCATAATGTACATCTAACCCGTGACTCTATAAAGTTCAAACATCAAAATGTTTAACAGTCCCCGTTATGGTAAAAGTCGACCACATTCATCAGAGAAAGAGTTAGTTTTTAAGGAGAGAGAGAGAGAGAGAGAGAGAGAGAGAGAGAGAGAGAGAGAGAGCATCCCACAGCCCCTGCTGGTGTTGCCACCTGGCAGGGCCATTTGGGCCCTAATAAGGGCTACCTTCTCCCGTCCCCTCTAAGTTTGACCTCTTTTCTCTTCAGTGACTAATCCTAAGTTATTATTTCTACTGTCCCATCACAGCACCAAGAAGCCCTTCACTGCCTTTAAACCTACTCTACCTTTTGGAAAATCGCCCTTCAATCCTAGTATTCATGCTAACCTATCATTCTCTGCCATGTCCCTTGCTTGCTCTAAGCTTTTACACTGCCCATCTCTTGTTCTCCACTGTACAAACAGCCAGTCTCTAAGTGCTGTATAACTTATAAACCATGTCATCATATGAGCAATGGTCTCATCCACGTCCTCCCTACACACCCTACATTTCCCATCGCTCCCATCCGTCCACTTCTGTTTCCTCTTTTTGAGATTGATCACTCCGGCTCTACCCTGAAATAACAGTCAAGAACCCTTGCTACCATCCCAACATTTAGTTTTCACTAGCTTATCTACATCTACTAAACATATGAGATCTTGATGGTGGCCCATGCTGTCTTCCTTCTTGAATTATACCTTGTAACCAATCCATCTGTTACAAGTATATATTTTATATTCATCAGTCACCTGTTAAGCATATCCAAGTGCATGCAAATCTCTCTGTGACACCTAGTAAATTTTGAAAACATGGCTATTACTTCAATACACACACAATATATTTTTGAAAAGGCCTGTAAGACCCTGAGAGTGGCCCACAGGTTATTTGTCTGCTTGGTATACATAACGTATGGACCATTTTGTTTTTACCTTGCCACTTTTATTTCTTTTTAATGACACATGGAGCGCACTGAGGTTATGTATGTATATGTTAACAGGTGCGGGTAAATGTGGTGACATGTATTCCTTACCTCAATTCAAATACATTATAAATGCAAATTAAAAATAAGAATCTGTATTGCTTCCCTCCTAAAATTTAAAAAGGAAATGCGATCAACAACAAAAACAAATATAGAGCCTATGTTATGGGTTACAGACCAATACGAATCATTGGGCTATGTGATTCTGCTATAAACATGCTCAAACCGTCCATCGTGAAATGCATACAAGTAGGCCTATACTTGTCCTGATGTGTGTTTATAGTTTGTTATACACAGGAAAAAGCTTAACTTTTTTTCACTGAGTTTAAGTATAATGATACACTTTGATTCATGATTCATATTACAGATTATTTCGTTATTCATACAAAAGTTATAGGGTATTATATGCAGTTAAGCATACACTCTCAATTTGCTTGTCTCGATACGTGTTGCACCCTAGGGATTATTCTACACATACATGTAAATAATTGTCAGAAAAACTAACCAAATATGACACATATATTAAATTATAAAAGCCAAGATTTATTTTTGGTTGAGTTTACAATCTTGATATATCGATGGTTGAATAGTACACTTTAAAAAAAGGGCGCCAAGTGAGCTATTTTAACGAGAACAAATATCTGCTTTTTATCTTTTTTGGTACCAAGTATGTACTTAGTCGTAGTTGATAGTGCCAAACAAATTTCATTTAATCACTCAATTTTCGTATACCCCAGATAATGCATTTATTTTGGTGCCTAAAATGTAAAGTTTCTGTACGCAGAGTGCGTGAATGTGAAACATAAACCTCAGGATTTCTGGCCATTAACTATTCAATATGTTGACTATACATTCGAAAATATAACTGAAATGTGACTTTCAGTACTTTAAATTCTTTAGTTGAACTTTAATTTCCTGAAATCATCATACCGAGAATATCGTAATAAACATGAAAAACATGATAAGAAAATGAACCATCTTTTATTGTGCATTTTAATGGATATATCAGAATACTATTCCCTGTAGAAAACATTGGCTGATTTGTCCAAAGGTACATTTGCAATGTTAAAGAAAAGGCCAAACAACGAATTTAGTTTTAGAACCTGCTAAATGTAAATATTTATCAATAGCATCTGCCTCATCAAAGTTAAAGACTGGATGACGGGGTTTGTCCACCACAAAATCACAAATAAAACTTTTTCTACCAACTTGATTTCAAATATTTTTGCAGCATATGATAACATATACTTATACACTTCAGATGATAGAATGAAACATTTTTACACCCAAAAATAAGGAATTTTCCTTCATAATGACATTATGCAATATGTGGACTTTGCAGCAATTTGTACATGGGGGGACCAGCAAGGACCTCAATGGCACACTTATTTAGACCTGTAAACTTTGAGGTGACAGTCAACCAATGAATGGTAAGCAAGGCCCAGTGCATGTGTAACAGGGCATCCAAGCATGACGCAATGACCACAGACAAATGCAAACCATTTCAACAGGGACCATATACAAGGATTTGAAGCTAACTCGTTTTCATTATTCCGGCAAATAAAATGGATGCCACTGTTTATTATTGTTAAAAAAATTGCGATATGTATGGAGCATGCTCTGCTACCAAAAATAAGGAGTCTCTGCATTAAAAGACAAAAATTATAGAAAGGCATAGGTGTATAGGGTTAGGTTCCATGCTTCATATTATATACTTCATCACAAATCTATTTAAAAAGTCAAATAAGGCTATTGTCAAGCATGGTGATTTCATTGTGGTATAGGCAAATAGTTACATGTATATTGACGCATATGGTTTAACATTGATATAATAATTATAAGGAATGGAAGCACTCGCTGGTATTTTCAGTGTTCATAGGGGAGGAGGTTCAAACCTGAAAATCATGTCCATATATACAGGTCAGCTTTGCCACAAGAAGATGCGCAGTTAATACCACAAACCTGACCTGTTTATAGCAACTCCTCTTCATCGGTGTCTTCATCTTCTGATTCTAAATGAATTATGAAGGGCTGAATCTCTTCTGACACATTCAGTGCATCTTTTTCCCAGTATCCTTCCTCAATTTCATTTTTAACTTTGTTGACCTATGCAACCCATATTTCTGTTGTTGTTTCTTGTAATGCTTCTTCAACTATACCCTGTACATCTTTCAATTTAAAAGTAGAATTTTCTTGCCCAACTCGCCCTTTTACATCCCCCCAAATTAACTCAATTGGATTAAGGTCACAATGGTATGGTGGTAGTCTTAGTGCCTCGTGCCCATGTTCCTTTAACAGTTCATCAAATTTGAATTTAGGGGGTGGCTTGTTCTGTTTAATGAGTTCATAAAGTTTGGGTTTTGTCATTTTGTTTTCAAATTTAATATTGTTCTTCACTAACCACTCCTGCATTTCAGCTTTCCTGTTATAGGATGTGGGCGTTTTTGTACCTTCAACCCTAACACTTTGATACGAGGCATTGTCCAATACTACCAGGCTCTTAGGGGGTAATGCGGGAATAAGTTTTTTGATGGTCCAGTCCATGAATACTGTAGCATTCATCTCCTTATGGTAGTCCCTTCCATCTGTGGAAAGAGATTTAAACACAAGCTCACATCCTGGCAAAAATCCCATACTGCCACCAGCATGCAACACTATGAGTCTTTCCCCCCTTCCTGCTGGTATTTTTCTCTCGTCTTTAGGGTCAGGAGGCAACCACTGATACGGTGCTGTATGGTTTGCATTTACCAATGTCTCATCAAGGTAAACAATATTGTATCCACTATTTCTTCTTTGTTTTATTGTTCTTAGGTACTGATGTCTTTGGGCTACCAAATCAGATCCTTCACACAATACTGCTCGATTAAAAGTTTGGCACTTTCCATATCTGTAGCCAAATTTTTGCAACACCCCTTTAGTATGGTACATTTTGACACATGTAAATTATGGTCACTTTCCAATCTTTTTTTTAAACCTCCTAGTTGACATGAATTCATTCTTTCGGTAAAATTCTTGAATCGTTGTCCGCACAATATGCTGGTCGAACTTGTCAAGTGTTTCTTTTTTCTTATTTTCATATAATGCTTTTGAATTGGTCCCTTTCTCTTCTTCCTTGATCAGTCTGTATAAATATTTCTCATTAATACCAAACGCATGAGCTGTTCTCTTCCGAGCACATGAAAAAGAGTAAAAGGGAGCGCCTCTTTTCTTCTCGCCTTCAAAATACTTGTAAATTTGAAGAATCAGTTTCCTACCTTCAGCTGAAAATTTCATTGTGGCAGAATTTTCAAGATTATGCCCTTGTTGACGCCTGTGTAAGGCTGACATGTGACATTGGTCTCAATAATATAAGGCATGTATGTTCAATCATTGGACGCAAACTTGTATTGTTTCAAACCAATCATATGATTATCTGAGTGCGACCAGTGCAACTAAAACAGTCACACAGTGATTGTCATGCTTTTTGTGCACGTGTATTTGTTTGTTATGAGCCATTGAGGTTCCCGCTGCTACCCCCATGTACAAATTGCTGCAAAGTCCACATATTGTATAATGTCATTATGAAGGAAAATTCCTTATTTTTGGGTGTAAAAATGTTTCATTCTATCATCTGAAGTGTATAAGTATATGTTATCATATGCTGCAAAAATATTTGAAATCAAGTTGGTAGAAAAGGTTTTATTTGTGATTTTGTGGTGGACAAACCCCGTCATCCAGTCTTTAGTAAAATCCCAAATGCTTAACAAAGGCATGCAATCTTTGGTCGATGTTGATAACATAATGGAACGTGGTATTTTGTTGCCCACTAAGGACACCAGCACCCTGCTTACTGTCCATTTATCCACCATTTTGCTTTATAGGCATAAGCACAGAACTCCAAATAATAAAATATGTGGTAAACCTTGGCCAATCACATTGAATGCTGTGAGACGTATTGTTCTATTGTCATCAAAAAGAAAAAAAGAAGGACCATTGTTTATTGGAGTAAAGGGTAGATTGTCCCAAATGAATTACAAAGAGCCATGAACCAAATATTTTGGATCATCTTGGGTCCATGAATATATCATTCCTCATTAGTGTAAAAAAAATAGTGCAGTTATGCCAGTTAAGATACATGTATAAACCTTCTGCAGTAGGTTTGGGTTTGGCATGTACTCTCACTACTCGCATAGGGTGCAAAAGTGTAGCCTGGACCTCCTCTTCCATCGCCTGAAAATGCTAGCCCTATTATTGGTAACAATTGCTAGCGATTGGGGGAGAAAGATTGAACAATTGTATTTGTATAGAACATGGGCAGCATAATAAATTAATCCTGCTTCCACCTGAGTTTTCCGTTTCGAGAACAAGCCCTTACACACCCATAAAAGACACAATTTTTGGACCTTTATCAGTTCATGCGAAAAATCATATATTGAAAAGAGTAATCATTATATTATTAATTTTGGTACTTTAGTGTTGTCATTCATGTAAACCAAGCAATGTATGTTCTGGTGCAAATTTGATGTTTTTTTTGTCAACAGTTATTGCATACGGTGTTCGCTTTGACAAAATCAATGGCACAAGCACTGCCATATATGACGCTGGTGATGAAATAGTGAGAATCAACGTATCATACCCAATAACTCAAAAGTTACATTTTCTTCAAACAACCCCAAAAGTGAAGTCAAACACACTTGGATATACGAAGCGGATGTGGACAGAAAATAGGCGAATTTGGGTACCACAAGTCAACTTTACTGCTCGACGGTTACCATACAAACAAGGTGTAATGTCAAGAATGAAACTGTGTTTTGGTTTGAGGTGTGTCCATGTAACTCAACAAATAATTAATGGGAGTATTTCGGCTGAAATGTCTGTAGTAAGGCCTCCAAGGAGAATTGAATTCGGTATAGTAACGACACTTTGGGCGATCCCAATTTTATTAGGCATACCAGGTACGGTATATCCATTGACGTGTCAGCAATGAATATACTCTCTCTCTCTCTCTCTCTCTCTCTCTCTCTCTCTCTCTCTGTCTCTCTCTCTCTCTCTCTCTCTCTCTCTACATACATACATACATATATATATATATATATATATATATATATATATATATATATATATATATATATATATATATTTGTCTTTTGGTTATTTATTTCATAGAGTAATATTTTGTATTTACATATAGTGGCGATGTTCTTTCTCTCTCTCTCACACACACACACACTATACATATAAATATATGTATAAATATATATATATATATATATATATATTATATATATATATATATATATATATATATATGTGTGTGTGTGTGTGTGTGTGTGTGTGTGTGTGTTTTGGTTATTCATTTCATAGAGTTATAATTTGTATTTATATATGGTGGCGATGTTATTAAGGTCTGCTGAAGGTGATTGTTCATCGAGCACCTTTATTGCTTAAGGAAAAGATTTGAAAAATATAATGGTGTTGTCGATTGATTAGAATTGAACATCTGTGGATATATCAAAATGGTGATTTATGATTGTTGATGAAAACGCCATGTGCATGTTGCATATTTTTTTAGACAGGATGAGAAAATATATTTGAATTATATATGTCACTGTTTGCTGAATTTCCACATAGTCAATTTCAATTAAAGGCTTCATCTAAAACAGGTATCGAAATCAAGATAATTTACAGAAACCCTCGACACCTTTTTAACCAGGACAATTTAGCGTATTTCAGCCGATGGAAAAAAAGCGGTTATCAATTTGGCCACATACACATTTTTCGAATAAACATTTCCCTTGGGTAAATATGTGTAACCTCCCATATCAATACACTTGCCTGCCAATGGGCCAGTGCAAAGTAACATATCCTATGCGTGTGTAGAGACCAATATATCCACCTTAATGAAGCTTTTTAATTCTAAGGACCAAATAATATAAAACAGTTGCCAGGTATCTTGACAATAAACGTTTTGCTTCCGAAGTTACTTTTATGAGGTCTGTGAATCGAGATATAACATGTAGCAGTTGTGCAAAACATTAAATAATTACACCCCCACCCCCATGTATATACATACATATATATATATATAATTGGTATACCGTTTGGCCAGGCATAGTGCATCTATCAGCGAATGTTAGGAGTCCACGCAAAGAGCCTTTGCCAAGTGTCAGTTGGCTCTGCGCGCGGTTCGCAAATGTGTATTGGTTTTAGGCTTGATAGGATCTTCAGATAAATGACCACCCAACCTATTTATAATCGATAAGTGTATTAGGGCAGGTAATAATACGTAAGCTTCATATTATTTGCAGGAAACATAATGGTGGTAATTGCCGTGTTGGCCTACAAGTTTATGAAGTCGCCCACAAATATTCTTCTACTTAACCTTGCCTTTGCAGACTTGCTCTGGCTGAGCGTGATAGCACCAACATATGTAAGTGGGTTAAAAAACATGTAATTCTAAAGAATGCAATAAAATGGGTATCACTGCTTGTTGCATGCTGAAATGTTCTTTCTAACGATTTCACTAGCTGTCAAAGAGCTTACTTGCAAGGACATTTGAAAATGTTAATTGACAGCCAAACTATAAGGAATCTTGACTGTTTTAGTGCAGAATTTTGGACTGAGTCAACAGCTTTTTTCGGTGGGAATTAGGTGCAGTGAGCTGAAAGAAAAAGTGTTAACCAGGGATATTCTCTCTGAAGCTATAAGCAAACTGACACCTCAATGAAATGTCCTTTAATCAGAAATAGGAATCTGGAGTATAATCATAATTTAGAGTAGTTTGAGTCGTGATTGGCATTGAAAGAGTCAAACCCTGAATAAATATCTGACTTATTTAAATAATCCTATACAGATGATTTTTGATGATATCAAGTTTTAATGATATTTCAAAGCTAAAGTGACAACGCGTGGACAACTTCATTTTTTTCTTTATTGTTGTTAATTTTCAGTTTATAAGACAATACTTTGAAATGGCCATACCGCACACAAGTGTTACTTGCAGTGTTGTAAATTACATCAAATACGTTTCCTGTACGGCGTCATCAATTGGATTAGTTGTCATCAGTTTTGAAAGGCAAGTGAGTTTTAAGTCTGCCTGACCTACAGCCACACAGTTCTGAGCGAGGAAAAATAGTTTCACAGGTTCTCCGTGTAACTACGAAGATGACTCTTTCCCCATCATTAATTATTGATTGTTATTTTTTTCTTGTATCTTGTGCTTGACGGGACCACAAAGAAGTGAAATAACATTTTGTGCGTTTTTTTTATATCTATGCTTAATTGAATATGCTTGGTGTTCTTTTGAATACAGAGTCAAGCTAATTGGGGGATATGCATTTACTTATTATTTTTCTTTTTTTTTCAGATTCTATGCCATATGTTTTCCATTGAAGACAGCATTTAAATGTACAACGAGAAGAGCTTATTTTCTAATTTTTGTGGTATGGATATCTGCCTTGCTAATATCACTTCCAGCCGCATTCATTATGGTACAGTCTCCATATTTCAGTAATTGTGTCCCTTGATGTGGTAAAACACGCGGATACTTCCATTAGAATAGTAACGAAATTCTATAATGTATATGTGTAGGAACATGTATATGCATATCTGCATGTATTATCAGTGCAACCTTTTAGCTGAGTAAATATAAATGTAAACATGAGCATTTATGCTCCCCTCCCTCCCCCTCTCTCTCTCTCTCTCTATCTCTCTCTCTCTCTCTCTCTCTCTCCATTTCTCCCTCTCTCTCTCTCTCTCTCTCTCTCTCTCTCTCTCTATATATATATATATATATATATATATATATATATATATATACATATATATATATATATGTGTGTGTGTGTGTGTGTGTGTGTGTGTGTACTAAATCGTTTTCAGTCCATCTAGGTTGATGTGGTAAACGATTGTATTTGATCTCAAATATCCATTTTGCCATGATATCTCCACGACAAATATTTGTACAAGAAACATTTTTTGAATCATGCTAATATGGACATTAACTTGTTCCTATATGAAGGTTTTCACAGCATGCAATTTAGTGCGTAATTATACGGCTTTCATAGAAATAAAGAGATCTGATTGAACTGTACTTTGAAATATTTTGATGGCTTTAATTGATCTCTGATGGATTAAATATTAGATGATGTGAGTACAATTCCTGAACCTTGAACCCCAAATAAAAACAACGGCAGGAGAGTGACACATCTAACAATTAAAACATACAAAACAGAAATAATAATGATAAAAATAAAGGAAAGATAAAATAAACCATATGCAGAAGTACTGTTGGCACTGGAAGATGGAAAATTATTTGGTGGAAAAAAACACTACACCAGTTAAAGTTGTCTCGTGTTCAACAAAAGATGCATACAAGATGTAAAGCCGACAAATATAAAATAAGACCTTACATATATGTATCCCTATGTTCAATAATTAATATGGTATACCTCAACAGATCAAATTTCCCGGGAATTTCAATACGTTGATTCAAAATAACAGTACCACTTAAAGTTGAGGGAAAAAACGGTATCGTGATTTATTATACAAAATGAATTTGCAAATTGCGGAAAAATACAAGCCGATGAACTAGACGCAAATTTAATAATGTTTTTGTCCAGTTTTTAATTCAAAACTGTTTGTATATTCTTTAAAAAAGTAGTTTTTTTTTCTCTGTTTTTATTGATCAAAAAATTAGCATATGTATCACCGGCTGCAAACAAGTTTATCCACGTGGCTAAAATCTCTCCTCCTTAGCTTGTTAATTTTATGCAAGAAATACAGTGATTACAAATATGAAAAAATGTTTTTATTCTTTGCAAAATATTGAGCCGAAGGTTCAAAAGTCACCCTTATAGCCAATTGACTTTTTACGCAACGAACTTGCAAATTAATATATAGATTTGACTAGTTCTACAGCCTTTACATGTAAGTTAAAATACTATGTGAAGACCAGAATTTGAATCTATCACCTTGCCAAGTTTGAAATGTGTAATTCCCATAATAGCCGCTAGGGAGAGGACTAATTATTCTCTGGTGTCAAAGATGCACTTACATCTTTTAATGAAATATAGCACTGAACTTCTGCAACTCTTCTATGCAGGACCTGACCCACGTTGTCGCCTATTGAAGTGAACGGAAGATATATTGTTTTAGTGCCCCATTCTTTCCACTGATATATTGTTTGTTGTTGTTTGCGTTGGTATTTGTTAATGTTGTTGTTGCTCTTATTCGCATTCTTCTTCATGTCCTTCTACAGCATGTTTGATTTCTGTGGGACAAGACTAACAAAATTCCACGAAACGTCTTCATGTAGAACCTAAACAAAACCTGTTTTTGAGTCTCTGCATAGTCACAGGGCACCCATTTGAATGACACTCACACACAGATATATATATATATAACCATAAGAAATATTAAATACATTGCTTGAATCGTAGACACCACCCTTAATATATATATATTGGTAATAACAAAGCTAACATACCTGTAAAATTTGCCAAATTTGATAATGGAAAGTTTACATAAATGTCAGTCTGGCAAGAAGTTAGTCACATCCAAAGATGCCAAGGACAGGGCGTTTACATAGAAAATGTCCACTAGTGTATTGTTAAGAAATCAATTAATTTGCTTACAGAAATTCTTTGTTTTCCAAACGCCATTCACACAGCTGATATATTTCGAATGTACAGACGACTTCTGGCCAGCAAGGGTTATCCTTCTTTTTTCTTACTATCGCTTGTTGGTGTTTTTCGTGATTCCTGCAATACTGATCGGAGTTGCTTACGGATGCATATGTTATACTCTCTGGAGAAGTTTGAGAGGACCAAAGACAGTAAAATTTGAATCACAAAGGTAAGACAATTGATACCTATTTTCATTTTCATTTTCATATTCAAAGTTTTAATTTGGAAGTTCTGACGCCAACGTTCTCTTCAGACTCAGAGGTGCACTACAGCCCTGTATATTTGCAATTTTTTGTAGTTCCCACAAAATGTAAGCCACGCTGGGAACAGTGTCGAAGACCTTTTGTGAAAAAAATATCAATTTAAGTCAGTGGATACTTTGAGGCTTCCGTCTCTAAAGGATCACGACAAATAATTCATATGTATAACAGACACAATTCGAGCTTAGTATTCATTCCCCTCTCATGCAGCTTTGTCATATAAATGAACTTATACCCCACAATGTAGGTATGTTTGACTAATAAATTATAGATATTTATAAAAGTATGTCTCTGACCTCCTCATAGACGGTCTCGACAACTCTTTTTCCGTGGGTTGCATATTCCATTTTCCCTGTGTAATACAATTATACATACTAAGTAAACTGTGCTTAGCTCAGGTAGGAGGAAATTCCTAAGCTATTCAAAGCTTATGAAAATGTGTCCTGTCCGCATGTAAGTGTTCAATTACGAAAATACTTTGAACCTTTTTTTGTAACACTTTGTATAAATAGAGTTGTCAGGCCGGTCCCTAAATGTAAAATTATATATACATCTATATATATATATACACATATATATATATATATATATATATATATATATATATATATATATATATATATATATATATATATATATGTGTGTGTGTGTGTGTGTGTGTGTGTGTGTGTGTGTGTGTGTGTGTGTACATATGTTTTTTATAATGAACTCTTTCTTCTCTTACCCTGCTCTTATGGTATAAGTTTTAATGGCAAAAAGATAAATTAGCTTTCAACAGAATAGATTCACTAGAGACTTACTTTATCACACAACTCTTTCTTTCAGGCTTTTGAGTAACAGTTTCTCAAACCACCTATTTGTCTGTGACATATTACCTTTGCTTATGGTCCATGATTAATTGCGTGCTTTGTGGGAATTATGCAGCTTCAATAATGCAAATTGTGTCTAGACATATAAAGAAAATGATTCACAAAATATGAAATATAGAGAGGGAAATTATCTCTGTGTTGTGTGACATGACCTCCTTCCATTTGTGATAGCTATTTTTGTTTTCAGAATGTCATTACCCCAACAAAAAAACATGGTTCAGTTTCAGTTACCCCCAAAATTGATTAAGTAACCCTGTTGCTCAGATCACGAGTTTGACTAACTTTTCAATCATAACTACAACATCTGGTGGGTATGTTTTGCTTGATACGAAAAATCAAGGTTATCATAAAGGGATGTTTTGGAATGGGTTATGCTCAAACCTGTCTACACAAGTTACATCTGCTTTGACTATATTTGCAGTCAAAGCCACGCACCTGGGGGGTTTTTTTGTGTGTAAACACGTAACTATTGTAAATTTAAAAAACTTGGCAATGTCCATGCATGACTGATAATCGCTCCACCATGGCTCATAGTTTAACAGTGTTAGGGTGCAAAAGTATACAAAAGCATGATATGTCCGAACATCAAATTGTACAGTTTATCCTTGTCTTTCGACGCGTAAAAATGTCTCCCTGTCATTGTATCTTACTTTTTAGACTGTGAACCTTATTTAACTCCCATTTGAAAAAAAAGTACAACAAAAATGTGTTTTGTCAGAAGTGCAGGATCACTCACACATGTCCTCATTCTGTGCAAAAAATACATTGAATTTCCATTTGGTCAAAAGGGCAATATCTCTGACACGTGTCCTCCTTCTGTTGGAAATTGCGCCGCATTTGAATGGGAATTAACGTTAAGGGTTTACATGTTTTGGAAGACATTCCAACATTGATATATTTGTCCCTGTTATACCTCTAGTCCTCCAAAAGGTTTCATACCTAGCCATTGATATGGGCAAAATGTTCTGACCGTGTTCCTAGGTTATCTGAAATCTGTTTTCTCCCTCATAAACATTTGCATTTGTCTGGTATGCAGATCTCCAGTAGCGTCAATTGATGGACAAAAACCGGGAAGAGAAACTTCTCATGGACGTAACAAGGTACATAATGTTATGGAGATGATGTTTAAACACTTCTATATTTCATCATATTGACTCAGTAGTGATGGCCAAAATGTGGTCCAGTTTCTCTGAGACCTTTTAAATATAATTTTCTATTATATCCATATGTCCTCAAGCAAAAAGATGCCCAAGTACTTTGAAACTCGATATAAGTTGAATTTTAGAAGTTACTATTTCTGACGGAACTAATTTGTCAATACACACAGTCCAAAGCTTACTTTTCATCGCAAGTGCTACAAAGTATATACAGAGAGAGAGAGAGAGAGAGAGAGAGAGAGAGAGAGAGAGAAGAGAGAGAGAGAGAGAGAGAGAGAAAGTGAGAGAGAACATTATGCCGATGTTCATTTTTTCATAATAACATTATAAAGGCATGTGTTGATGCGGAGATGGAAAATATTTCATATTGAGTGACGCACAACGTAAAGATAGAATCAGTATGTAGAGTTTTACAAGCAACAGCCATTATTTTGGCACGAAATCTGGAACAGCAATAATTCATCTAGAAACAGCTTGATTTTTATATCCTAAATCGCACACGTTTGCACTATCATTTTGCTATTCCATTTGTCTTAAACAATAAAGATATGTGTGACGCCAAACAATTGATAGATACAATGACTGAAAATCGCGGTCAAAAGTTTTGGAATGTGGTGAAGAACATTTGAAACAAATCAAGGAATAGAGAAAGTGTTAGTTCATGACGAGACCAACCCTCTTGATATAGGATATCTGTTTGCCAAGAAATATAAGAATCTGCTTACCTCAGTACCCTTTGACTTAAAATAAATTGATGGATTAAAAGCCGATACTGATGGCAAAATTGAAAACCAAATCATGCATGGCGAAAATTTTCTTTCATCCTTGTTTGTACCTATTGCAAGTGTTCAATCTGCGATTAAAAACTTGAATTTGGGAAAACACGATGGTGACCAAGGACATTATTCCGCCCATATTGTGCATGGAACTGATCAGTTAAATACCCATTTGTGTCTTTGTTCTCATCGATGATAAGACATGGGTTTACACCTGGTAGTTTCCTGAATATCAGCTTTAATTCGATTCCTTAAAAACAAAAATAAATCATGTTCATATTCAGAAAATGAGAGAGGCGTTACCCTGGGAAGTTTTCCAAGAAAGTGATTAGACTGGGTAATTTTGTTTGACAAAAGTGAAATATTAAATTCACAACAGTAGAATTCGGCTTTGAACGGGATAGCTCTACCACACATTGCACATACATGTATGTATTGAATGAGTGTGTTCCATATTACAATTCACACGAAACATATGTTCAGCTTATTTTATTGGATGCAACAAAAGCCTTCGATAAGCTCAATTACATAAACTGATTTTCTCTCCTGTGACTGCGATACTACCAATTAATATGTATACCCAACAACGAGTCAGCGTCGTTTGGGGAGATGCGGTGCCTTAACCATTTGGCTGCACAAGGCTGTAGCTTGGGGTGTTCTCTCTCCAATCTTATTTCCAGTATATGCTGACAAATTGTTGGAGAATCTCAAATATTATGGATTAGTGCGCCATATTGGACACCTTTTTGTAGGCGCGTTCGTGTATGCCGATGATGTGGTTCTTGCTGCTACAAGTATGTCTATGAAAAATATGATGATTTTGTTTTTCAAAATTTGCGAAAGATTAAGATATATTATCCAATCCTTTAAACTCAAACATTTGGTCTCCTGCACATGGTATACATATCCTGGTGTTATTTTAGAATGTTCTACTAACCATAAAGTAAGCACACTTAAGAATCAAGGAAATACAGTCCGACAAAAATGTGCTACAGAAAATACAGCAAAGAGTATATGGAGCTTTCAAATAGATGAAACATTTTGATGGCTGAATTTGGAAAGGTTTTGCAGATTCTAAATATCAGTTTTTTTTAAAACACATTGCATGGGACTTTCGATGTACCACATTGACCTTGGTATTATTTTGTAAACTTTGACACTTTTAACCATTTTTATGACAACGGATTCAGATACATCATTGCAATTGAATTTGGAAGGTTTTGCAGATTCTAAGTATCAGTGTTTTTAAAAACATATTACATGGGACTCTCGATATACCACATCGACCTTGGTATTATTTTGTAAACTTTGACACTTTTAACCATTTTCATGACAAGGGATTCAGATACATCATTGCAATGTCAAATATCATCCTTGAAAACATATCAAAAATCCTGGTCTATAAATACGGAAAAATCTCCCTGGCAATTCGTCCCCATGCTCTTGACAAGGCTGTAAGACGAGGGCTATGATCTTACAAGTTTCAATAATCCAATGATATTACAATGGTGGTTCATGGTACTTTATATGATCCAAACTCTCTAAAGTGCGCTGGAAGAAGTCATATATGTAATGGTGGCAGTGGTATCAGATTTAAATTACTGTTCATATCTCCCACCATATGATTGAAAGACTCCTCTGTAAAGTATTCGTTATCATACATTTCATTAATTCTGTCAGGCGTGTTGCCATAATTAGTATCTGGGTCACAAACATAGATTAGCAGAGATTTTTCCTGAATATCTGCTGCTAAGAAAATGTATAATTTTTGTTAAATGTGATAAAATCTGTCATAGAATCACAAGACCAAGACTTTAATATACAATTCACAGATACTAGGTACTACTTGCAACCAGCATCTCAGCAATGATCATCATCCATATAAGTCCACAAAGTGACACTAACACCAACATCAATCCATCAGAAAAGCCCCCTAGTCCTAAAATGACCATCAACAAGATTCCAAACAACATGTTTATATAATTTGATGTTGTTTTAAAGGAGATAAACTAAGAGTATTTCAAAAGGAAAAGTGTTTGAATTTGCAAATATAGTAAGTACATTGGTTCAAATGTTAAACATCGGCCAGAAGCAAGTGACATTAGGCCTCAAACCATTAAAACGTAGTCAAAAAATGCATTACAATCGCCAAAATTTGTAAGGATGGTAGTCACATTTCAAGTTGGTTTCCAGAAGTATTTTGGAAGGGAAATTAAAATGTTCAAGAATGCATAGAATCCCACAAGTCATCTAATAAGTCAATTATTAAGGTAATAATTTAGAATTCCAAAAATGTAATATGCCATTGTAAGTCATCTGTAAGTCAGCCAGGCATAATGTTCATCTAACTCGTGGTTCTATAAAGTTCAAAAAGTCAAAATGTAAAACAGTCCTAATTATTGTAAAATACTACTACCTTTATCAGTGATCAATGACCAACAGTCATGAGATTTATACGAATGAGAGTATCTTCTACCTGACTTGGAACAGGTTACGAACATGTTGGCAGTGGGTTAAACCAGTTTTACGGGATCCCAATCCTCCCACTTTCGAAAACACTCACGTTCATTTAAAGTAAGCGTAAAACAAATTTAGCTCTTTATGTTAATGTACAGTTATAAAAGGTAATTACCTGACCATAGTTCACAGACATCACCCAAAGAATGACAGGATCATTAAGAATTTTAAGTCAGACTACTGTATTTACATTAGAATTGTGTAACATGTCAAAAGTTGAATTTAAACACCAAACAGGTTTCCACGTGAACACAGGATAACTAAATTTGATACTAATATTATATTTATTGTGAAACATGGTTAAGTACTTCCATGTTCCATTCTCACTAAAAAAAATATGACTCACATCAGCTGAGTAAAGTATTCCTTACATTTTGTCAGTATCTCCAAAAGGATGAGAAAATAGAAGGCCTGTATTGTTCATCATGATGCCTGAGAACTTATATGGTCCTTATTTCATTTTATATTTATTGTAATTATAATAAATTTTATGTTCCAGTATTGAAAGTTTGATCAAGCTCAAGGTAAAACAATCTCAGCCACAACATTAAAATACATAAACATATTTCTATGTGGTTTACTGACACTCAGAAAATACCTTATCAATATGTTCATATAAATCAACATGATATTTCTGTAGAACATATTGATATTTAAATTTAAAGTTAAGAAAAACCATTTTAATCTTATTTTAGAAAAACCCCGGTTTAATAAGTCTTCCAAAAAGTGATTTATGTCTATCAGCAAAATCTTTAAAATCAGTACAGTTTCTTGCAAAAGCAGTTTGTTTTGAGACATAGACACCATAAGCAGGATTGATAGGAATATTACTACTTATATATGGATAATTTACTATATCAAAATTGAAATCATCTCTTTTATCATACACTTTTGATTTTAATATAACACCATCATTGAATAGGAGTAGATCTAAAAATGAGCATGTTATGTTCGATTCAGTGGTTTCAAGGCATACATGTTCCCCCTTTAACTGCAGGTATAATGTATTACTATCATTGCATCACAAAAGTACTAAATGTAACAATGTTGAAGCACCCACACACAAATGAGATAGTCGCTTTCAGATTAGAACACATCGTACAGCTAGGATAAATCAGTAGCATGAAGGTTAAATAGATCTTCATGAACATAAGAATCAATGCATAAATACTATGACACGTGAAAGAGTACGACAAATAAGGGAAAATGAATATAAGGTGTTATAGACAATGTGGAATTCCCTACAACTGTCTGTCGAAGGGCTGCAATGTGTTACATATATAACAGAGAAATAAGTATATGATGAATGGATACATTGTGGTATCCATCAATACATTGGGTTGGGTTCTGATTATTGCATTAAAAAAATGTGTTCAAGAAGAAAAAGAAGAAGAAGAAGAAGAAGAAGAAGAAGAAGAAGAAGAAGAAGAAGAAGAAGAAGAAGAGGAGGAGGAGGAGCGGGAGGAGGAGGAAGAAGGAGGAGGAAGAAGAAGAAGAAGAAGAAGAAGAAGAAGAAGAACAAGAGGAGGAGGAGGAGCAGGAGGAGGAGGAAGAAGGAGGAGGAGGAGGAAGAAGAAGAAGAAGAAGAAGAAGAAGAAGAAGAAGAAGGTCTCGACCATTTTCAATGACGTGACACTGAACATGTACATCAGCATGTTAAATTTAATGTTTGCCATTTTTCCCTTACGCTAGATTACATCAGGTAATGTTTGTCATTCTTATAGATATGCAATTTGTGTTTACGTATTTGGTTTCTCATCATGCACAAGATCGCGCACAGATAAAATATGGCTGGCTTTATTCTCCTTGTCTTTCTTGAGAATTAGGCCAGCACATGACCATGCGTTGTTGAATTCAATGACCCTTTTAAGAACTATAACTTTGTAGTGCAGGTCTGCGTGGTGCCTAGTCAAGTCGGCGTTGATGTGTGTCTGTTGTATGTCAGTTTTTATTGCCAGTTGAACGGACGCTAGACATTTAGCGAGTTCATGTCGTGTTAATTTTGTGACAACTTGATATTGCTCCTAGAGTACGGCATCAACTTCACCAGGATTGGTCTGGTTGTGTCAATTTACTTTCCGCCAACATGATGGGAACAATAAATTTCATTCAGTCCGGGGGGGGGCGTTCTCTTACTTTTTTCGCCCTTTTCATTACCAAGCTGTCAGTATACTCACATAATGTCCCCAGGATAGCAGAAACAATGCCGATTTTTTTTTCATGGACTATTGCTCCAAGCGATCACACTTTCATTTTCATCTAATTGTTGCTGTCGAGCAGAGCAATGCTGACCATTGTTGAGCTAATTTCGTTTGACGTTTAGTCAAACTTTGGCCAAATGTATCTACAAAACTGTAAATCTGACAATGCCACAGTGATATCAGGTACAAGTTCATCATTTCGATATAGATTTGCAATTTTGCTTGTATTCTCAACACGGACAGTTTCTAGTAAAGCAAACGTATGGCTCGACTGTAAATGCAGACATCCAGTGGCATATGAGATGCTTTTATTGTTTTGCGTTTCCCTTGGCAAATGTTACACTTATAGAGTATCAATCCATCACCAGGTTATAGCCATAATCACGACGAACTACATCAAAATTGGTTTTGGTGCTTGCACAAACTGACTGCCCCAAAACGCCCCTTCTTTGTGAAATTTGAAAATTACATGGCACATGTCAAAACAGTTCTTTTATCTTTTTTTTTCAATGTGAGTAACAAATGTTGAACCAAAGGCCCGAAATGAACACATGGTGATTATACCATACCAGCCCAAGGTTTAAGCCAAGTCGATGTAAAATTGACAGATTCCGTTACGGCCCTTTATGGTCTAACTGCGATGTCGAGTATAGTGCCCACCAGAAAAAGCTGCGACTTTAGGGCGGAAATCATATGTGTCCACCATTGTCCCTCTTTTTCTATCCACAGTTATCGTTTGCAGCTTCTTTCCAAAACAGTGGGTCAAAGCCTCATGAAAATTGCTTGGTATATACTGTAGGCATTGTTCTTGCAATATGATATACAAGTCACACCCGAGAGACTTTTATTAAGTTATTTATTTTTTCCTGTTTTTCTTCCTTCCTTAATTAGTTTATTAATATATATATATATATATATATATATATATATATATATATATATATATATATATATATATATATATATATATATATATATTTACTTTATTTAATTTTTGCACCTTCTTAATAATGGATATTCGAAATTATTCGGCCAAAAGTGGTTGATCAGGTGGCTGAGATTTTGTTAATGTTATCTTTAATGATTGTTGCCGGATGAGGGATGATTTTCAAAATTATTTTCTGCATGCAACAAGAAATTTAAAGTGAAACCAGGCGGTATACACCTTTGCAAATTGTACTGCGGTACATAAAAAGAAAAAATGAGCTTCTTCAGTTTTGTTTCAATTTATGTGCGCATTTTTTGTGTACGTCGCAAATTCACAATAAATTGTAAATTTAAGACCAATCTTATTTGCGCGGCATTTACATCAGGGACCACTCAGTGTTGATTTTTCAATAAATTGCATTCGAGGGGCTGTCATTTAGTGGTAGATTTGAATACCACAGTTGTGGTCTTAAGCCAATAATCGGGAAAAAAAGAACAAAATCCACCTACAATATGGTTATCAGGTACAGTTTAATATGTTGGTACTAAATTTCCGGGAAAAAAATGACAATGGAGACGCGTCTATTCAATTGGTGAACTTTCATCTCGAACAAGTGTATTAATACATATTTCAGGGTATTGATATATAATTTTTTATGCTAAAGGCTAAAATGACGAAAGTGCCCAGATCTTTACCATACTTTATGTCAAGTGCCTAATATCTATAACTGGTGAAAAAGGCCAGCGTGAAGAAGTTTGAACAATTTCAGGGAATGCAACAAAAGCATCCTAGAACTAATATGTATGTTTATATATATATACATACAAACATATATACGTTTGCTCGATGTGTTTTCTTTTCTTTTTTTTCTTTTTTTGTGGTTGCAGTGAACATGAGCAACGTGATAGTGTCCTTTATGCATCAGTGTATATCTCATGTACCAGATATAATGTTAAAATGTTCACTCAGCATGTAACTGGTAGTTTCCACTTTCTTAGGAATTGCTTTAATTCGATTTACAGGTGATAAAAATGCTAATATTGATCTACGTTGTTTACATCATCTGTTGGGGACCTGAACTAATTTTTTATACGCATTTTTTTCAAAATGTGAAACACATGAAGATGGCAATGACACATTCTATAAGAAGGTCTGTAAAATTTGGACTCTATCTTCTTGCACAAGCTAACAGTGCCGTAAATCCTTACATATATGCATTTTCATCCAGGTAAGTCAGTGCTGTAGCAAGCATTAAGCTACAAAGCAGTTCTTTTGGTGTTAAGATTTAAAAATTGAATTAACAATTTGTCGAATGATTCGTTCCTATTTGACACATTCTATGATGAGATATTACTTGCCAGAAAGCAAAAGAGAATATGTATATTTAAATATTGTTTCATTGTGTGACATAAAACCTCAAATATATTCCTTACCTTTTTGTTTACGCAGATGATGTGCTGCTGCCTGATGGAACCGATAAGGAGCGTCTCCTTCTATTTAAATTTTGAGGGTTACAGGCGTGTTAATATATGAAAATGTCCCGGTTTTATACTTTACTTTTAGCATGCGTGAGGGCAGTGATAAAAGAAACAGTAGAAGTGAATTTTTTTCTCCAGCAGAAATCAAAATCGTACAAGTAATTTATGAAGGTTAACAAGTCACTTTTTATGTGGAGATTGAAAATTAAAAACGCACGTCCAGCCTTCACTGCCATGCTGTTTAATGCAAAGCAACATTTACTTTATTATGTGAATTACATGTGTTTCCAGGCAATTTAAGGAATGTTTCTATAAAATGCTTAACCCTTGGAAAGGAGAGAACCGTCAACAGTCGTCCATGATGAATTCATCTAACCAATGCAGTAAAACGTCAAATATACCGTAACGAGCCTAACTACATGTGGAAATGTATGTATACTGATATATAAGGTATTGGTTTCTTTAAAATATTTCAGTTCTGAAGAATTACCATGCCACATTATATCCATGGATAAGATAAAAACAAGCAGCCTAATTGTACATGGATTTTTTTTTTGTATTGATGGTCTGTCTGCCTCTCAAACTTATTGCGCACAATAATACCTAGAATATTTTATCCTTTATCTAGCTAATAACCCCCATAAACTTATAAAACTGTACAGTAACTGAGTAGATGAATACATTTTTTGTATATCAGTTACTTAATATATAAGGTCTGAATTACTTATAGTGTCTGTTTGTCTGGAAAACACGATTTTTAGTTAACAAAACATCACATTCTTTGTTATTTGCTCTTAATACAGGAGAAGGCGACGCTTGTGGTGGCCTGGAAAGAGGCTGGGATTTTGGTGGTGCGCGTGTCCAAGCTATAAGGGCAATGGTGATATTGATACTGATAATGACGACAACGACGCCGATGGTGATGGGAAGCAAATAACCATTGCGTCTGGCATTATTTTGAGTAAAAAGTTACAGAAACAACCATTAGAAGCACCAGATCCGGTTTTGAAAAATCTTGACCTTGTTAAGTACCAGCAAGAGATGCATAATACATATGTTTCTTCACCAGCTGATGAAGCATCTAATAATGTTATCGTTATTTTTAGCAGGTTCATTATAGTCATTGATAAATTAAGGCTGTTGACTTACTCATGTTCCCCCATGCACGAAAAAGTAAATGAATTATTCGATATTATTGTGAAAAAAATCAAGGTTCCAAAGTTTGCGCTATTAAAGAATGGTCACGTTTTTGGTCTAAAGGCTTTACAAAAGTAAAGGAAGTTTGGTTCAATTACTGTTTGCAGATAGAAGCATCTTGTATAAAGAGGTTTTGGATTTTACCTGATTTGAAGACCTTGTTATAGCAGTGGAAGGGAACACATAACTGCCTACCTTTCATACAGATTCTGATTTAAAAAGAATATATCATGACTCGTATGTATAATACCTATGAGGCAAAAAACTATCCACAAAATAATCATATCTTGTAAAAGTGCTAATTGTGTACATCATGGAGTCAATTTATCTATACATTTTCATATAAGTATAAGCTGCTGGAAAAACTACCAAATGAGGAGAAACGTTTTGCTAAATGGTAAGTCAACAATTGGGTACATATACAACTTATTTAGCAAAAATGGTGTTAAACACCATCGAGAACATATTTAAAAAATATTCCCTGAATTAAATTAAAAACATACAGATATTGACATGGTTCATTTTCAGGTATAATGGTTGTAATGATTTACGTTTAATTTATATGCCAAACAGGACAATTTTGAATTTAACATAGAGTGATATTCATCTTGGGTTTGCTTATGGTGTCTACATGTCAAGGTTACTTCCCTTTGCTAAGGCATACATGGATTTTGACAACTACTTACCTCTATTTCAAAAACTTGTGAAACAGGTATATTCGAAAATGATATTAATGAAATTGTCCTTGCTTAAGAATTGCTTTTAGACACAGATCCTGTGGATTTGAGATGCTTTATAAATGATACAGTAAGCATGTAAATTTAACAATTCTACCTGGCACTCTATACAATGCATGGGGCAAGATATTCCTCAAGGTTGACAGTTGTTAGCAGTAACTGGGTTAAATATATTACTGACTTTAAGTGGCATCCGCCTCAAGTCAGGAGAGGAGATGTTTTCTTCCATACTGCATTTCATATTCGTCCACTAATGCATACATATGTCATTAACTTGTTGGCATATCAACCTTGAAATTCTGGATTTAATACCTTCTTTCTTTGATGACTGATGGGTTTTAATCATGGATTGCCATTGCTTGCATGGATTTTCGGTGCAGTTTGCATTGTTGAAAAGTGTTGTCTTCTTTTTGTTCAATAGTACAGAAAAACATGACCAATATTAATAAATCGCAAACCCAAGAGTGACAGCAAAGCGATTTCAGAGTTACCAAAGCATCACAAGTCACCTTCCAATATCAATGTGAAGAAACAAGATAGAAAGAGACCTGGTAGGCCATTCACTCTTTACTTCTCCTGGCTTGTCAGTCAGCTGAGTTTACAGCAAAAGAGGAAAGTAGACATACATCTTTTTTGTGATATTCTTTAATCTGGAACATGATAAACACACTCTACCTCCATTATAACCATGGGTCGGTGAGCACAGCCGCAGCACAACATAGCCAATGAAGTATGACAGTCATTAGTTTCATTTGTCAAAATAACATCTTATCTTAAGACATTCATGAGTAATATATTGCTCGGTGGATATTCAAGCCTAGCTGTTATATCTGTTGATATCCATGTTGTTGGATTGGTCAAGATATGGCTGATATTCTGCAATACGTTCAACACGTAATGGTCTCTTACTCTTACTTAACAAGGCTATCTTCAGGTTTTGCAACATTAGTGTTCATTTATGCAAATTGGAAATCATTATTTTAAATGAATAGTGACATAATTAACTGACCCAGGAAATATACCTGAATGTCTGTCTGCCCTGTTAATGTCACTAAATCTTAAACTCTTATAGTTATTTGGCTAGTAATGTTTGATAACAACCGCAGGCCTAAGATTCATCATTATCGCCTATTGATGTTACCTATTAACACGGGCCCAGGATTCCATCATTTCTGCCAGACGAAAGATCATTTACGGTTAAAATTAACAACAACAAACGAAAACCCATGGAATTGTTTTCATTAGAGTTCGATGGTTATCATGGGCCCAGGACTAACAGGACTGAGATGTATGACCATATGAACCTTGAATGTCACGTAGGGAAAAAAATTAACACACAAAATCGTTTCAGTATCAGAGTATGTAGTAGCCATGCTACTCGAGTCGGCCATTAACGAGATGTAACGGATGCTTTCAGATTTGCTGTTATCTGCATTTTTACTTTTCTAACATAAATATATATCCTTACGACTCCCTCCCTTATTTTGATAATTTGTGAAAAAATCAGATCAAGACAATGGTATCATGTTGGGGTCAACTTTGTGGAGATCAAGCCCACATGCCTTGAATCTTAGTGTGACGACAATTCCAATGGGCAGTATTCTAAACCACAAAAAAAACATGTACTTTCATGCACATTGGTAGGGTTTGTAACTAATCTCTCCTTATGTTATTTCAACAATTCATGGCACATCAGAAAAGTAGGGTAAAATGTGATGGATATCATGTAAAGCTCCATTTTCATTGTTTTTGACCTAGATGTCAGACGAAGTTGTCGAAACGTATTAAGCAGACATATACCCACACCGGTACCCCCCCCCCCCCCCCAACACACACAAAAGTAAAATCAGAAAAAGGGCAGCAACATTTCTTGAACAAGTCAAGATCCAGGGTCCTCAGAAGTGCCCCTGTACAATTTTAAATTAGCTTGCCAAGTGGATTGGACAAAATATTGGAAAGGTTATTTGTGACAGTGATTATAATATATATATATATATATATATATATATATATAATTTCTTTATTAATCAATACATGCGTACATACACACTTACATATAAATAAAAATATATAGAGCTTTTGCACTTGTCCTTAGGGTATGAGCAATTCTGGAAAGTTGGTAGAGACACATTACAAGCACATCCATGCCAATTTTCATAGTAATCTTATCAAAATGTTGAAGTATTGATCTTTACAGTGTATTAACGTGCCGTAGGTTTTGCAGAAGCCTTTATTCTTTGGTTATATAGAACCATACCAGTGAAGTATTTGGGGGCCTTTCCCTCCATGATGAGCCTACTACAGCATGAACAGTACACTGGAGGCAAAATATCACAAATTAATATATATATATATATATATATATATATGTATAAACTATAATATAAAATAAAACTTACACGAGGTACCTTGTAAATTAAGTTCTATATCCAATTTCTGAAGTCCCCTCAAGACTTTACTTTCAGCTGTGGAGGACGTCCAAGATAAAAAGGGAAAACAGTCAGAGCTGCCTTTTCTGTCCTGTGGATGAAGCTCAAATATTACACTTGTAATAGTTAGTGAAAAAGCAGGTTCTCAAACAGCTAGGAAGGCCAGCAGAAAGTTTGACAGGCACCTATTTTCACATTTGTTTTCTTGGAATAAAATACAGGACATAAAAACTGAGCTAATTAAAATTCATAAAAAAATAACCAAAGTTTGATCATTAAAAAAAATAATATTAGAGATCCTGGCAATACACACAGGACCGAGTTTTGTATTTGACATTTAAAGTAATGTCAATGTTGAAAGCATTCACAGCTGCCTCTTCCATCTTGTACATCAAGCTATTTTTTTTTTTTTTTTTTTTGTTTACTAGCTAGTGACAAAGCAGGTTTCCAAACAACTAGAGAGGCAAAGAGAAAGTTTAACAGCTACCTGTTTTTTGTTTGTTTTGTTGGAATGAAATACACAACATTGAACCTCTAAAATTAAAATTCAGAAGAAAAAAATACAAGCTCGATCATTAAGCAAAAATAGTAGAGATCCTGTCAATACACATACCACAAGGGTTTTGTTATATATATATATTTTTTTTTTTTTGGACATAAGAAAGGACATTCCAGTATAAAATCAAAGACGGATAGGAATGGTTTTTTCCACTGCCCTGGTAGTACGAAAAAAAAGTTTGATGAAAGACAATAATGATAAATTTGAATCGGCTTTGCCTATTCACCAAAATGTCCTAAGATCTCAATCAGCGGAAAGGCGATTTAAGCTTTAGGCATGCATTCACTCTTCTTGCATTTCAGCACAATCATCCAGGCATTTGTCAATTACACATCAATGACGTTGAGCTGAATTGCAAAAAAGCACTCATATCTGTGAAGTTCATTGCCTACTTTTCGTCATTTTCTTTTTTATAAACATTTGGGTCTGAAGTTTCGTAGCTATTTGCGCCTCTCATGTTTTTCCAGACGAGAACCTTACCTGTGCAGGTACCAACATATGACAATTGATCTATGTAGTTTTTATTTCAGAGTCTGAGTATGCATGTATTCCAACTTGTACAGCATGCTTTCACTTCACATGTTATGTTTAATTTCTTAATTGCTTCATAAAAGAGATACGGGAAATGAGCAGCACTCTTCATGTAATCTATGACTTTTACTTTTTTCGATCTGGCAGTAGGCGGGATCAAGTATCGTAATCAGTTACCCAGGTCCCACGCATTTGTGTCCAGGTAGGTGTAGCTTGCTTGGTAGGTTGTTGCATAAATAATAAATGACACTAGCTATCACAAATTGCATTCTAAGTAGCGAGTAAAGGACAGTGTCCGGCAGTCCATAATGTACGGCAATGCTGGGTGTGTTGTCGAATATTTGAGCAAAATATGTCATTTATGTAAATATGGATATTTTCAATAACCTCTTTGCCTTGTTTTTTTGGGCCCAGTATGCATGAGAATTATTGGCGCTGCAGATGACTGTGAGGTTAAAACGGTACAAATAACCCAAGTAAACAAGTAAGTTCATTTCTCTGCTTACATGCTAAATATTTGATCCTACATAAAACATTTCTGGTTTTGGGTTGACTATTTGGATTCACGATAACGCTCAACTTCGAATTTCGAAGGCATATTCCAGGTAACTGAGTTTTCATTTGTCTACTTTTCAAGTGATTCACATGTATAAACATGTGGACTGAGAAGAACTATCATGATTCGATTCAAACATGCTGTTTCAATAAATCACATTTTCTCCTGGCGTTTTTCAATTACTATGTGCCTGCGGAAAAAGATCGTGACTTACCTTGAAAATATTCTCATAACCCCCCCCACCCCCCACCCCCACCCCCACCCCCCGTTAAAAAGGAAGGAACTCGAATGCTTACCTGTTTGCTCTCAAATTTTTCTTGACTGGAGTCGGTATTGTCTTTCCCAGAGCAATGAAGCCACTTGCCATCAGATTAACTCTTGATCAGTCTAAAAGATGTTTAGTTGCGATAATTGGTAGTTTTATATCACCAGTGGGCCAGGTGACATTTTCCCATGCCCGATCACAAGTCCTGGCAATTGTTTCAGAATGCCCGGCACAAACCCATTCGCCTTTGGGACGTCGGGTACGTGCCAAATTCGAACCCTGTTAGATGTTTCAACTCCTTCACTTTGTTTGAATTTTAGTGAATAATTATTTGGTTATGTTACATAATCTTGGTTTATTTAATAGTTCTTTGTCCTCTATTGTGAGGGTTGAATAAAATAATTACATTATAAGTAGTATTAGATAGGTAGACTTTTGTTATTATAATGAATTAAGTGCCCCTTGTTTAGCAGTAATGATCAGTTGACCAGCACAGTACACAACACAGCATGGTTCTGCCTTAATCGTCGCTGGCTGTACACTTTAAATAGAGTATGACATGGACAAATTGTAATCAGTGTGCACATTAAGAATGCAAAACCAATTAGAAAGTGAAAACGAGCATTGTGAAGCATGTTTATACATTGGGTTTGTGCTTGGATATCCTGTTCGTCTTCAATTCCAAATTCAACCAAATGCAACACAAATAAAATAAAGTGAATAAATGCAATAAAATGTTACGTAAAATGCATCAGCATACTCAAAGTAATGACAGTGAATAATGTAAAATATTTAAACGAGAACAAGTGGATGTTGTTCCAACCTGAGACTCAGACATCTGAAACTCAGTTGTCTTGGTGTCAGTTCCAACTAAGCTTGCCTCCAAAGAAGACTCAGCAAATAACTGTTGTATTTGAGCCTGGCGCCCTTTTAAGTAATTTGGCGAGCCTAAGGCGGTATTAATATTAATATTTTTATTATCCCCGCGAACTCGCGGAGAGTAAAATCAACGTCAATATCACAGAAAAAGCCGTATAATGCTTATCATGCAAAACCAAGGAAAGACATCGATTACACAAACTCAAATAAGAGGCCAGTCTGCAACTAAAAAACTTAAAAAGTACAAAAACAGCCAGTCGTGTATAATAATACAAGTAATAAAAGTAGTGGCATGTAACTGGTTGCTAACTACAAGATCACATCAGGTCGAGACCTGCCTGCCCGAGCTGCGCATTACTCCCCGGAAGATAATCCTGTATGGCATGGAGCAATGAGCAATCAGTGCAGAGAGAGAATGAATACAGATTATAAACCAAAGACAAGCAAGCCTGTTAAAATAGTACACTGTAAGTTACTCCAGACACAGCTTATGTATCCTAGGGCAGCAGAACCCGACAGACCAGGGTGAGCGCCCTTCTGTACCCAGCCCACGCTGTTGGGATCTGCCATCGCCTGTCAGAAAATGGATACAAATTAGAAATCAAAGACAAGCAAGCCTATTAAAATGTTACACTGTAAGTTAACCGAGATTCAGCTTATGTGTTATGAGGCAACAAGATCTGACAGGCCAGGGTGAGAACACTTCTGTATACAGCCCACGCTGTCGGGATCTGCCATCGCCTGTCAGAAAACGAATATAAATTAGAAAGCACGAGTCAGCAAAGTAGCCAAAGTATATTCTATAGACCATGGCTTAACAGAGTTTTAATGACACAGAAGATTTCGGAGTGAATCTACAACTCCATTCTGCTAATCATAATATGTGACAAAAGTAGTTCCATTAAGAAAAATGTCGATAGGTGAATATCCATATGAAAGTATCTTATTTAGTAAAGCGCCACGGGTGCGATCATCCCCTAGTATATAAGAGGACAGATGCCTTGGTTGTAAGTCACGTACAGTTGTGTCAGTTTTTATGATCCTTTTATACAGTCCCACAGAGTTTTTCCAAAATGTTCATTGATGGGGCCACATTCAAGGCACATAATAGATTTGTATGATGTGAGCGCCTATTAAAGCCAAACACGACCCAGACCACTAATATCACAACTGTCTAAAATACCAAACCCGAACGAGCATGGGGGTGGGCGAACCCATTTCATTCCCTAGATGTGTTTTAACAGAAGCATCTAGGCCCGGATACTCCATACCAGCCGATGTTAAACCAAACAATACTACGGCGACAGGCTTTGATCCTGTTACTTATATGTTTGTTACAACAACCAAATTTGTTAAAATTTATGCCAAGAATGTCAACGTCATCAGGGCCTACCAAGTTTCTATGATTCATATACAGTATAAGATTTTCACTAAAACAGAAGTTTACCAAAGACAATACAATTACATTTGTATTAAGACCAAAGTTGAAACACCAGTACTCAGCGTAACGAACGAAAACATCGATTAACTCTTGTAAACTATACACTGTGGCACTTATTACGGTTAAATCATCTGCAAAGACACACCAATTTATAAGGAGATCGTGAATACGAATACCAGCCGGCGATTTTTCAAGTTGCTCCAAGACGCCATCAATATATATCTATTAAAAAGCAATGGGGACAATACACCACATTGTTTAATACCCCTATTTATAGTACAAAATAGGGTTGCATGAGCTGTTCCAACAAACAGAAGCATTAGTCGATTTGTACCACCTGTAGAGAAATATCCAATGATATGCAGGAATGACATCCTACAGTTTAAAGAATTGACCATCGTACCATATGCTATCAAAACAAAGTTTAGCATCTAAAGCACAAAAATTAACAGGAGATCATCGCGCATTAAATTCTAATACACTATCATTAATTAAGCATATGGCAAATAAAGTACCACGACCTTTACGAAAACCGTAATGACCTTTGCTCACATTATCCTGAGGCAAAATCGTATTTTCAATAATTTTAGCATACATTGAGCTGAGTGCAATGGGTTTAGAATTACAAGCTACATTTGTTTCAAGAAACGGTTTACTGAGGATGGGTGTAATTACACCAGTTCGGAATACTGCGGGAAATATACTTCCAGACAAGATAGCAGAATACACATCAGCACGAACTTGACTTAAGTACGCAAGAGGCCGTACCATAGATGTTCCGCGGTGATACTGCCACATCCTGGTGAGCTTGTGTGCTTCAAAGATATAATTATATGAGATAACTCATTCAGGTCAAAACCGTGCGAAAAAGAACTATATTTTAACTCTTTTGCCGTAGATGACACAAACTCTTCTATAAGGATTTGCTCACTAGTAAGAATGCCATCTTCTGACATTATGTCATCGATGGGATCCGGAAGTGGGAAAACAAGTCAGTTCCACAAATTATTGTTAATTATTTATAGGCTAATTTGGACACCTTTTATAACTGACTGTGCCCAGTTTCGGAATTAGGATCGCATACCTCCTCCCCTTACCCCCGATAGATTGTAGGCAGTACCTGAGTCTACGAATACTCAGTTAGTAGGAGTATTCCTGGTATCAGGTCTCAGGCAAAGCTTAAAGCGTCTGCATACCGGGGGAAATAAAAAAAGGTTTGACCATATGTTATGCTACAAGTTCTGTCCGCAACAGACTGGAAGTTTTTCTTGCATTTTTTTCCACAGCAGAGCCAGTGTAGGCCTAGAATAGGTGATTATTTCCATAATTACCACACATGGATCGGTTGCGCATGCATTTTACTTGCATCTGCATTTGCCTTAAAACGTGCATATTGATTTCAGTTCCATTAAATTCACTGAAACCTATATATTTTTGTCAACTTTGAAACCACGTCTTAGACTCAGAAGATATTGCGAAAATATCATGCGTAAATATAAGAACTGATCTTGCTTTTCATTGTAACAATGAGAGAATGAGTATTTAAATTCTTAGCAGAGCTATTTGCCAGGTTACCACAAATAGTTCATTTGAAAATTCTAAGGGTTTGAATTTCAGGGTAAAAGTCCATATTGTTCATCAGAACAACATACAGGGATATTATTATGTTACTTGTACACCTACCCTGTCTTACTGGATGCGAACAAGAACTATATGTTTCTTTAAAGTAGCTGGATGTCTGTTGCTTCTTTCTTGTAGCAAGATATGCTCAGAAAGAAAGAAAGAAAGAAACAAAGAAAGAAAGAAAGAAAGAAACAAACAAACAAACAAAGAAAGAAAAAAAGAAGGAAAGAAAGAAAGAAAAAGAAAACATACTGTACCACAAAATGTTTAAACATATGGTATCCTACTAGTAAACTGAAATTAACTTTAGTAATATGGAATGCTGACATTTTTGTGATCTGTCAGAGCTTCGGAAATTTCCTGTACCGTGATAAATTACATATTACCTCCTAAGCAGCAAATGAACACATTAGGGTGGATACGACAAGGAGTTTTACTTAGTCAGCAGACTGGGGGCCCTTGAACGTTGGACTGGTACCAGCCTGATATAAAATGACCTGAGAATCAGCTAATCAGGCAACAAGGAGCTTAGTCTGCTGTAAAAAGAGGCAATATTACACGTACATCCACATATATATTTTCATAAAACATTTAGAAAAAAATGCAAAAAAGTGCACCATGCTTGCAACGGGCAAATCACATTAAGCTGGGCGCACAGCACGTAATTGCTTTGTCACTTTGAAGGCAAGCAACCCATTATGTGTAGGGTCTACGTGTGTGCCTGAAGTAAACTAGACAACAAAAGCAACTACCTGATGGTTCTAGAATCTGTATATTCTCTGCGTCTTTGAATGGTTCATCAAAATTCATTTTGACGTGTGCCATATTAAATGTGCCTGTGCAGAAAGACCGACTCTTTCCTTTTTTTAATAGAACGGACCTCTTTTGACAATGACTCGGGGATAAAATCAGATTGTTGTCCCAGATTGCTGTTAGCGGCACACAAATAGGGCCAACTATGAAATCTCTCGCTGACATTGGTGTTAAAATATCCACCTGTGAACCATGTAGGCAATCGTCAATTTATGTTACGCCATAAATTTGTTTCTAGACATTAGAATTTTCAGTCGCTGAACAGGAAAAATATGCTCATTAACGGTGCTTATTATTCCGTAGGAGTGGGCTTTATGCGTCCTGATAAAAAAAAGTGGGACCCATATCCTCTCACACAGCTCAATAATGTTTTGCGCACATTGTATGGAATATGACTTGAAATGAAGCCAGACATACTTTTAAATACTGTGGTCAACCTTTTTGTTACAGATGTCAAATGTGCTTACCAGACCTAAGGCTACTAATTGTTGGGCTGTGCCACCAGCCACATACAAAATATGGCCTGAGGGTCACCTACGCGGGCAAGTCAGACGAAGTATATATATATATATATATATATATATATATATATATATATATATATATATATATATATATATATATATCGGATACTAGTAGTTACTTTTTCGTATGTTAAAGTTTATTCATACACACATGGAGACAAGCTATTCCGGGCTCTGTAGTACAGCCCCTGTGGCACCTAGGAGGGTAACCGTACCATCGTTCCTGGCACAAGGCAATCAAAGTTATTACGATAAATGTAATGAAGGATATAGATAAAATTAGAAGTGGCAGCAGCATTGCTGAGATCTTATCACACGATCGCAATCATCATATGGCCTTAGAGTGAGTCTCCGTAACCTCTCCTTTTTACAATGTTGTGCTTGTATGTCGTGTTGATCATATCAAGGAGGCTTCGTGTAGCCTCCTTGATCATATATTTATTGCTCAAAATAAATATATCTGATTCCTGCTTCTATCCAAGCATAGCCCATGCTTCTCCCATCGGTGCTCCCTAGAAGCAGACAATTCAGCGAGCTCCCTAGAAGCAGACAGTTCAGCGAGCTCAAGTAACACAAGTTTTTTAGCTGGGACATACACCGTCACGGTCCATGAAAAGAGACAACAGGGATGCATTAAATATGAATGAAAGATTACAATAATGTTTTTCATGCCTTTAATGTTTTTCATTTCCTTCTTGATGTAGAATATAGCCATTGCTATGTAAAAGCTGCATATTTTTGGTTTGTTTATGTCCATGAAAATGGTGGTGAGGGATAGGGGAGGGAGGGAGGGTTTAAATTTCAACTCTTGGGTTTACAAGGTTGTTAGGACCCCCCCCCACGCCCCCCCCCCACTTTTTTTTTTTTTTGGAATGCCACATCGTATAAAGCGAATGGGTTCAAAGTCGTGCAAAACTTGCTCGTTTAGCAGGTCCTTTGACCATACCAACCAGATGGAAGATTGGCGTGCGAATCAGCTTAGCAGACATTGCAAAGAAACTTTCTTGCACGAATTCAAAGTGCATATAGCTGCACAAGCCACCTTTATGAGTATTGTGAAGGAATATGAAAAATGTTTCTTAAAGCAAATCTGAAAATATTGTAAAAAGCATTGGCAGAAATTCTGCGTGTGTCTAGTGTGTGTAGAATGGGCGACCACAACCGCTATAAAAACCAAGAGTTGAGTGTTCGCTCACCCGTTGTTAGTGTAATTGCTACAACAGAATGGTTGTCCAAATGAAAAGGACTCACTTTGATGTTGGTTGGAATGTCTTGAATGGAGAAAAAAACAAACCTGTCATTCTCTGATCTCTTATCAGAGGTACTGAACCAAACAAATAACGCAACCCTTAAACTTTTTAACTTAAATATTTATTGTTACTTTCATATCACAGAAACAAATTAGATCCATATTCTGCAGTCTTTTCGGCACAACATGTGAAAAACAAAAACTTTAAACTGTCAAACGAGGGCGCGACCAGCTGGCAATAAACAAGGCAACATTGATTTGTAAAGTTCACAAATTGGCATGTCCACTAAAACTGTGTGTGACCACCATCAGCATCTGTAACTGCTATGCAACGTCGGCGCATGGATGACACTAGCCACTGCACCATCTGCCAGGGCACACGATCCCACTCTTCTTGAAGAGCCTGGCGAAGCTGCTGGTGGTTGGCTGGCGCTGGATCCCGTCTCCGAACACGCTGGTCAAGGTAGTCCCAAAGATGCTCAAAACGTTAATTCCTTCTCCTTGCAGAAAATCCATTGTCATTCTAGCAGCATGGGGCCGAGCATTGTCCTGTTGAAGCAAGTGGAGTTGGTGGTGACTAATGAAAGGGACAGCAACAGGCTGAAGGATCTCATCCCTGTAACAGACAGCGTCAAGATTGCCTTCAATGAAGATTAGCTGGGTTTTGGCTGTGAATGAAATTCCACCCCACACCATCACTGACGCACCTCCAAATCGATCTGTTTCCAGCACACAGGCATCTGAGTAGCGTTCTCCCCTCCGTCGCCAAACACGTGTCCTACCATCTGCATGATACAGGGTGAAGGGGGATTCATCGGTGAATAGCACATCCCTCCACTGTTGATGGGTCCAGCGAGTATGGGCAGTAGCCCATTGTCGTCGGGCTTGCCTTCTTGCCTGTGTCAAAATTTGACCCCTGTAAGGACACCTGGCGTGTAGATGGTGTTCTTGTAGTCTATTATGGACTGTCTGGGCAGATATTCTGGTGGCTGGTCGAGTTCTGTTCTGCAGATGTGAAACCCTGATGTGTCTGTCGTGTGCAGGTGTGGTTTCTCTTGGTCTCCCAGGACGCTGTCTATCAGCTGTGGCCCCAGTCTCCTGGAATCTTGTAGCAAGTCTGGATATAGTGGATTTGTGGACTTGCAGTCTTCTTGCCACCTTTGCTGCAGATAAACCAGCCTGTAGCATGCCAATTCCTCTCTCCCGATCTACCATTGATAATCGACCCATAGTTCTTGGAATACTGTGCCAAATGAATCCCATGCTGCCCTTTTATTGTCCGTGAGGGGCTACACCCAACCAGTAAAGGTGCGAATGTTTTAGTCATGTGGGTAACACTGAATCCTGCAGTTGTCCTTGATTCAGCACAACCACCAAACTTTGAAAGCCTCATATCCTCGCACACAGTTACGCTTGGGCTGATTTCAATGTGGCCTTTTCCTGTCCCAGAATCAAAGACTTGGCAACCTTAATTTCAGGTGTCAGAGACTTGCGTAAAATAGCCTGCTGTAGTCACTCTTGATTCATGACAATGACCCCATGGCAAGGTCAGGGTACTCGACCTTGAGGTCACACTACTTGGTGCATTATTTTAGACTGATTTAACAATGGTTCGTGTATTTCTGAACTTTAAATACAGTTCCAATGTGAAAATAAACCCAAATGAAAAAGTTGCGTTATTTGTTTGGTTCAGTATGTAATGGTAATCTGTATTTCAAGTCAACTGAGAACTAGTAAAAAGCATTACCAGAGAGGCACTATTATTTTGGGTGGAAGAACATTATTTTCCCCTAAATAAGTCTCCCTGCGTGAAATACTCAACTTTTGTTTTACATATACTGTTCTCAGAGCTCACCAAGTAGTCTGTATGGATGGAAAATGCACTTGCAGGTGGGGAAATTGTGCTGATGTGAATGCTTATTTGCCTGTTATTTGTTCGTATCCCCCCCCCCCAAAAAATATAGCTGAAATCACTGACGACATGGCATGCACGTTCTTATACAATGACATAGTTTTAAGTATAAAGAGCGTCAGTGTATAAACATGATTGCTGACAGCGACAGACCCTGCAGAAGACACGCTGGCGAGGGCTGGGGGAGAGGGGAGGAAGGGATTTGCGTTGAACGTATTGCGAATCTGCAAATGATGGGCGTTGAAAGTATATTCGACAAAGTCAAGCTGCATGTGATCCCCTGTTTCGGGAAGTTCTTCACTGGCCGATTCTGAATCAACGTAGTAGATTGAGCTTGACTTTGCAGAAAGATGGCTTTATTCAAAGCTTTTAAGAAAACACTGTTTTAAATGTGATATTTTGCCTCATGAAAATATGGACTTGCTTCATTTAATGGCAGCATAAAAGTAACATGAAAAATGCGTACTATACCCTACAGCAATATTTAAATTTTCGTGTGTACCGCAAACACGATCGCAATAGTTTACATTTATATCGATGGGCATGATTTGACAACAGAACATGAAGGCGCGGCTTGCTTTCACACCTGACTTGCATCCACAGGTGCTTTTGTCCCCGGGATGCACACTCCTTCCCATGACTTCTTGATTTAAGCAGGGATAGTTGAGTGCAACCATCCCCGATTTTACACAGGAGATGTAGTCGCACGCATTCAAATATACAAGCCTGGCCCATAGTGCCATGTCACCCTGTCACATGTATCAAGGACAAGGCTCAAGATAGAAAACTCGATTATTCCGTTCTCGCATCGTTAAATGAAATGAACTGGAAAACTTTGCACGTCTCTGAAGTCCAGCAACACCCAAAGTCCCAATCTACTTATGATTTGGTTACTTCTTCCAAGGATCTTCGACAGGGTATGCTTACATGCTAAATTACGAATGGCAAAAAATGTATTGAATTTTGATGTTTCTGGGAATATTTGTAACCTGTTGCAAGACATCCCAGGGAAATACAGGCACTTGCAAGTAAAAGAAACAGGTGGAGACGAAGTACATGTACATGCAAACATTGCTTTAAGATAAGGTACAATGTGGAAGGGGGGAGGGTGCCGCCTAAATGCGGGGAGCGAGTAAATTCACCTAAATACACATTACATGCTCGATGCATTCTTTAGGGGTAATAAAAGCGACTGCTGTGTGAATACCAAATAGTTACATAGACGAATTTTTGTACAGTGTGGCATACATTATCTTAAATGTCCACATTTGAGTTAGTAAAATGAAGTAAAAGTTTGACAGTAGCCATTTGCCACATATATTACCTTGCCTCCTTTGTACTTTTTTGCATTACAGAATAAAACTACTTAATTTTGCATGTGTATTCCTTTACACCCTTATTACATTTCATAAGAAACAGGCAAAAACAAATATTTTATGGATTGATCTTAATTTTGTTCTTGATGCACAAAGCAAGGTATAGTTGAAAAAAATCCAACAAGTCTTTGACAAACTGGGATAACCAAAGATTAGAGGGCCGCTATATGCCCAATTCTAATGAACTGCAGCAATGGATTTTTCATTATCGCCACAATACAAACAGGTGTCATTCAATTAAAAGTGCAAAAAACGCTCAATATTTATTAATATTTGCTTTTGTTCTTCACAGTCATGTAATTTTGTGCCTGATTAAGCACAAAGATCTGGCTTTACGGTCAATAAAATTTCCCTGCATGGTGCATAGAAGCATGACCATAAAGTAAAGGGGAACATATTATGCAGATATCCCTCTCTGAGAGACCGCTGTGTAGACACCACACCTTTGTTTTAGAAAACGTTTCTCTTCACATTTGTAGTATCTTTTCCATTTTTTCCTCCCTCTATTGACACACGATCGGCTTTATCCGACCCAAGTTCTGGCCTATTTTCAGAGTGGCTTGTCATGATTAGGGGGTGTTGTCTGTCCTTAAAGGAAATACTACTTTGTGCATCATAATCAGTAACATGAATTATTCTTAAGAACCAAGAACTTTATTTTTATATTAATTGATAAACATGCCAGATGTTTTTTATTAATGAAAGCAAAATTACAGAAAAGCAATTACCACAACATGCAACTTGCATGTTTTACTAATTATTACTGTTCGATATACCTAAGTAAACATGTCAAGGGGAACACAACGTTACTGAAAATGTCCACGCTCAAAAAGAGACATTACAAACTGTATACGTCTAGTAG
Organism: Hermodice carunculata; assembly: GCA_964020975.1. NCBI lineage: Eukaryota > Metazoa > Annelida > Polychaeta > Eunicida > Amphinomidae > Hermodice > Hermodice carunculata. Next base: position 27,157,194 of record OZ026627.1, read on the forward strand.
CAGGTTTTGGGTGTATGTTAATTGAAGTCCTATGTTTATACTCTACTTGTTCTTTTGAGCTGATTCCCTTCTTCCTCTGACTGATAGGTTATTTGCTGCCATTCCTCACACCTTATTTTCTATGGAACCTTCTCAATGTGTTAGTTGGAAAGAGTCTCAGATCTCTGGAAATAATTCTGCATTTGTAGTCAGTGATGGCAGGTGGCTCTTCAATGCCTGGAACTTCAACTCAAAGCTCTGGTTAGTTTGGCACAAACACACAGATCGTTTTGTGTGTGACACAGGCTTGATGTTCTTCGCACATCTTAATATAGATTGGAAGAATGAAAATGACACACCAATGTTGTCCTCATCTAGGTATATTTCCCTGAGATTGTAAATATAGTCCTTCAGAACTCTGATTTGGTGAGACCCTCTACCATCCGTCTTACCAGGCAGCATAGTAGACACATCATATCTCTCAAGAAATGTCAACACTGCTTTTCTCTTTTTTTCACTCAGCTCAGCCAATCTTCTCTTTTTCACTCACTTTTCGCTGGTACTGGAGTGGATTTTCTTCACATTCTTTTTCAGCATTCTACTTACTCTAGCAGCCGATCTTGTCATTTTGTCATAATTCCTAGCCACTACATGAGAAATCTAAGCTTTTCTCACTTCTTTGTCTGTAACTTGAAGTTCCTGTGCAATTGTATGTAGAGCTATTAGATCTTTATGGAGCGCTATTCCATCGCTTGGGTTTATTACTGCATCATCAAGGCTTTTTGTAGCTGCTTTCTGAGGAGTACATTGTTTAGCATTTGGTTTTGTATGTTCCTGTGTATCTGCGATCACTGTCCTAATCTTCTCCCTGAATATTTGGTTTTGTTTTTATGAATTCAGTTTCCTTTTTGTTCCGTCTAGTTCTCTTACTAGCTTAGCATTTTTCTTTTCTCAGTTTTGACGCAGCACAGCTAATTCTCTTTTTTGATATAGCTTTTCTTGAGCCAACAGAGCCACTACTGCCGGGTGATGGAAAATCGAACTTAATCAACATCAGAGAGCTTGTACTATCACATGGTCCATCCTTTTTTTTTTCATAGGTTGATGAGGCGGACTATCTGCAGAAGTGTCAATTCTGTCTTTCTGTAACTGTTTCTTTTTATGCCTAGATCCACGCATTGCCACTTTGACTTTAATTCGCCTTCTTCTGGCTTCTTTCTTGGGCATTTCTTCTGTGGCAACATAAGTTTGTCCTTTTCTTCTGGCCTCTTTTGCCAGGATTGCTTGCCCCTCCAACTACTTTTTTGTTGTAGTACTTTAGTTGGCGACTTTGGTTTTGGTCCATTTGATAAAAATAAGGCAAACTATTAAATTACAAAATGTATGGGAATTCCACTAGAACAGAGAGAATCTAATCAAAATGTAGCCTTATCTCCTTTACAGTAACCCATATTTTTATCCAATTCTCTCTCATTATAAGTAACGGCACTATGAAAAAAAATATGTGGAAATATACAAAGGTGTCCTGTAAGTGACGGAAAAGGTTATTTATATAAGTTTGTATGTTTATTATGCACGAAAACAGAATTTGAAGGAGGATCAATTGAAGAACAAAATTAAGTGTTATCTCCTTGACGGTGTCCTTCACTCCCTTGGATTATTTTAAAATCACGAGTAGGGTAGACACTGTCTTTAAATGCACCGCAGAATATTTGTCGAAGATACTTACTAAGTACATTTTACATTTCTGTTTGTCTTGGAACCTGTAAATCCAGATTTTACAGAAATACTTCCAAACATGATATCCTTTACACAAACAGCGACCTTCTTTACAAGCCCCCGGGTACCTACCAATAGCCATTTAAATGTAGATGGATCCGCAATTATCACTCACAATTTAACTATGTGTGTGGCACGTCGAATAGGATTATCATTTTTGACATGCAGATTATCTTAAAAGTAAAAGTTGTAACTTTAAAAGTTTGTTTGACAGTCTTTGTTAGAGCTATTTTGCTGTATCAGACGAACGCTTTCCGGATCCCATCGTTGTAAAATGTCACCATTTCAACTTCCCCTGTCTTGCATGTGGGAAGGCACAAAAAAGTACCAGTTTTGGAAGCAAACTCTACCTGTTATATCCATTTCCGTACAATGAGACCAAATTCCTGCTAAAGCAGAACACGTACAGGAGTTCCACGTTTTTGTATATTTTGCCTTGGAACCAACTGGTTTGAATAGCGACGCTTCACTTTCCATTCTGTGGCCAGGAAGATTGACATTACTACTCTAGGCACCACTCTAAGAAAGTGTGTTTATGTAGATATATATTTGGAAGTATTGCGTAAAGAAGATCATCTGCTTATCTCAATCCGTATTTTTCAACAGTTCGAATTTAAAAAATACACAATATCAATAATATGTATATAGTTATGAGCATGACATAAAAATTCTTTGAAGTACTTCGGGCAATTCTAAATCATTTATAAGCTTTACAACTGCATTCTTCGTCTTTGAGTGCTAAATCTATAAGGTCATAAAGGAGAATATCTATTCCTGGCAACATTTAATCTTTGATGATTTTTCATAGGAATTTTTTTCAGAATATGGAGCACTTAACATATTAGGGGCGACAGAGAATTTGCATAGAAAACTATGCAAATTCTCTTTCATCCCTAGTATATGATATATGCATTGAAAGTTAAAACATAATCAATCTTCTGGAATCAACAATTTGCATGTATAACGTTTTCATGCTTAGCAACAGGCTGGAGACAAAAAATGACCTAAATGTGGACACTTAAGAAAATCTAGCCCTTATAACATATACAACATTATATGTACATTTGCCGCGATTATACTTCCATTCATATGTGACAAAACATCAATATTTCCATAGATGTATAATTATAGAGATATTTGGTGTTTATGGTACCATTTTATACAGTTCCCTGCTCCCCACACATCTCTCCCTCTCTTTCTTCCTCTCTCTATGTATATGCGGGGGTGCATATTTTTTTGTTTTTTCTTATCTATCTATCTATCTATCTATCTATCTATCTATCTATCTATCTATCTATCTATCTATCTATCTATGATTATGCCTTTGATGCTTAACGTATTACAGAATTAGAACTTGCCAAGGGTCATTTTCCTGTGCCATTGAAAGTTTTGTGAAGTGAAGAGATCTTTAGCTTTGTAATTTTGTGCAAGCCATAGCGTGAGATGTTTATAAATATAGGGTCTTGCCACTGAATCCCAAACTTTGTGTGTACATCTAACGTAGAAGAACAATCCTGGTCAGTGGTCTGGTTTTATTGACGAGAAGAGGGATTGTTTTACAGTTTTATAGATCGATGTAGCTGGTACTAACAGAGCACAATATAAGGGGGCATCTTGCTGCGAAGCATCCTATACAACGTGGTCCACCGTTTCACATTGTTCTAAAGTGTAGGCCCTTTCCAAAATTAACACCCAACATGCAAATCAATTTTTAGCAGTGTATTCTTTTCAATGATTAAGATGGAAGTTACTCCATCCACATTCAGTACTCTTCTGTCAAATGTAGGGCAAAATAAAATCAACTTTAGCAATATTTAATTCCCATGAATTACATGCAGGCCTAACATATGTGTACAAATAATAATATACGGTATATGGCAAACGGAAAAAGACATATTCATATATGTGTATCTGGAAGACATATATGTGTATATGAACAACATATATGTGTATAAGAAAGGCTTGTTCAGCTTGTCTTTCCAGGGTGCCCGCGGGCACATGGAACTCCCGGGTGAGTGTGCTTGCGAGCGAGGGTGCGTCCAGATCAGGAAATAGCTGCGCGCAACTCTGAAGTGCCGCACGAGCGCAAGTCCGCGCAAATGGCGAGCAATTTGAGAATGCGCGCAAATTATGGTCAAGTTACTTTCACTCGCTACCTTAACTTGTTATGTGTCAGATTTTACTTGCCACCTTCTTCCATTACCAAATTCTTATTGCCAGATTTCAACCTGACCTTCAATATTTCTGACTGTTTCTAAAAAATAACCGATAAATGTACTGATTTCTTGAGGCCGTGCTTCTGACAATGCGGTATTGACTTTTTTTATATTATCGACACATAAGACCTAAATACCGTCTTGAACGCAATATATGCCATGAACTCAATTTAAGGATGGAAAATGAATCGTCAGTGGGCCAACTTAATAACATGACTTGCAATTGTTAAAACCGTGGGCGTCAGGGAAACAGAATTCAGTGTCGACCATAGGATGAAACAGACCACTATACAAGATGTTCCATTACAATAAATGGAAATATGAAAACTATGAGTCTAAAGGTTGTCATATTGTGTCTAGAATTCACATAAATGTTACAGAGGGTATAAATTTATACTTTACTCAAATTAACTAAGCAGTCATGTTTGGTTCAGTAAAAGTGTTTTTTTACCTCACATTTATGGAGAGTTGCATATTGAAGTGTGGATTTTTGCTGAATTTAGAAATCCTGTAAAATGTATCAGCCCATAAAAATGAAATGTACACATGGAAACTCTCATCCTGCCTGCTTACATGCAGCAAATGAACTTATTGGGACAGTGACATTCTTTATTCATGATTTTCTATGATACAAGGATGAAAGGGACTGAGGAAGGTATGAGTAAGGGAAAAAGAAACAAAACCCCTTAATTAAAATTAAATTTTAGCATTTATTGACTGACCTTTTTGCCCCGGAAAATGAAAACCGGGCGGGAGGGGGCATGAATAACACAAACAAAATATTTATTCCAAAAATGAAATGAAAATGCTCATCCTCGAATCACATATATAGTGATCTTCCAGTTTTATATATATATATATTTACATATATATATATATATATATATATATATATATATATATATATATATATATATATATATATATATATATATATATATATATATATATATATACATAAGGTTGATAAATACACCAACAAGAATGCAATGTTCATAAAATGAATTGAATTCATAAAAGATCTCAACAGGCACATACCACTGTACGATATTCCAGGACATGACAGAATAAGAATACTTCCCAGTAAGGGATGCGACAACTCTTTTTTTCATGATAACTTCATTGTTTATTGCCTAGCGTGAAAAATCGCTCATGGGGTCATCTCACTTAAACACAAATGAAAACCCATCTACTAGTAGTATACACAACGGTAGGGTGACCACAGTGACAGAAGACACCCAGGAGTATCAGGAAAGCGTTACACATGGCTGAGCTCCATGTTACCCAATCACTGTTACAGGTTAGCCTGATTGACTGAGTATTTGCTTCACATTAAATAGTATAATAAGCGCAGAGCCATGTCGTTGGTTTGGAGAAAATGGTAGAAAAATTAAGCCCAAATTCCAACCTAGAAATTTTCTTATTGGCGATCTGTTAGACCACAAGGCCATCTTTCCTAATCATGTGAAACCTATTTTCAGGTTTGAGGGTGTTTTTGGCTTTATATTCGGCACATTATACCCCAGTACCGATATACCAAATCAGCCTTGTAAAATCTATATTGAAAATGTTAACCACAATAATAAAAAATAGTAAAAATAGAAAAAAATAAACAAATAATTAAGTAAATAAATAAACAAAACAAATAAATAATTAAAGAAAGAAAGAAAGAAAGAAAGAAAGAAAGAAAGAAAGAAAGAAAGAGAGAGAGAAAGAAAGAAAAAGAAAGGCAGAAAAAATACGGGGACAGTTGGTAAATCTCATAAATCACTCCCAATGGGCACTTTCTGCAACTTCCCACTATAAAACAGTCAACTTTATTATGGCGAGGCTATTTTTAAAACTTACCTCAATCTCTTTTCCAATTTGGTACTAATTTCTTTATCGACAGCCTACCCACCAATGCAAATCTAGAGCTTTTGGGCAAGCATATCAATTGCCAATGGCCCCTCTGTAAACAATAAAGAACATTTCAACAAGTCGTTAAAGAGTTTTAGGAATGCTAACATACTTGGCATCATAATTTAAATGGAAATAACATAGGTGAGATAATTTAAATAAACCTACACACTAACTTCAAAATGCATGCTGACATTCCCAAAAGATACGTTGGAATTACCTATGTATACCTTAGTGTAGTAATAACCTATCGACGGCCAGATATATTTTTCTTATAAATGAATCAGTAATCTTGATAAAAATACCTTTGGGATTAAACACTGAGTACGCCTCAAAGATAAGTTCAAAGATACAGAGACTTTTTGTAGATACTCAGGAAAAGGCTTGTTGGTCAAACTATCGCAAAAATAGAAATAGGCCTCCACGTATCAATTAGAAAGGAAGCTCAATACTCAGCGCCACCAAGCAAAATCAGTGTTTCAAAGATAGTACAATGTAAATGTTCCATATGTTAAATCGAACTCGTTGCTTCATTTGCAATGTTGCACTAAAAAATAGGAAAGTTTTTGGTGCCACCCCTCGCCCCCCCCCCCCCCCCATGTTACTTGTTAATATACATCAATCCCACACTGTCATCCTGTGATCCTTGCCCAACTGTAGTCCAATGAACGTGTTAATGATGCTGTATTGATATAAACTGAGATGACCAAATCGCCGAGTTATAACATATATTCCTAAAATTCAACCTCTCTGGCAACATGGTAAAAGTTCTTAAGCAACAGTGTAACACACACTCACACACATATATATATACATATATATATATATATATATATATATATATATATATATATATATATATATATATATATATATATATATATATATATATATATACATACATATATGTGCTAAGTAAAGCTACCTCGTAACAATATATATATATATATATATATATATATATATATATATATATATATATATATATATATATATATATATATATATATATTAAAGCATATTTTGCGTTTCAGACCCCACCGGTTTCAGCATTTTAATGCATTGTCAAGCTTCATAAAGCATACATGTGGAAAAAATGTTGAATCCAGCAAAACGTTTAGGTTTCTGTTGTCAACGTGATGTCCATTAGGCCGAATTAGCATAGAGGCATACTATGAAGTTCTTTATTACGTCACTGATTTAGGTCTATTGCATGAGGTCATTATCATACCATTTTTAATATTTAACGTTTTCCTGGTAATTATCAGCCTACTCTGTCCTAAATTATGAATACTTTGAATAGTTAGTAAATTACACCATTCTGCCCAGTATAAATCAATGATGTCATTATCATAGTAATCAAAATTAAATGCCTGCCTATTGAAATAGGCCTAACTTGTCCTAAATGAGGCATTTTATGAATGGTTGGTAAACTACACCATTCAGCGTATGCAATATATACGTTGTTACACTAATTTTTTGCGCATTCTCTTTGTTCGAATCATTTGGCATCTGATATATAGGGCATGCAAAGAATTTAGCCACAAGGTTACAACATTTATCAATATGTTCACTGCGCTGAATGTGCCGCATCTTAGCACATATTTGTTGTCTGTGCACCTTCAAGCGCCTGCGTAGTTCGTTGTCTGTATATCCTACGCAGATCTCATTACAATGCCTACATACAATCGCACAAATCAACGTTTTACATAAACAAACGATTTCTGGTCTAATTTGAAAATCTGGTAGCTTTCAAGTTTTATCTAGCGCTATTGTGTTAGTACAGTTCGTACAACGAGGATGACCACATATTTACCCCCGCCTTCATTTTTGTCCTTTGATTCAAACCTTGCACCCGTTAGAATTGTTTTAAGTTGCAAGGCTGTCCTTGACTTGAGATGACATTTAGATCTTTAAATATTTCTTCAGTGCCATTTCCAAAAAGGGCTTCACGTACGTGTGGTGTTATCGCTCGATTGTTAGGATTGTATGTCGAAATCATGACAATAATTTTTTTTCCATTTCTAATTTTTACAGGCCTTTCGTAGTGATTCTTGTGTTTCACTTAAAGCTCGAAGGTTACCTCTTGAAATGAGCCAATCAGGGTAGCCCCTGGTGTTTAGGAAATTACCGAGTTTATCCAGGCATGTCGCGTTTCCATTTGTACCTTCTGGTATTTTTCTATTATTCTATGTATCAATGTGCATATCCTTCTTGTCTGATTTTACGGAATATTTGTCTTAGTATGCCGTGGGTGACATGAATTAAATGGTACGTACTGATTAGTATCTGTATTCTTGTAATATATTTCCAATGAAATCTTAACGTCATTTTGATAGACCTTACAGTCTAGAAACCCTAGTTCACTTCCATTATATCTCGTTGTATTGAATACTTGATTCTAGCTGATTTAAAATTTGATGAAAATCATGTAAATCTGACAGTGATTTGGTCCACAGTCACCTATAGATCGTTCCTAGTTCCTTCTGAAAATATGGCATACAGTTCTGAAGTATTTCTTAATTTTTCGTATAAACTTCTAAATATCCGATACTGAGCGTTGCATAAGTTGGTGCACATTTAGTTCCTATCGCAAACGCTTTCTTCATTATGTAATATTGACCATCAAATTTGAACACGTTATTCTCTACTATTAATGGAAGTGCTTTTACAATAAACTCGTTTGTGAAACGTTAATTTTTTTTTCTTTTTTCTTTTTTCTTTTTTTTTTTTTTTTTGTGTGTCAGGATACTTGTTCAGCCAGTATTCATTTGCGCGTTTTTCTAACTGATTGGGTATTTTACTATATAGATCAATCACATCACAACTGATTAAATACAGATACTTGATTTGTTCTGTTGATGACGTCAATATTGTCGCACAGGTAACTGTCGATGTGTAATGAATATGGCATTAAAATCTCGTCTAAGAGTTCATTAAGTCTTCTTGTATTGCATTAAGGTTTTGCTATGATTGGTAGAAACTTTAAATCTGTAGGTCGAATAACGTGTATACACTATCTTGTTCTTTAATGGCTTATTTGATAACATCAGACTTGTGAACCTTTGGTAAGTCGTATACTTTATTTGTTTTGATTGAAGAACGTCCAGATATTTCACACACACACACACACACACACACACACACACATCAATTGACAACCCAAGGAAAACTGCCTGATCATCTTTGTTTGCAAAGTTTGTAAATCAATGGAATACTTAGGAAGAATATAACGTCTTTTATGGGGGGGAGGGTATTTTCGTGACTCGTGATCCTATCTTTTTATTTTCCGTGATCTGTGAAACAATAAAATTAATTTTCGGGATTCGTGATTAAACCATTGCTCGTGAATCGTGAATATGCATATCAGCTGAATAATTTTTCCTGTGAACTGTGAAAACATTTTTTTTCCTGTGAACTGTGATCAAGACCCCATCTTGCCTCCCCCCCCCCCCTTTTATGAACAGCTCAGAGAAAAGTAATGTCTTAAGGACCCCACAAACACAAACTGTTATTTAAACATTAGGAAAATAGCCAGACTGGAACCCGTACGGTATTTAACGATATTCATAATAGCCTTCAGTTGCGAAAAGATCTTATTGGCTTTATTGATATTTTAATGATATTTTTTACATACATCCATATATACATACATGCATACATACATACATACATACATACATACATTCACGATGGCCTATTATATGTTTTGCTTGCAGTATACAGAAAGGCAGCGACATTTTAAAAACACTAATATAATATCTCCCTCTGTTATTGCGTTGCTATTTGTTGACAACAGTTTTGTCCTTTTGGGGGGCTAGATGAAAAGGTTGTAACGCGACGTGTGTCAGAAAAAGGCATTATCCGTATAAGTCTGTGTCTATTTGCGGCTGGTTAATCGATGCATTCATTTATCTGAACAGTCATGACTGATCTACAACCATGACATGCTAATTTTCATTCAACAAAGATTGTTTTACTGGCTGATGCAGTCTTAAGTCCTTTCACGCCATAGAATAAACTTACTAGAATGTTCTGTTTTTTTATTCTATGAGTTATGTGACCATAATATTTTAGACTACTTTTTTGGCCGTGTTCCACTTTGAAATATATATTCATCGATACAACCATCTTGCGACTGTTTGAAACTAACGTTACGTTGCCAATCGAAGGCAGTGACTTGCAACGAACCGCAAATGTGTTAATTCAATTAAATGAAAACCCTGTTTAAAGATGGTGAATTATATGCAATGTACCTCTAAGAAAGCTACCTGGAACGGTCTTTTCATACTATACTGTACGTTGTACTAACCAACACTTCCAATACTGTAGTTCTGTAACATTTATCATACAATGAATGCCAGGGACGGAGAACCAAAATTGAAGACTTATAAATACATTTGATACTGATAAATTTCTTGGCTCAGATGAAAAGTTTTAAGCTAACTGTTTATATATATATATATATATATATATATGCTCAGATAAAAAGTTTCAAGCTAACTGTTTATATATGTATATATATATATATATATATATATATATGCTCAGATAAAAAGTTTCAAGCTGACTGTTTATATATATATATATATATATAAGTTTTTAGCTAACTGTTTATATATATATGTATATATATATATATATATATATATATATATATATATATATATATATATATATATATATATATATATATATATATATATATGCTCAGATAAAAAGTTTCAAGCTAACTGTTTATATATATATATACGTGAGAAGGGTAAGACAGCATTCAGTCAATGAAGCCAAACAAGCATAACAAGGGAGTGTCCACAAATGGAAGGCTTTTTACCTCAAACCCACGGGGGATCTTTACTTGTGTGAAGGGTAAGAGTTTAAAAAAATGTCTTCGTCTATGGAGGAGAGCCCCAACCGTTAAGCACCTAATGCTAGCCCACCTTTAGCCTTTAGCCCCATGTACCAAAAAACACTCTAATGAAAGAAAAGAAATTTGAACAACAGGGCTCTAATAGGCATTTGTTCAGCAGGCCATAGATGCACAGGCCTAAGAAGTCCTCAGACATTCTTGATAACACCAATGTCATGTTTTATCACTGTTTCCAATATCAGTCTTTACACTTACAGTTAATTTCATATAAGTGTGTAATGGCAACTGCAGACCTAGGATGCACCGTCATCAAGGTATAAGCTAGTATTTCAGCTTGACCTTTCAGGGCCATTAAAGATCAAAATTAACAGCCCTTAAAAGAAAAGAAAAAAGAAAAAAACAACTTTAGCTATGGGTCTTAGATCCATAATTTCTGAGATATTTTGCACTATGTTGAATTTGCTGCAATCCCAGTTGTTACTATGACAATATGTATGTGTATCATTGCCAATAATTTGTCAATTCAGTAATTCATTAAACATGAGAATGTGGCAACAACAAAAAATAGAGCAAAACAAAACACACACACACAAGTCCATGAAAACTTGGCGACTCTAGATATGTTGTATTGAAGTAAAAGAGAGTTTTGATACAAAAATGGTTCTTATTTGCTAATGGGTCTATCTTGGCATTCCGGGTTTTGACTTCGCAGGTTGATGGCTGGCGAATATTGATCATGAATATTTTCATTTTCGTTTGTTTGTTTGTTTGCTCGCATTTTCGATGCAGTTAATCTGGCATTGTTGAACACTGTTTTGTGCTCCTATTTTGCTTGAATGCTATTTGCTAATCTCTTTCATCTGACATCTTATCTTTAGATAGTCAATGAAAAATGATTTGTTTGATGGGTCTTACTTCCTGTTGTTATATCTGGGGTTGCATATGTTAATGGTTTTGCAAGGATGTCAACCGGAATGACTTCGGAGTGTACAATTTGGGAAGGCCAGGGTCTCACGTTACACGATACAGTTTTGGAGAAACCAAAAATGACATTAAAAAAATATAATACAACGGTTGCAAGACGACCTGGTGACCACATTAAGTCCAAAAAGTCTTGAGTCTGTGTCCGTACAGCTGCGAAGCAAATACCACCCTCCCAAACTAAAATAGAATAAAAAAAAATAAAATTAAATGAGTAAACAAGATCCTAAAAAAAAAATTCGCGAAGCACTTGAGCGTAATCCTTTTGGGGGGGAAAATCAACATACCTTGTTCTGACCCACCCAGCATTCATCCTACCATGTTGACAATGAACATAAAGGTGACAATGTGCATTGCTACGAGACATATGGCGCTGATGCATTGTTGTGAGAACATTAATTTGTACAATTAGGGTTCAGATTTCATTTCATGGAAAGGGATCTGGTATGCATGCTGGGCTGTGGTGATGTTACCTGTAATCATATCGTAACCTTAACATGAAACCATTGCAAAGTACAATATCCAAATTGTACCTGAAAGGCTCTTCAACGTACGATTCTGATAAGAATATTAACATTCCTTCGTAACCTCGAAAAGTAGATTTGTTAAGCAAAATCAATCACAAGGTAGTCCTTGTGAAATGTTAATGAGATAGCTATACTCCCGAAATTTTGTCTCTCGTTAGAATTTAGGAGAATTACTTTAGTGCCTGTTTCATCTGCTTCCTATTTTCCGGGGGATTTTGTTTTTGTTTTTTTTTTGTTTTTTTGTTTTTTTTTTTTTTTTGTTTTTTTTTTTTTTTGTTTTGTTTTGTTTTTTTGTTTTTCAAAATCAATCACAAGGTAGTCCTTGTGAAATGTTAATGAGATAGCTATACTCCCGAAATTTTGTCTCTCGTTAGATTTTAGGAGAATTACTTTAGTGCCTGTTTCATCTGCTTCCTATTTTCCGGGGGATTTTTTTTTTTTTTTTGTTTGTTTTTTTTTTTTTTTTTTGTTTTTGTTTTTGTTTTTGTTTTTTTTTTTTGTATTTTTTTTTTTTTTGATTTTTTTTGTTTTTTTTATTTGTTGGTTTTTTGGGGGTGGGTTTTTTTCCTTTTTTTGTTTTGTTTATTTGTCTTTTGTTTTTTTTTTGTTTGTTTTTTGTTTTTATTTGTTTGTTTTTCTGCTTTTTTATTTCTTTTTTTATTTTGTTTGTTTTGGGGGGTTTTGTTTGTTTTTTGTTTTTTTGTTTGTTTTTTTTTTTTTTTTGTTTTTTGTGTTTTTGTTTGTTTGGTTTTTTTGTTTGGTTTTTTTTTTTTTTGTTTTGTTTTGTTTTGTTTTGTTTGGTTTTGTTTTTGTGAAAAATCTGGTAGAACCGAACAAAGTTTCATGAAATTAAGGTGGACATATATCTAAGTAAAGTAAACCTTGTTACTATATTTCAATCACCCCTAACGAGTTTGCAAAGTCACCGTGTCACTTAAGTGAATTTGCTTTTGTGAAAAAAGAAAAAACTAAATTTGAAGTGTTCCCCTGAAGATAGCAGGTGAAGACATTCCATCAAGGCTTTGCAAACACAATGTCATGCACTTGCTGCAATTTACTACCACACGAATAAAAAAAATCTCATATAATGAAGCTTCATGTTAAAGATTACTATGTTAGGGGAATTTGCAAAAGCATTGAAACCTCACTTGAGCGTCTCTGTATGGATTTTAAATTAATTCCCATCAACTAAATAGGATGGGCGAGGCAGGCTGTATTGATTGACTTAGCTTGACCTGTATGTGAATGTGTGTAGCTTTTACAATGAAATGAGTTTCTTCCATATACAGGCAGCAAGAACCACTGAAAATGAGATTATTGGTGAACTTATACTCCCAGTATGTGTTCTGAAGCCATGCCCCAGGTTAGAATGACAATAAAACCTGGTCATCAAACGGTAAGCTACCATTTTTGATAATCAGGTATAACCCATACAATTATTACCTGTAAAAAATTGATCATGTAGCGTCCACAAAGTATAACAATAACATCAGTTCTAGCTGATTTTTGTTTTTAATTGAAACAGTGACACAACTAAAAAATGTACCCCATGACTCTTACCGGCATACCCCTAAACTGACATCGCATATCATAGTATGATGTTAATGCCATTTTCGCGTGAGCTCCACTTGTGCTCTTTCCTTTGAGATATTCACTAATGAGTGCCAACCACTAGTCAAATTAGGAGCCCATTAAGCGTGCACTCGGACAATCTAACAAAGGGCAATATATTAACAAAACACACAAAATCAAATCGAACTGCAGTGACAAACACAAGGGGTCTGACACCCAATAATTCAGTTTTTCTTAGTAGTGTCTGGCATTCCATAATATGCGCCAAATTTTGTGCAGTGTCCTTAGCATGCAATGTCCATAGCATGTTGCTTCCGGACCGGTTTGCACCAGAATAATTGGTGTAACAGATAATTGTGTAAAGCACATTCACTTTTATTTAAATGAAAGCACGGTTAAACTTTTGTTCAAATACTGGGAAAAATTATCATTTAATATACGTTTTTCACTTGGTTTAAATGTACTGACAAATAGCAACACTAAATTGAAAAACATTTGGAATTTGATAAATGTGTTATAATATTACATAAGTTGTCACATTTTCAAAATTAGATGTGGCTTCATATTTAAGAATCTGTGACACTTATTAACTCTTTCCCCCTTGAATTAAGACTGAGTCAACAGCTTTCCTTGGCATGGGTTGGGCACTTAGTGCCGAACCCATGCCAAGGAAAGCTGTTGACCTGGGGCATGTGATCTTGATAAGTCTCATGTACAATTCTCAGTCAAATTGTTTTTTCATAACTGCTGAAATTAGTTAAAAACACTGAAGCAGACGACATTTGACCACCAGCCGGTTTTGGCCGGTTTTAGGGGAAAGGGTTAACATGGTAAATTATGTTTGTGCTTATGCTCTTGCTGCACCACTGCTTGTACTCGTGATTGGTTCACAAACAAATTGTCAGACATTGAAGAGACAGTTGGAGTTTCTCTATCAGTGAAGAGTTTAAATAGGCCAAAATACGCTTTTCTCATATTTTTGGACACGTTTTCAAGGTGTCAAAGCCACATTAAAAGGCATATTGTAATCACTGCAAATAAGGATTTTAGTAGCATTAAGTAGCATTTCTTATCAGACATGACCCCTTTGGTACACGTCGTTTTCATTAATAAGATAGCTGAATGAATCTAAGTCGAGATGGTGCCTATGTCCCAATCAAACTAGTGAGTGAATTGTACTGCTAACATACTAAATATTTGATGGCACATAAAACGTAGCTGCTTTTTAGTTCATCATACGTTCACAATAAAATGGCCTGTGTCGAGTACAACAACTCTTATTGTAAACAAAGACATAATATGTACCAAATTGTTAATTCTCTAAGCAGCATAAATAAGATAGCATGTGCCTTATCTTGTCATGTCTCAGATCGTGGTTGGTACCTAATGTCGCTGGCAGTAATACAAAGCCATACATTGTAATTGCAGGCCAACTACTCCTAACCTGTAGGATGTGACCGTTGTTTGCAAATGACCTTGCAGATTGGCATTGCTGTGATAATTTGACACTTGGTGGCCCCAACGGCAGACGCCTCGCCGTTTACAGTGCAGTTTATGGCCAACTTAAAAGGACCCACTTGAAATCAAAACACGAATTTGACATTTTGCCTCTACTGGACATGCTGTGGTGTAACCTTATACTTATCACCAAAAAATTACAAGAATTGTGAAGGCCAAGATAGAGCAATAACGCTACCTCACGCACAATTTGTGATTGATGGTAGCAGTGCTCTTTATGGAGGACAAAATTATTATTTAGAGGAAGAGACGACGTTTCTTGTGTGTTTATCATGAACATTCCACAATGCAAGCCTATATTCACTGCCAAAATTCATTACAAGAGTTGCTAAAATCCAAGATATAACAGCAACGCTACCGTATACATTATTTGCCAGTAATTCGGTCAAAATATTCCTTGATGGTTCACATTTATATGTTGTACCTGTCTGGAGAACACGTGGCCTCAATAAACAAACACGCAACAAATATAGTTACAAGTGTTCGTCAGTGGTGGAAAAAACATCACATGGAATTCCACTTATTGCAAATTGTGAATTTTTAGCTTATGTGTGACAAAACAGCTAAACATAAATAGCAGACAAAAAGTCTAGGTATCAGTTAGAAACTATTTCAAAATTGTGCTCACAATATGAATACGAAAGAGACGATAACCAAAGAAGGAGAAGTAGCCTCTTATGCAGCAATTACATTGTTTTGATCAACTATAAGTATGGTCATAGGACCATGGTTTAAATTGTTCGCAAAATGAAGATCATGGGTATAAATTTATGAATGTACAAATTTGTGTAATTGATCAGGAGTAAAAAAAACAAACTGGCTAAATTATGTAACTATCACACATTTCTCGGGTCCCATGCAAACTGCCCTTTTATTTAATGATTAAACAGGAATAAATGGCTGATAAGCATCTTATGTAATTGGGTTTCCATTTCCTATCTTACCAACGAATTTGTAAGTTGACATTCACATCCTCCTTTTGGCTAAATTAGCATCAACCAAGAAGAGTGACTGTAAATCAAACTTCGAAGAAAAAAAATCCCATGGACTCTTGTCTGGATATATGATGCAAAGTAGCGTAAGTTTTTTACATATGGGAATTTATTTTTATTCATGACCACAGGGACTGCGCGTGTACTGTTATGTTGCAAGTCATGACAACACATGTGTAAATTAACAAAATTCTAACGGAAAGCCATCAACACTTGATATAGGTTTGGCATCTGGCTACCAAAGAGAAAAACAAAATGACACAAACTTCCAGGATTGCGCCTATATTGTGCTAGACATGGATATTATGGTCTTACAGGGAACTTATCATACCTTGATCGGAGCAGCAACCTCGTGTATTCAAATTTGTGCGTTGTGGTCATTCTAGGCACTCACAGGACGAACAACATTTTAAGCTGTCTGCCACGTAAGAGTAAAATGTACCTGGCTGTACTGTGACATCGTGATCAATGCAGTGTAAAATATAGGCCTAATATAAACATTGCCGTAAACACTGTGGTTGATTGGAACCCAACATAGTTGCTTTTAAATTTTTCAAATGAAGCATCTGACATTTTGTAGGCCTGATTAGGGCATGAAGGCGCTAGGCTACATGTATGAGTTATTAGCAACATAGTTCTACTTCCAAGTTTTTTTTTTTTTTTTTTTTTTTTTTTTTGTTTTGTTTTGTTTTCTGTTCTGTTTTTTTTTTGTTTTGTTTTGTTTTGTTTTTTTTTTTGTTGTTTTGTTTTGTTTTGGGATTTTTTGTTTTTTTGTTGTTGTTTTGTTTTGTTTTGTTTTCCTGTTTACGGTTTCGTGGGCCTGTTTGCCTGATTCAGGTAAATGACAAGTAAAAATGAATTGGATCTTAGACTCCAGAGGTATTTTAGCAAGCTATTTAATATTTTTTGATTCTGACCAAAAAGCAAGTAAGACCACGTCAGAAATCGCTTGTTTTGTATTTAAAGTATTAAAGGCCATAATTTTCAGATTGCTTTGAGGGTGACGGTTTGTCTACTGTAGAACCGTAGAGACTCTGAATATATCTCATTATTATTATTATTATTATTATTATTATTATTATTATTATTATTATTATTATTATTATTATTATTATTATTATTATTATTATTATTATTATTATTATTATTATTATTATATGCATGCACTATCTGAGAGAATCAACCAGCAGGCAGAAGCAACCGGAATCAAGTTTTCATTACAAAGATGTAATTTGTCGCTAGCTTTTGTGTCTCCATGCATGTAGAGCAAATAAGATACTTGGTAATGGTTAAACGTACATGCTGTATAAGAGCATTACGTGTCAATATCTTAGTTTGAAACCAGTCTGAGTCATGACAAACCCACCAGCATGAACATAATGTGACATTCATATTTATATGCCCGACAATACTTTGACGGCTTTCAACTTGAACTATTTTGTGACTATGTTAATGACATTAAGTGTTATCATGCTATCATTTACCTATTTGCTAAGATATTGGTCAACAAGTTTCACGATATTTATCTTGTCTTTTCCCCAAGCAATTATGTGTTCGTCACAGTTTTGAGCCCTTTCGAAATGTGTACTTATGTTTATATAGTACGTTGTTTGTCACAAAAGAACGACTTCCCGTACTCTTGTAACCCTGATGATGTCGAATGTTAGGAAAGGTATGACACGGGCTTGTGTTTTCTTTATATATAAATTAAATCATAAAAAAAAAAATTTTACGACATTTTTGGTGGCTGGCACGGCAATATGTCTAAAGGGACAGTGGCTGCAATTTACCTCATGGGTCTACAATATGTATGCAACTCTTTTCAAATAGCACACTTGTGCTACTCACAGTGCGTATTATATAATTTTTTGTATATAAACGTATGCTGGAAAGCATATTTGTCGAGCGTTATTTGGATATTTTTAGCACCAACAGATAATCTTTTTCGAGTTTCAATTCAATTTCCATAATGGTTATGAGTCCAGTGTGTGCATGAGCATACGAGGAAGGGAGTGGAACAGTATGATGCCTCAACGTATCCAGGTTTGAGCACATTTTCCATTTTTCGACATTCTATGGAATATGTGCGTCTTACAGGGGTATGTGGTGGGAGTGCTACAGAAATTGAAGAGACACATCAGGCAAAATAATAGGAAGCAAGAAAGCAGGAAGCAATACTCACCTTTTTTTAATATTTCTGGAGCAGGATGTTCATTACTACAATACATGTTAGGAAATCACTATGATTGTACGGGAGTCTAGCTGTAACTTTATGTTATGACAACTGGGAGTGAATGTGTTTTACAGTGGCAGGTGGTTGGACTAACGTTTTATATCCAGCTAGAAACGGCAGTATTAGTACTAGTAGCAGTAGTAGTATTTTATTGACACACAAACCAGCAAAGAAATATACATTATGCGGAAAATATCCATAAAAGACAGAGTGCCCATCATATATACAAAATTTAACTAAGCTCTGAAGTGTTCATTTGATCATTTCTTTGCTTAAATACCAGATGTGGATACATAAGATGGTAAATGCAGTGCATGGGCAGTTCATTTTTTGCCAGTATAGATATGAGTGTTCTAAAATAGTTCCCATAAATACGCTAATATCTGTCAAATCCTGATAAAAGAAATACTTAAGAAAAAAGCTTTTTGAGCATTACACTGCTAAAGGGTATATATCTAAATATATCAATCATGAATTTGTATTTAGGGCTTCAGCTCTGTTCAGGACGATGTGACTAAATGTACAGAAATTGTCTACACGTTCAGCTTTCATTTGTTGAGGGACACTGGCGTATGTGAGATCAAACTGGTCACAGATTTCTTTCAATAACGGACATTGAGTACATTTCTCCTGTTTGCCCTAGTCCACAATGGCACAATCTCTGTTCTTTCGGCAGGCACGGCCAGCGTCCAGTTTTGATTTTGAGTCTGTGGCACACCAACGGTAGCCTTGCAAGGCTATATACGCTCATTTTCTGCTAGAGCAAGACTACAGGCTTTGTGCTTTCACCATTGTATACTCGCCCCCCCCCCCTTTTTTTTTTTTTGAAGAGGGGGGGGGGGGAGGGGAGCTAATGCCACTTTGAGGATCTGAAAGTAGAGATGTCCGAAGAAAAAAACAAGGTCTTGTACAGCAAACCAGGCATTTTCATGAGCCACATGTACCTAATGCTCAGCCACTTGAGCTGCAGCAAGTGGGGAAACAAGAAACTGAAGTCGTTGTGTTACCATTAACAGCACAAGTCGAGGGAACTTTAAGCCTCAGAAACGATTCACCAAAGATGACAAGGAGGGTAAATGACGTAGGCACAAATTAAAACACCACCAGCGGCATAGTGGCGATGCCGCCAGCTATACAGTTTAAGGTATAAAATAGACAGGCGCAGACACAACGAGCTGCAAAGTGATAACACCACCATCTGTGGAGTTTAACGCACCAATAGATGCTCACCCACAATTACAGAGCCAGCAAAAGTCTGAGATGATCTTGATCTGTCGATGGCTGAATAGTCAGTTGTTGGACCAACACAAGAAGCACCACGTTTACTATCTGAACGTCGAAAAAGTCTGGATTTTTATCTCTCTATGTCCGAAGTACCTACCTAATAGTAGTTGATAGACATAAAGACACTTTGATAGAAAAAAGAATTTAGCAATAACATTACTAACAAAAATCCAAAAGGAGAAACCTTTTCTAGGAAAATTTGTTGTTTTATTGTGAGTCTACTAATATCGTTTATTTGACATCCGGTATCAAATATAAATTTCAATATGTGGGTCTAATTATTCAGTCAGTTCAAAAGAGATTTATAGACACACAATTGCCATAAAAGTAACACAAACTAGACATTACTCCAAAGCAAAGCGTTGACTGAAGGGTCCACCATGACAAGCATGTAATTAGGCTGTTTTTCGCTCAAATTAGGTCATAGTGACATTAACATCTAATCAGTTCATCTTGCTTGGTAAGATAAGCATATTGCCAAATTTGAGCTGAATACATTGAGGCATTCTGTAGATATGGCGGTCACTAGAATGTGCAAATCCTGATAGATGGACAGCACGAAAACATAAAGGGATCCCTTATGGGGGGACTTGTAAAATTTCGCAAATTAAACACCTTTCTGTGTGACTATTCAAATTCTGAGGGAACATTCACATATGGATTGCAGGATACAAATTGCATTACGTGGAGCAAAAGTTTCTAGACCAAGATAGTTTTGTTAATATAAGAAAATCAAAAAAAAAAAATAGAAAGTGTTTCCTCATAAATTCCCCCGGTATTTGTCAACTACAAAAGCTGATACAGCACTTTCATTTCCCGATAAAACCAGAATCAATGAACATTTGGGTATTTCTTATTTTTAGCTCAGAGTTAAACTTTTTTTTTTTTTATATGGTTTATATTTACACAATAACTATTCGGAAACTAGGTCATAATGAGAAAATAAATGGATGAAATGTTTTGCAGCTCTCCTTTCAAACACAAAATGATTGATTCACTGAACTGAACAGTCCTTTTGAAATTGATATTTGTTTGTGGTATGATTCCTAAAAATTGTAAAATAAAATATCCCCCATGCCCCAAATTTTCTTTAAGTATGGTTATAATATTGGACCAAGTATCATGAATTGCAAGAAATTTCTGGCTTCAATTACACTTGATTATCTCGAAACAAATCACAGTTGTGACCTTATGTCTTACAATCACTATTCCAATTTTCCTGATGCAGGCCACAAACGGTTATTGACTAGTAATGTGGATACCAAACATATTCAGTCTTAACAAAATTTGAAGGGTTCAAGCATTTCTGATATATCCTAACTTGAACAGTGACAGTATTTGTCAGGGTATATGTAATGTTTTTTAAACTCCTATTGTTTGAAATGGGCAAAGCAAAAAAAAAATGATTTCTAAAGTTTGATGGATAGTTATCTATTTTAAAAAGAGCCTCTGGAAATAGAATTCGTTGTTATAAATCCCATTATGAATTTCAGTGTGGGAAACTTAAAGCTGCTAAACTTGATAAAGGAGTTAAAGAACTGCAAGGAAGATTTGTAATCACTAACATTGAACAGGCAGGTTACACTTTGGGATCAATTGCCAAAAATAATATCTTGATATTTTGAAAATGAACTTGGTATAAAAAATATTTCAGACGAAAGAGGAAATGCTGTGTATGAATTGTTCAAACAATCCATTGCTTATTTGGAAGATACGCATAAGGATATGATTAAAGATTTGTCAAAATATCTGGAGAGGATTGCCCCACACCACTTTTGTTCTGGTTACCCATATCACATAAAAACCCTTTTAGTTTAAGATTCATAGCTGGTGCTTGATGTTGTGTAACAAAACAGCTATCAATAAAAACCCTTTTAGTTTAAGATTTATAGCTGGTGGTTGGAGTTGTGTAACAAAACAGCTATGAAAGGAACTGGCACTGTGTTTGGCTGCAATCATAAATCATTTCCGTAAATACTGTAAAGCAATTTCTAGACACAGAGAAATAAATTACGTGTAGTGTGTAAGAAATATTTCAGAGTTTGTATAAAAAAATAAATTTAAGAGCAAAACGTATCTGATCTTTAGACTTTTCTGTACAGATCTACACATAGGTGAAGTCAAAACTCACTTTCAGGTTTAACCAGCAAAACCTTTAATCATAATGGAGAACTATGCACAAATATTGACTCATTTTCAAAGAAAGCATATTGGTCACACACAAAATTTAAAAAAAATTGCGTTTAATCTTACACCATGAAAATTTTGATAGATCCAATAGATTTATTTTGCCTAAGACGTTTGTTCAATATGGATCATTGGTTTGTCCTCAAATAAAAGTCATTTCCATGGGTAGTTCCTGCTCCCTGTTAGACGCTAACCCACATTTAACTTGGTGCTATGGTTGTTTGTTTTGATTTGGTGAAAGTCACTGTGTTCATTGGGTGTGTGTTGGGTCACTGAGTTGGCCTGCTTTGTCATTGTGCTTTGTTGTGAACAATAATGTGGCTTGAATTGGTGTCCTACATATATGCACCGTAGTAAACAAAGAAGAAGGTTCTGGTGTTCTAGAAAGGTCACAGGGGAGTATAATGTTTGATTAATTAGAAAATTGTACGATACTGATGAATATTCTCAGCCTTGATAAATAAGGCAGTTCCTTTCATAACTGGGACAGAGAAAAATTCTGAGGTCTAAAAGAAGCTGTGTCCGTTCAAGTCAGTGGGACTGTGAGCCATTGCTTTTGCCATTCAGATGCTCATTCATACATTGTACCTGTGGCGTGTGGACAGTGCTTTTGAGTGGACTGGTATATTTGGTGTTTAATCGTACCACATTGTAAGAAAACTGTACCTCTGTTGGAGCTGAAGTAGGCTTTTCCTCACCTACCATAGCACTCATAACTGTGGGACAGTACCTGGAGAATCTCTCAACAGGGATAAGGATTTGCTGACAGACTGTTTCACTATAGAGTATCAAGATAGCTAAGTGTATAGCATAGCTTAGTGTAGAATATCATTTACCTATTCTGCACTGATTTTGATTGTAGCTATACTGGTACTTTTTCGTTAAAGTGATTTGATCGTAATAATTGTTTCTTGAGTTCTGTTACAATCTTCAATATTCAGAAGATAGGCATCGTATCACCTGGCTTGCATTTTAGTATATGGATTAATTGATTAAAAAGATTTTCATTTCCCTTCAAGATTATCGAGCAGTACAAGGCATATTGATGGCATTAACTGTGTAAATTTGCGAAATTGTAATGAAGTGGCTAAAGAAATTGGACCAAAACATATCCCTCTGGAAGATGATAATTCAGATTATTTCAATGATGTGTTCCTGCACTTGGATATTCGGGTCTCAAATGATAGGTTTGATATTTAGGTCTATCATAAAATTGATCAGTTTAACATTGAACTAGCTCCTTTCCCAGGCAGACACCATTAGATAGAATGCTTTTTTGTCACAGATTTGGGATTTGGAGGTATTTCTTCTAAATTGCAGGACTTAGCATCCAGAACCAAATTTATCTAAAACAAATTGGAACTCAAACGTATCTTTTGATCATATACTTCTACCAATTCTGCCATAAATACCCACAGATTGTCAGAAAATTTTGGTTCCATAATTTCAAACATTTACACTTGTTTGTTTTGCTACTTTGTTTTATCTTTTGCCATCAAGCTGTTGTAATATTTAACTTTCCGACATGTTGGGATCGCGTGTAAATGAACATTTACTCAATGTTAAAACAAGACATGAATTCGACTCGCCCACAACAGGGCCAGTGGGCAGTAATAGGCTGTCCTGAGTGCATGACACTATTTACGCAATTGTCAGAAACTTATCTCATCCTGTTGAAGCAATAGCTGAAGGGTCGGGAGTCAGTCAAAGGCACCATATTGGATAAATTTCTTTAAAATGTTACAACCAGCAGTTTCTGTCAGTATGTTTAATGTATAAACTTCCTTGATTTTCCAGTTAAAAGGGAGAGAGATATTCTTAGTTTCAAATCTTCACGATTTTGCTGGGAAAAGTCCATAGTTAGGAGAAATTGTCATCCTGTGGTTTGTTTTATATATTTGGTACAGGATGTCCATTGATACAGTACTTGTTAGGAATTTACCAGGTTTATACAGGTGTTTAGCTGTAACCATTTATTTTCTTAATCACCAGGACTGAATATATAAACCCAGTTTATTTCTACAAAAATTTTTCCATGCCAGGTAGTTGGACTAAGTTAGGAGGTCCGGCTAGAAAGGGTACATACTAGTTCAGGGGTAAGTCAGATAACTCTTTTCTGAACTTTTGTTACATAGGTTTAGTAATTATGTTTAATTTGATAGGTATATTCATTCACACTGAAGTTCTGCATTTGCAAAACTTCACTCATTTAACCAATTCATCATTTGCCACGTTCATATTTTCAATGTGAAATGTGTTTTGGTGAATATTTAGCTAAACACAGAATGCTACTAAGAGAGATGTGTACGGATACAAGCTCCGAAACACTTTCTGAGTAGTTACTCGCTAAGGACCTTTTAACTACTTTGGCCTAATGCAGCCTAAGTCAAAATTCTACAGAGGAATGTGAACAATATGTAAAAGAACATTTCCATATATATGTAGGTTAGGCAGGGACAGGTTAGCTGATGAAGTATACTGAGCTTGGACTGCAGAATAGGCTAAAGTCACCCAGGAAGTGGTTCTAGATTTAAAGACTCTAGTATAAAGATAGCAGAAAGTGTCTGTCGAAACGTACCTACGCCAGTGCTAAAATCAAGCACATTTAGGCTGAAAAAAATTCAGATAAAGACAAAGTCCCTACATTTGTGACAATAACACTTTACACATATAAACTGACTAAATAAAAGATAACTACACAAAAATTCAAAGCGTAGGTTATGTTTCTGCGCTAAGCCGAAAATTAAGATCTTCCTGAAAAATGTAGTGTTGGAGTCAGATAGTAACAAATATGAAAAAGAGTGTATCAGGTCTGGGCAAATCCGTTTTGATATACCCCAAATGATGCCAATATTTTGGTATCTATAATGTAAAAATTCGATGCACAAAGTGTGTGATTGTTATCCAACGAACCCAGACTATCTAGTATCCAACATATTAACTATACGCTTGGCAACATAACTGTAATGTCACTGACAACTTTTTAAGTTCTTTGGTTGATCTTGCATTCTTGGCATCCCCATACTGGGGATATTGTAAGAAACATGAAAAATGTATGACCTTAATGAACAATCCTGTTACATTTTGACGTTTTTTAATGAATATGCTAAAACTTCTATTCCCTGTGCAAAAAAACATTGGCTGATGTGTCCTAAGACACATTCGCAATACAAAAAAAAGTCAGTCAATGATTTTAGTCTTAGAACCTGCCAAATATAAATGTATCAATCGCATCTTTCTGATTAAAATTAGTAAAGTCCTAGTTGCTGAAGCAAGTAATACAGTCTTAAGTGTATCTTGATGACATGATGAATGCAGGATTTTGTTCTCCATTTAGGACACCAGCACTCTTGTAATTGATCATCAAATTACAATGCCCGCTGATTTAGATCTAAGCACAAAATGGGAAACATTGAAATTTGTGGTAGACTTTGTGGATAATCACACTCAATGCCGTCAAACTTTTTTTGGGGGAAGGGGTGAGAGTGATGTCCCAAAATTGGACACGCTGCGGCGCTATGTATATATATATATATATGAATTATTAAGGATCCCAGAAAGTCATTTAAGCTTTAAAGAAAATGTGTGGACAATTTTAATGAGACTAACACTGATATACACTATAAATTTGGGATCGTCTTGGGCCCATGATCATATCATTTTGTGTTTATTGTACTTATATTTTAGTGCAGATATGCCAGTTAATCACATGTGTAAACCTTCTGCTGTAGGTCTAAGTTTATCTTATAGTCATACTGCTCGCATTTGGAGCAAAAGTGTAGCCTGGACCTCCTCTTCCAGCCGATAGCACTGGTAGTGGAATTATTGGGAACAACAATTGCTAGAGATTGGGGGTGGGGATGGGATAATCCTTGAACAATTTCATTTGTATAGAATGTGGACTGCCTGAAAAATTATTCTTGTCTACATCTGAGTCGTTCGCTCGAGGAACAAGGTGTCACAAACCCATATGAAACACTATTTTTGGAATGTTATGAGTTCGTACTTAAAGTAATATATGGCGAAAATAAATCATGGCACTCCTAAGTTTCGTACTTAAGTGATATTATTCATTCAGCTAAAAGATAAATGCTCTGGCGTAGATTTTGCATTTTTGTCAACAGGTATTGCATATTGTGTTCCATTTGATGTAAACAATGGCACAAGCACTGTTGTATATGAGGCCGGTGATGAAATAGTGGCAATCAATATATCGTATGCAGTGACTCCAAAGTTACACGTAAATGAATCCAATCAAACAACACCAAAAGTGAAGACAAAAATAATTGGACATACCAAGTTGGTGTGGACAAGAAATAGGCGCATGTGGGTGCCACAAACAAACTTGACTGCTCCACAGTTACCATATGAAGAAAGTGCCAAATCAATAATGAAACTGTGCTTTGGGTTGAAGTGCGTTCAAGTATCTCAACAAATAACTATTGGAAATAATTCTGCTAGAGTACATGTAATAAAGCCTTCACGGAAAATAGAATCTGGTATTGTAGTGACACTTTGGGCGATCCCAATTTTACTAGGTATACCAGGTAAGATATTTTTATTGACCTGTCAGCAATGAATACTTTGTCATCTATCTATCTATCTATCTATCTATCTATCTACCTATCTATCTATCTATCTATCTATCTATC
The DNA here is from genome assembly GCA_964020975.1 of Hermodice carunculata. Classification (NCBI taxonomy): domain Eukaryota; kingdom Metazoa; phylum Annelida; class Polychaeta; order Eunicida; family Amphinomidae; genus Hermodice; species Hermodice carunculata. Next base: position 27,183,883 of record OZ026627.1, read on the forward strand.
TATCTATCTATCTATCTATCTATCTATCTATCTATCTATCTATCTATCTATCTATCTATCTATCTATCCGTCTGTCTGTCTGTCTGTCCGTCTGTCTATCTATCTGTCTGTCTGAGTGTTTCGCTCTTAGTGGTTTTTTCCATTGGATAGAGCAAAGTTTTATATTTTGATATAGTGGCGATGCTATAACAAGACTGCTGAAACTAAGGCCTCATCACGCGCATTCACTCCTTAGTGGAAAGGATTTGCAACGTATAAAGTTGTGGCTGATTAAACAAAAATAAGCATTAGTGGGTATATGTAAAGGGTGATTTATGGTTGTTAATTACAAAGCAATGTACATATTGCACATTGTTTTATAGTTTTCTTTTTAGACAAGATGAAAAATATGTTTGAAGCTCTACCTCTCAGGATTTACTTCATTTCTACACAGATAATTTCGATTTAAGGTTTGATCTAATATCAAGTATCAAAATCAAGATAAGTTACATATAGCCTGAACGCCAGGACAATTTGGCAAAAATTCCATACGACGAACAACTGGAAATACACAAGTGCATTTGGTTACATTCCCGTTCCTCTGGGGAATACTTTCATGGGTTATATAAGTGTGACTGCCATAACCTACGCACTTAACTGCCGATGGGCCAGTGCAAAGTAACATAAACAGTATATACATACTTACATACATACATACATACATACATACATACATACATACATACATACATACATACATACATACATACATACATACATACAAACATATGAAGCTATGTCTGCTTCCCAATGGATATTTTGAGGAAAAAATGAAACAGAACAGAATTGTTGCCATGTAACATGAAAACGTATATCCTGATGATTTGCTTTCTAAGTTCATTATTTATGGACTACGACTCGCTATAACATTTAATACCTGTGCACAATGTTGGGTCACTCCACACACACACAGACACACACACAGACACACACACACACACACACACACACACATATATATATATATATATATATATATATATATATATATATATATATATATATATATATATATATATATTCATTATTTATATACTGACTGGTCAGGCATAGGTCGTCTGTCAACAAATGGTTAAAGTCCACGCAAACAACAGCCTTTCCCAAGTGGTGGCTCTGCAATTCGCAAATACATGCTGGTTTTAATCTTGCTCGCATTATATATATATAGTGGGTGGTCATATTTGCATTTCATACGTACGTTTCACCAGGTTAAGATTCGTACCTTTTATTATTTCCAGGAAATATTATGGTGGTAATTTCTGTTTTGGCCTTCAGGTTTATGAAGTCACCAACAAATATCCTTCTGCTCAACCTTGCCTTTGCTGACTTGCTTTGGCTAAGCGTGATAGCACCAATACATGTCAGTATAATACAATATATGTGATTCTAGAGAATACGCCAAAATCGATAGGACCGTTTGTTACATGTTGAAAATTTCATTCTTCTAGATCAGTTGTCATTTTTGCTTACGATTGCGGGGTTAAAAAAGAGGGGCGTTTAAAATGGTTGTTGACTGCCTCACAATAAGGAATCTTAAATGTTGAATAATCATCAGACTTATTATGAAAATATTTTGTTGATGATTCATAAGTTTCCATGATAAGCAAGGTTAAAGTGACCAATACGTGGACAACTGTTTTTTTTTTGTGTGTGTGTGTGTGTTGTTGTTGCTGTTGTTGGTGGTGGTGTTGTTGTTGTTGTTGTTGTTGTTGTTGTTGTTGTTGTTGTTGTTGTTATTTTGCTTATTTCCAGTTAATAGGAGACTACTTTGAAACTGCCATACCCCATACAGCTGTTACTTGCAGTCTTGTAAATTACCTGAAACACGTTTCCTTTACGGCGTCATCAATTGGATTAGTTGTTATCAGTTTTGAAAGGCAAGTAATTTATCTATCTCACATGTTACCACATATTCGCAGTGAGGAATAATAAACAGTTTTCTTTGTATTACTACCAAAATGATTCTTTTCTCATTATCAATTAGTTATTGTTTGTTGTATCTTTTGCAGAATGGGATCACAAAATAAGCAAAATGACATTCTGTGCATTCCATATCTATGGAGAATTGAGTTTACTTCTTGATCTTTGGAATATAGAGTTAATTTAAAGAAAGTATATACATATCCTTGCTTTTTCCAGATTCTACGCCATATGTTTTCCATTGAAAACAGCATTTCGATGTACAACCAGAAGGGCTTACATTTTAGTTTTTGTGGTGTGGATATCAGCCATGGTAATATCACTTCCAGCCGCATTTATTATGGTGAATGCTCCTTATTTCAGTAATTATGTTTCTAGATGTGGAGAAGCTTGCCAAACTTCCATAAGAGTGGTATTAAAATTTTATAATGCATACGTCTATGTGCATGTGTATGGAAATAAGGGTATACGACATTTTTCCTATAGGAAGGTTTTAAGAACATGCGGTTAAATGCGGAAATATACGGCGTTCATAAAAATGTACAGACATGATTATACTGTCCTTTAAATTATTTGACCGTATTAATTGGTCTTTGAACGGTTAAATTTAGCTCATGTGACTACAATTGCGGCACCTGCAACCACAACATGATTTTATTTCAAAAAAAAAAAAAAAAATTACAACAACAACAACATCAACAGCAAGAGAGTGACACCTTTAACAATGAAAGAAAAAAAATTTAAAAGAATAACAAAAAAAAGAAGTAAACAAAATACAAAAATAAAGGAACAAAGGCAAAAATCCAGAAATACTGTCGGTACTACAAGATTGAAAGTTATGTGGTGCCCACAACCACTTGAGGGAAAGTTTTCCGGTGTTCAGAAAAGAATGATGTTGCAGGATGTAGAACAGACGAATACAAAGTAACACTATAGATATATGTGTCACTATAATCTTAGATTAATATGATTAACCTCAAAACATAAAATTTCAAGGACTATTTAAGTGGTTGGCTGCAAAACAAGAGTGCACATAATTTTTTTTATTGAATATTTTCGAAATACATGCATAATTGTTCATATGTAACACAATAGACGCAAGGAAATGTTTATGACCATGCATTATAAATGAGCATCAAATTATATATATGCATATATATATATATATATATATATATATATATATATATATATATATATATATATATATATATATATATATATATATATATATATAACATATTTCATAACATATTCAGAACCCAGTTTCTTTGTTCGTGACGGGCAACCATATTGGAATCAGTATTGTATCAGCATCATCACGGTATGTACAGATTAACATAAGTATGTCCCATCGTTTCTGTATTTTTCGCCGTTGGAATACATGCATGAATCATTTAGTACTTGGTTTGTTGTGCCATTTGATTGGACCGACCATTCATAAAAAAAATGATGCATATTTGTTTCAGATAATTTTTTTGAGAATTATTTGTACCCTAGGTTATTAAAATAATAAAGATAAACTGGACCTTTCCAGCGTAAAAAAGGCTCAAAGTGTACACCAGTTTATTGTGAACAAATTATTATCTGATTCCAGAAGCTGTTTGCTTTTCAAACATCAACAACAAAGCAACAATATTTGGATTGTACAGACGAACTCTGGCCAGTTAAGATCATCCTTCTTTTTTCCTACTATCGCTTTTTTGTGTTTTTCGTGATTCCTGTAATACTGATTGGGGTTACTTATTGTAGCATATCTTATACTCTCTGGAGGAGTTTGAGAGAAGCAAAGGCAGTAAAATCTAATTCAAAAAGGTGAGACCAGTGATACGTGTTTCTATACCTCAGCTCTTACGCCAACGGTATCTCCAGACTCACAGGTACACTATATTTGCAATTTAAGGCAGTCCCACATAATTTTAACCACGATGGTAAGAGTGTTGAAGACGTTTTGTGGAAAAAATCAAATTGTATTAGTCTGCACTGTGAGGCTTCAATTCCAAACGGTCATAGCAAGTAATTCCAATGCTCTAGAGGCAAAATTCGAGCCTGGTATTTTATCTCATTTGAAGAGCCTGACAACTTTTTTATGAGATGGATATATTTTGCATAATGAAGTTATGTGTCATTAATAAAGTATGGACATCAGTAAAATTTTATTTCTAACCTCTTCCATTAGGTTGTCGATGCCTCTTTTTTCAGTTTGAAATATCCATGTTTTCTGCGTAATTCACGTAAACATACTAGTCAAAATACGCTTAGTTCAGATAAAGAGGAATTACAAAGCTCATTAAAGCACATGAACATGCACCCCGTCTGCATGGAGTCGTTCAATAAAGCAAATACCTTTGAAGTTTATTTTGACATTTTATGTAAATAGAGAGGTCTGCATCTTACTTATATTATTAGGGCTGTCCTTAAATAGAGAATTATATGTGTTATATGATGAACTCTTTCTTCTCATTCTCTGTTTCACACATAATAGGATTTATAGTGTCAAAAATGGATCAGCTTTTTTCCTGAATTGATCCAATAAAAGGCTATTTTATCGCTCCATTTTCTTTTCTCTTTAGTGATAGGTTTTCAAACCACCTATTTGTTTCTAACAGGTGACGTTCACTTACGATCCATAATGAAATGCATACGTAGTTGTAATTATGCATCTTCAATAATGCAACTATTGCATGGCATGTTAAACTAAATAACCCCATGAAAATATGACCAAGACTTACACTTGTCCCCATGTAATTTAACCTGAGCGCTTTCTATTTGTGATAGGCAAAAATATTTTCTAAAATGTCACCACCCTAAAAAGTTAAGGCTGAATTTCAATTTTCGAAAAGTATTGATTTAGTCATTTATACAAAGAAACAGTGTGGCTATGTGCAACCTAAAATCTGTTTTTTCACTCATTATATTTTGCATTTGTTTTGTTGGCAGATTTCCAGTAGAGTCAACTGATGGACAAAAACAGGCAAAAGAAACGTTGTCACATGGACGTAAAAAGGTATATAATGTTATGGCGATGATACATTTTAACACTTGTGTACTTCATAATTTTTTACTTACAAGTGATCCCCAAATCTAGTGCATTTTTTGAATGGTTTGCGAATATATCATTATATTATATTCTCATGTTATAAAGTGCCGTGAAGTGCCCAGGTAGTTAAATTTTCAAAATATATTCATGTTCAATTTCAGAACTAGCCCGTATATCTTCGAAACAAAAATATGTGATTCTTTTCATGACACAATTTGAATAAAACATTCAGACATTATTGAAAAAAATGGGTCTCGTTTTTTTTGGGGGGGGTGTTTTGGTGTGTTTGGTGTTTTGTTTTGTTTTTTTTTTTTTTTTTTCCTTTTTTTTTTTTTGTTTTTGTTTTATTTTGTTTTGTGTTGTTTTTTGTTTGTTTTTTGTGGCTTTGTTTTGTTTTGTTTTGTTTGTTTTTTGTGGGTTTTTTGGGGGGGGTTGTTTTTTGTTTGTTTTTTTTTTGTTTTTTTGTTTTTTTAATCTAGTTGTTCTCGAGTTGGAGCCACAGAAACTGATGAGATATCATACCTACGAAACAAGTAAGATACCGTCATTTGACTTGGTCTAGCGAAAGAAAAACTACAAAAACAATCTGATTATACGTGTTTTCCTACGTCACATTATAAAAATGTGACTGGAAACATTTCAAGACTTTGGGTAAGATTGAGGAAGCAGACGCGCTTCAAAGTTTATTTCTTGTCCCTCTGCTTATGGAACTTTCGCAGTAGTACTGAGTCAGGAAACTTGCAGCCTCCTTCATCGCCGCTGACATGGTCAAGCACAGGGAAGCCAAACATGTCCTACTAAGCCTCTGGACAGTTAACCTGTCACTGCATGTGAAGACTCAGGGACAAATCCCCTTGCATCGGCCGCGAGTTGAAACCTGTACCGCGAGGACCATAACCAGCATTTTTTCCTGTTTTGCTGCTTTTGTGATGCACTGGTCGAATTAAAACTAAAAATAAACTGGCTTTACACATTTTTTTTTTTTACTATTTTTATGAAGCAAAATGTTAAAGGGGGAGAAAAGAATAAAAATAAAAAAATTAAAAATTTACAAAGTCTGGAAAAAATTCTTTCTGGGAGTGCTAAACTTTGTATTTTCGGGACATCATTTTAACTATGGGCTGAGACATTTTGCATATGGCAACACTGAAATTGGTATGTTTACCTGTATTTTAGCTAGAAGAGCATAATGACACATTCCACGAGGATATATATGGCTACAAGAAAATCCTTTGGAAAGGATTAGTACTGGCAATGACAAGAAAGAGTTTTATGCTAGTTCCATTGTTTTTTTCGTTCCCCTCGGTAGTGACCTACTTATCTCTTCATGAACCACATTATTTTTTTCTGTTAAACATATCTTTTGTATCATTGGAAAGTACAGAACAGCGTCTACATCAGTAAAATGCTTCCTTATTATCTAGATGTGGCTGCAATATAGTTAATTTATGCAACACACCACTGCCTCAAAGATTAGAAATGTTGTTTAGACGATCGTTTCAATTGGCTGGCGATGATGTGGTCAGATTGCTATATGACCTATTTGAACAATTTTGCGCAACATTGTTCCCATGCACGGTGTGCCTTGACTGTCTGATAAAAAAACAATTAGAAAGTTGGAAAACAAAGGAACCTGGACAAGGTGTGATAAACCAAACAAAGTAACAAGGCAACCCAGACTTAATGGTGTCTACCCTGCCACCCTACCCCCACCCCCACTATGCATATATCAGCACGAATGCTTGAGTGACTGAATAGTTATGTGGGTCTGTGTGACCAACCCTGCAGTTTTCCAATAATTCGGGAGGAGGGGGAGGGGTTAAGGAGTTTTCGTACTAGCGTACTGGGCATTTTTTTTGCATTACTTGCGTAATTGAAACCTTTTTAAATTCCGTACTTGGCACCAAGCATCCTTTGTACATTTTCCTATTTCACGTCCCTTGTACTACCGCAAAAGTATTACTCCGACCCCCCCCCCCCCCCCTCGTATTGACTGCACTTTCTTTTTGGTGGTCCAGCCATTGCCGTCCCAATCTGCAAGCACCTGCTTTATTTTCTCCAGTTTGACGCTCAGACGGACAATTGTAATGTCTTCGATGTTGAGCTGATTAGAAGACATCATGTAGCTCAGATCAATCAGTAGAAACGTTAAAAGATAACAATGTACATACGAGTCAATGCGTAAACACTATTATAGGTGAACAAGTGCGGCAGAGAGTGAAAAAATTAAATAAATAAGGTGGTGTAGAGAGTGCCCAACGCCCTATAACTCTCTGTGAAAGAGCTGCAATGTGTTACATATGCATGTGTATGACGGAGAAACAGGTATAATGGCATTTGAATACATTGTGGTATTCAGTTGTGCATTAGGTTGCTTTTTGATGGTAAAGGCTGCACATGGATCGGTGGTCAGCAGGCAAGAAGGAGGATGAACTTTCCCCGGTCTGGGTTACGCATCATGTGTAGCTTTTTGAAAAGACAATTAACTCTTCATTATGAATCTGTCGGATACTTTTGAGACTCGAATTGCAAAAGCACCAAAAATGGGCGTCAAAGCTCAAAAAAACAAACAAATTTACTTAAAGAAAAAGTAAAATTATAAACAGGAAAGTACTCAGTAACCATTGTTTACACAAAAAGAAATAAAAAAAGAAGGAAATTTATGAATAGGTTTGTAATGTCCATCAATGAGGTCAAGGTCATGCAATTTGCTTCTCTTTTCTCAATATGTCAAACAATCATTACAGACTTATTGTGCACAGTTCTCTATCCAAAAGTTATAGACCAAAATAGACAATTAATACTATGTGCACCCAGGCAACTATTATCGAAGCCGCTACACCAGTATCAATAAAAGTTAAGAAAATTGAAGACTGTAGGAAGGTAGAGATTGAAATGTCTCAAAAAAAAAGAAAAAAACATACTGTTCAACATGGACACTTCAAAATTAATGAAACGACCACAATCGGTAATGCAGTCCCAAACAACCGAATCCACTATGTAATGGAAGTAATTTATGCAAAAGACCGCGAATAAAATGAAATTAGGACACAGGTCAACTAAGGTCAAGTTCAAATTAGGCAACAACACTCACATCTTATTATTAATCCTGCAGCCAGCTCAAAACTTCTTTAGTCTTAACAATATTTAATCCTTATCTGTTTGAGAAGATAATTTCCTGAAAAGTATAAATATGTCAGATGGTTTTGGAAATCAAATTACACAATGTCCCAAATTGGGGTCAAATCCCAATTCCCTGACTTGAGATTTGAATCTTGCTGAATGTAATTACATCACATTGAAATAGTTCAGGCCTTGTCATGGTGACAAAAAGGCAGGCACAATTGGTCATGGTGCTAGCACAGGCTGACTGACCAAAAACGACCTTTCTATATGCATTTTTATATTACCACGCATGTGTCAGACAGTTCTTTTATTTTTTAACGAACGTGAGCGGAAAATATTAAACCAATGTACCACATAGATGATGCTTCAAACATACCTGTCCAACAATTCAACCAAGCAGACGTTAATTTCAGAGTTTCCAGTAAATCATGTGGAGACGGCCCTTTCTGGTCTAGCTGGTATGTCGGACCTGATGCCCACATGGACGCAGTAAATTATCACCGAGGCAGAGGGTATAATTCTTCCCTGCAGTCAATTTTCGTACTTAGGTTTTATTTCAATGTTGTGCATGAGAGATATGTATATATCATACAGGCTCCGAAACATTTTCTGGGTAGATATCAGCTGAAGATTATTTGATACATTTAGGCCATTGAGGCCTATGTCACAGTTTTACAGAAGAATGTGTGCATTATGGCGAATAGTACTTCCATATTTTCATAAGTAAGACAGTGAGGGGTCATCTCACATAGTGTAAAGCTTTCCGACTGCAGAAAAGGGTAACAACTACCAGGAAGTGGTTCTGGACAGCAAGACACAGATATTGCCCAAAGGATTTTAGCCTGTTAATATATTCTTTTCAAAATGTAATATATGTACACATTTTTGCCCGGAAGTAAAGATAATATGTCAAAATAAAAATGTTGTTATTAAACAGATGACGTTTTCTGTTACTTTTTGTTGTGGAAATTAGGGTATATGCATGTAATACCCCCTTCTTGTTTGTGTGACTGAAAGTAGAACAATTATCGACATGTTGCGTCGAAAAGAAAATGTCAATACGTTGTATTGCTACTTAATAATAAACCAAATTATGAAACAATATATTCAACTAGACGTCAGAAATATTAGACAGTTTTCATCAAAACTTTAGAAAAATCACAGGATGCAAATTGGGGAGATTTTTATAGCAGCTGAGGCACCCAGGTACAAAGTGATAACTTACAAGACTTGGTAAATGTTTTGTTTCGAATTACAAAAGGGAACTTGAATCATGCGAAAATGGTAAAGTTTTGTACAGAGACAGACAGTGTGAAATATTTCTGAACCACTTTATCAGCGAGACAGAATCTTCCTTCTGAGGGTTGAACCACAGTTTTCTAATTTGAACATACATGGCAGAGTCTTGGTGATTTTTATCTTTTTAGCAATAAGTCAAAGCCACAAAACATTATTCAAGCATAAAAAATGAGTGCTTTCAAAACAACAACAGATGTACACAAATATATCTTTTAATTATTGCAGAGAAATGATAATTCGTGTCTGAGTTTTCCGGTGATTCTTCACAGATCCAATACGGAACTCATCATATTCTCGTGGGTCAGTCGGGTTTCTTCTTAATAACGTTCACAGACGAACCTTTATCCTTACATCCTGCTTCCATTCCCCATTTCATACAATTGGTGGGTTTTGATTTTGCCACCCTTTACCAGTTGTCTTTTCGCAAGTTAAACCTTTATCACCGTGACCTCCAAAGTCTACGGTCCTGATACCAGGAGTTACCATTGAGACGAAGTCGCCTCCTGAAATTGCTGAAAATATAAAAATACATATGAATGCTGTTAGCATCAAGTTTGGTTTTTTTTTTGTTTTTTTTTTTTTTTTTGTTTTTTTTTTTGTTTTTTTTTTTTTTTGTTTTTTGTTTTTTTTTTTTGTTTGTTTCTTTGTTTTGGTTTTTTTGAAATAGATATTTGCACCAATGTCATAATTTGTGCCCCATGATCATGTGATAAAGCAGGTCAGCAACAAGACCAGAGAAAAAGCAATCATGCCAAGATCAAAATTTTTAGCCAAACTGATTTGCCAGTCAGTTGAGTGCATGGGGTAGCAGGTCATCTGTTCGGCCCGCCATCTGCAAACCGTATTCTTTGGTACCACAACATATTGTTAGCCAGACCCTTTTCAAACTTGTAGTGGATGTTGCTCAGGAGGTTGTTTTCCTAGATTTTTGTAACGACCAAGAGACCTAGACCCATGGTTCTCATTAAACGTGCACAGGGATGTACTTATTGGGTTTCTGTCGGTTTCTTAATTTTGAGCTTCAGTGTCCGTATAAGGTGACACTGACCTGCTTGCTTGTGTATCGGTTATAGTAGATGCCATGCCGATCTTACTATCAAACAAAGATCAAAAACTTTATCTCTCAAACCAAGTAGCTGAGAGTTCGAGACGGGCAACGTATGTGTATACCACTTTCGATCATTTTCCATCCAGACTTATCGTTTCTGTACTAGTAGGTCAGAGAAAATTGCCGAGCATATACCATAAGTATTGTTCTACCGTTTTTGTCTATCTATCTATCTATCTATCTATCTATCTATCTATCTATCTATCTATCTATCTATCTATCTATCTATCTATCTATCTATCTATCTATCTATCTATCTATCTATCTATCTATCTATCCATCTTTATACATATTTATCTTTATATATATTTATATATCTGTCTGTCCGTCCATCCATCCATCCATCCATCCACCCATCAATCTAGCACTGCTTGGCATTAATTGGTTGACCAGGTGGCTGTGATTTTTTTTTCCTTTTTTTCACTTTTTGGGTGAGGGATGATTTCAAATTTGTTTTATTTCCGCACGAAGCAACGAATTTCCAAATTCATGGGATGTCAAACACAAAGCAAGCTTTGGGTACTCACAGTTTGTTGCACTCTGTGAAGCATTTGCTAGGGTAAATAGAGAAAAAATGTCAACTTTTTCAGTATTTTTGTCAATTTATTTGTGCAAGTTTTGCTCATGTCACAAATTCATACTCAATTATAAAAAAGACCAATCTTATTTCCCCGGCATTTACAACATGGACGATTCAGTATTAATTTGACAACAACTTGCATTCGCATTGCTGCCATATCGTGGTCGATTTGGATACAAGTGTTGTGGTTTCAAGCCATTAAAAAAGAGGAAGGAACAAAATGCACATATTATATTTCAATCGGGTAAATTCAACATGTTTGTATTAAATATCAAGTGAAATTAAGACAACTGGGACATGTCTGTTTGATTGGTTAACTTCCTTTTCGCTAAAGTGTATCATAAGGGTGTTCATATGTGATCCTGTTATGTTATATGCTAAAATTGAAAAAACACAGACACCTGTACCTCCCTTCTTGTCAAAGGCGAATATCAATAACTGGAACATGGGGCTGCATGAACATATGCTCACTCTTAAAACTCTCAGAAACTGCTTGGCCTGCACTTGTTGACCAGTTACTTTAAAAATGTAATGACACGCGACAAAAGTGCCTTAAAGCTTTGATAAAGTGAAGCTTACTTATCCGCACACACACACACACACACACACACACACACATATATATATATATATATATATATATATATATATATATATATATATATATATATATATATATATATACATATATATTTATATGTATATAGGTTTGCTTTTAGTGGTTTATCGTTCATTTTATCTGCAGTGAGCGTAGGCAACAAAATAGCATACCTTTCGCATCCCTTTCTGCTCATTCTTCCTGTTGTGATGAAACTATTAATTGCTTTCATTTCACTTACAGGTAATTAAAATGTTGATATTTGTCTATGTTATTTACATCATCTGTTGGGGACCTGAACTGATATTTTACACACATTATTTTCAAAGCTTTAAACAGATGTATATGGCATTGACACATTCTAGGAGAAAGGTTGTCAAATTTGGGCTCTATCTTCTGGCACAAGCAAACAGTGCTGTAAATCCTTATATATATGCATTTTCATCAAGGTGAGTCATTACTGTAGCAAGCATCGAAGCTAGAAACCAGTTCATTTCACGCTAAGATTTAAAAATGAAATGAACCATTGAACACGATTCGTTAATATTTGACACGCTGTATAAATGAATATAATTTACAAAAATCATTTCAGACTATATTTTATTAAATATTGTTTCACCATGTGACATATAACCCTCATATATATTTCTCACTTTTTGGAGCTCTTGTTTATATCTAAATCTTTGTGGTACAGTCATGTTAATAAATGAATATGTCGAGTTTTTATACTTTGCTTTTAGCATACGTGTCTGCCGTGACACTTGGAGCAGTAATGTTGGTTGTTCCTCCAAAAGGAAAAAAAAATAATATAGTTCAAGTTATTTATGAGGTTGAACAAGTGACACTTACCGTTGAGACATCAAAAAAATGCACAGCCAACATTTATCGCCATGTTGTTTGATGTATGGGAATATTTATTGCTTTCATAGTGACATATGTGGCCGTACAATGTGAATTTCACATACTTTCAGCCAATTTAAGGAATGTTTCCGCAAACTGCTTACCCCGAGGAAAAGAAAGAACCGCCAACAGTCTTCCATGATGACTTCGTCTAATCAATGCAGTAAAACTTCAACTACATAATAACAACACTCGGTGCATGTTGAAATTTATGCACATTGATGTGTAAAGTGTTGGATTCTTGAAAATGCTTCAGTCCTGGATAACCAGAGAAGCAAATAAAAAGACCAGTCTGATAATACATGGATATGTGTGTGCGGGTGTTTTGGGGAGAGGGTCGGCGTGTGGGTGTTTATTCAAAGCCTGGCGGGCTCCCTTAGTGTTAATTTGTGACAAGTGTCTGTGCATTGTGATACCTAGAATGTTTTATCCTTTGTCTAATTGATCACCCACATCAATTAATAAAACTAAACAGTCTCTTAGCAGGCGAAGAAAGTTTTTATATATAAACTACTTAATATATTGCATATAGCAGAAGACACAGAGGTCTTTGCTTTTCAATCTAGATGAAGACTACGTCTCTGGTGCTGTGTGAAGAGGCTGGAATAATGATGACGTTCTTGACCAAGCATTAAGAGCTATGGGGTAGTCAACACGGATGATGATGAGAATTCAAAAAAGCCTTGTGTCTGGCACTTTTTGTGCGGAGGACAATACATGATAAAACCCGATTTTTCAGCCCATTGTATGGAGATCGAATTCCGTGCAACAACCAATAAATATATTGAAATTCAGAGATACCTGGATGTATTCATGTATAGCGTCAGAGTAATTAGATGAGCTGATTCAGGAAAGTTAGTTATTTGAAGAACGTTTGTTCAAGACTGAACAGATATTCACAATTAGGACAATATTGACGGTCCCGTAGCTGATGTTGGATGCACAGACTGAAATGGTCCACTAATGTTCGGAATGAAATGAGGGCCGCTATGACAAAATACTCTATCATATTATCAATGGCTTAGCTTTTCATAGACGTCTGAAACCTGTATCAGTTGAAAGGAAGGCACCAAAGGATGATTTCGTTAAAATAATATTTCACGATAGAAGTGTCCATTACATACATATGTCCAATATATTACAAACAACGATGGTCCATCCATGCTTACCAATTTACCTTGATAAGCACTTTTCCAAACGTCTCACAGAGAAAAAAAATACTTTTGTCAATGCCATAATTCCCAATATTAAATAGTCATGGGCATATACTTACTTGTGATCTTCCTATTTAACGAAAAGATGCACTATGTAAACTAATCTGAAAGGACCTGGATACCATGAACATCAGAAAATTCTTTGAATAAAGGCATGAAAATAATTATGAAAACTGTTAGAGGATAAGGTGAAAATGGCAAAGAAGGTTTGAAATTTCCGTCTTGGAAGAATTGATACTTGAAATAATGCATATTGTTACAACTGAACGAGGTATTAGATAAACCAGCCCACCACCACCAGATCGGTTTCTCAAACGTCGAGACGTTGGTACGTGCGTGCAATAATAGTGTTGGTATATGTTGGCAGTTTTATTATTTATAATGTTTTTCCACTTATGAAAAAGTAAATGAAACATTGAACATTATTGTCAACAGAAATGAACGTTATTTCTATCTTTATGTGGCCTGATTTCGCCTGATGTACATGCCCATACACCCAACAGCTACTCTAATCGGAAACTGCACTAAAATACATAAAAGTGCCGATTCATGGCATGTTGCAAAGCGTGCTTTACTAAGTTATTGTCAGTTTTGTGGTCTGAAGGCTTCAAGAACGTCAAAGAATTTTTCTTTAAATACTGGTTGCAGATAGAAGCATCTTTGGGTATTATAAGGTTCTGGATCTTATCTGGTTTAAAGACCTCGGTATAGCATTTGAAGGGTAATCATTTTCCTTTTTTAACAGATTTTATCTTCTAGATTTACTTTAAAAGAATGTATATATATATATATATATATATATATATATATATATATATATATATATATATGGGACAAATGGCTTTCAAAGGAAAATCATATCTTGCAAATTGTATAAATGACCACTTTGCACTTACATATGTTCAGTTTGCTGAGTTGTTATAACTTTCGATTGATAATATATATGTCAGGTTGAGCGGTTTCCTTTTTAAACAGACAATTGGTATTCCAATAGTGGACACCATCGAGCCCACATATATATTAAATGTGGGTTTATATATATATATATATATATATATATATATATATATATATATATATATATATATATATATATATATATATATATATATATATATATATATATATATATATATACACTAATAAGCACTTTCAAGAAAATAGTTCACAAATATTCGCCGAATTAAAATAAACTATATATTTCGACTTGGTATGTTGATTTTTAGGTATAGTGATTTCATTTTTACATTATATGAAAAAGGTGATAATTTTGAACTGAATAGTAAATTTCCTTTACATGGATAGTTATTTTCGGCTTGCGTATGGTGTCTATTTGTGAAGGATACTTGCTTTTCTAACGTATGCAGATTTTGACAACTTTGACTCCCTTCATTTACTTCTATTTCAAAAACATGTGAAACAGGGGTATAGGAAAATAAGATTAAAGCAATCTTATTGAAGTTTTATGAGAGCATGTGGTAGCCAATGACCTGGAGTCGGCCATTACCGAGATACATGGGAATATATCTAGTTTGCTGCTATCGGCGTTTTTATTTTGCTGACATGAAAATTCCCTTACGACCCCCTCCCCCCGCCTAATTTTGCTAATTCGCGAACAAATAAGGACACGACAGCAGCATCAAGTTAGGGCAACTTTAAGGAGAATAAGCCCATGTACCTTCAAATAAAATGTGTGGAGAATCCAAAGTTCAGTTTGCTGGAAAAAAGGAAAGCCATACCACTTAGTAAAAATACAAAAACGTACTGTAACTTCACCTGATAAACAAACGAGTCTATGTTCGACCACAATGTTGCCTTCACCAGCTAAAAGCAATAACTTAAAGGATGTAGTAGGTTTTGTTTTGAAGATTTGGCAAAAAGTAAAAACAATAGTTAAAATATACTAATAAATCGTGATCAACCAACAAATCACAGGAGCATGAAAATTTGCCTAGCTGGATCAACGCCAATGATAAGTACATCTTTACGAAGCCTAATTTTAATTAGACAGGTACGCTTGGGAAGGTCAAGATATGCCAAAAGCACAGACTGATATCAAGATACATCAGCAAAATATGGCAGCTCAACGTGTTGTGCAAAATTAAGTGTAAAAGTTCCTGGCCATTTTGGAAGCAATTGGCAGCGTAATTATAGAAAAAAAAACTTTTCAAGATTTTACAAATAAAAATTAAGGGACACATTTTTAAATAACTTCTTGGTGACCAGTAAGTGAAAATGGTCGGATCAACCAAGGTCGAAGTTAATTTGCCTGATCGGTTTTACAATGTAATCAATTGAAAAAGGAGCAAAGATCTTAAAAAGCTAATGATCAACTTTGTCTGACTTATCCATCCAGTTACGGAACAACCTTTGGGACAGTTCTGGACAGTTACACACACAAATCTTAGAATACAATTTGATACACATCGTGCTGAACAAGATTGAATCCCAGTGATGTTACTATGCAATTAGAAAGCATTTGGCCAAGCATTTATGGACGTTTGTCACTAAAAATCAACCAATAATTAAAGCCGTGTCCCCCAAATCACTCGGCCGATTTTCTTAACACATGCAGGAGGGATATGCATGATGTATCACCCCTCTTTTTGAGTGTATATCGCTAAGGATCCTGGAGAAGTAGAACATATGAATGGTTTACTGATGTACAGATTAGAGACGGTGGGCAGATGACGACGAATGAATTATGACAGACGGTGGCCATAAGATAGGCTACCTGACAATAGGTGATTGAAATGAGTTAATGAAAGAAATTTTAGAGAGCTACAAAGCCAAGCCCCACAAAGTTTGTGGAAAATGTCAACTTTGGTTGTGGAGAAAACTGCATCTATGTCAATTTACACTAGTATCCCTTTATTAACCATAACAATATGTCCTTATATAGATAAATAATTGATTTAAAAAAACAGTAAAGATCAAGATATGACACCAACATGGACAGCAAGTTTGGAGATATTTTATCTAGTAAGACAATAATTCGTTATAAAAAGATCATTCTGAGTGTACCTAAATATTCAACTCAATAAAAGCGAGGGCTACCCAAAAGTATTTCTTTTGTATTTCCAACTATCAAGCTGTTTAAACATATTTTTACTTTTCCATATATATATTGTGAGTGTGTGTGTGTGTGTGCATGTGAAATCAATAAAGCGTGGCCATATCAAGTCACTTGCTAAAGCTTCTCCCGAGCTGCAGTCACAGTATGATATAAATATTGTCAACGCATTTATAAAACTTACCTATACCTGTAATAGCATAACAACACATCTTTGGAGCTTTCAAAAGAGTACACCCCCCCACACACACCAAAAAAAAAAAAAGAAAAGAAAATCTTATAATAGAAACTAGAGAGCCGTACAAATAGCCATCAATCAATCTGGACACTCATTACAAAACACGTCCCTTCTAGTAAAGAGATGAACCCATTCTCTGACTTATGTTATTTCACCAATTTATGGCACATCTAAAAAGGACAGACCGATCAGCTCATTTACAATTGTGAGGGAGATGAAGTCAACCTAATTTTCTACTGTGTTCATCTGGAGGTCAGACAAAGTTGTTGAAACTTTTAAGGTGCGCAAAAACACACATACATACACAAACTTGAAAGCAGAAAAAAATCACCAACATTTCTAAAACTGGTTTACATGCAGGGTCCCAGATGTGTCAATCTGCAATTTTAAATCAGCTGGCCAAGTAGATTTGGAGCAGATGTTTTAAAAGTTATTCCAGAATGTGAATCTAATATATATATATATATATATATATATATATATATATATATATATATATATATATATATATATATATATATATGTATATATATATATATGTATATATATATATATATATATATATATATATATATATATATATATATATGTATATATATATATATATATATATATATATATATATATATATATATATATATATATATATATATATATATATATATATATATATATATATAAAGTAAATGCACTTTTCCTTCGAGCATGGGCAATTGTGGAAAACAAGAAGAGCGCCATTACAAGTACAACCCTGCCACGTTTGATGTGAATCTGTCTGGCCAAGGTACTTTAAGTATTGACCATTATATTGTATTAACATACCATGTGTTTTTTATTGTTCATATTTTTATGTTGGGATGTGTAGAACCATACCAATCAAGCCGACCAACCTGCATGACAAGTGATGATGGCGAGTAAATTATTTATGCAGTGTCTTTTCCAGCACGGTACTCTGGATGCACAAGTCACAAAAAGAAACAAACAAACAAACAAACAAATTATATAAATGAATTAATTACAGAAAACATCAGACCAGACAAGTTGTAAATTGTCCTCCATATCAAAATTCTGGTGTTCCCCGAAAACTTTACTCTCAAATCTGGAGGACTTCTAAAATTATAATGGAAAAGAGTTACAGCTGCCTCTTCCATTTTGCAGATGAAGCTCAAATATACCACCCATAATAGTTAGTGAAAAAAGTTAAGCTTGGTTGCTATCTGTTTTTGTGTATTTTTCTTGGAATTAAAAAACAAGACATAAAAACCTTTGCATATGAAAAAGTCACCTCAAATAACGAAAGCTCAACATTGAAAAGAGATAGTGGAGCTTATCTTAACACAAGTACCACCAAGTATTTTTTGTATGACCCCAAAACCGTTTAGACATTCAAGGATAAAACCAAGTATTGATAAAAATAGACATTTCTTTCCCAGTCTTGGTAGCAAGGAACAAAGTTTCACAAAAGGACAGTGTTGATGTAAATGAATGTCAACTGCTCAGCAAACTTAATTCAATCTTCTGTGTCTTGCGATACAATCTGTGCCATGACATAGTCTATGTTTCTTAAAAATTTGAACATCCCTTTCGTAGTTCTGTCCTATTTTGGATAACACTCTATTTGTTTTTCTTCATTTTCGGTCGACTATGAGGGCAAGCAGGAACTCATTGCAGAATCATTCTTACCTATCCAGAACCGTATTTCTTGGATCTCTCTCAGCGCAAAGGCGATTTAAGTTCTAGGCATGTTTTTACTCTTCTTGCATATCAGCACAATCATCCGACCATGTTTGAATCACACATCAATGACGTTGAGCTGAATTGCAAGAACGTTCTCATGTCTCTTAAGTTGGCCGCCCAATTTTCGTCAATTCCTTTTTTAAAAAACCCATTGGGCTGGACATAGTCAACAAAATTGTTTCTGAAGTTTCGTAGCTGGTTCATAGCTCACAAAGAACATGTTAATATCAGCATAGTTATATATGTCTGTTAATACCAAGTTTTGGACTGAGTCAACAGCTTTCCTAGGGGCACCTTTGGCGCAATGCACCAAAAGCGTATCAAACAAAGCTTTTGTTTCACATTATATTCCATCTCTGGAATTAAGGTATGCTATAACCTGAATAAAAGGTCCTTTTACAAGATATTCAAATCTAGCACCTTCTTTAAAATAGAGAGCACCTCGTCAAGTGTTGTTCGACTTTAGTCGCAGTTCATTTTGAAAGAGATTAATGAGCATTACATATGTTGCAATGAATTTGAAATAAAACGTGCTGAAAAGGACAGGTCTGAAGATACTGCCTCTGTTGCCCCTTTTTCATACTTCTCCTTTGTGCTCTGACCCGTTCTCCATACTCCATAGATGCTGAGATAGCTGGAAGATAAGACATGCTGCTTTGTTTGATGCACTCACCTAACGCATTTCGTATGTTAAACATAACTACGTTAGAATGATTTGCAAAAGCATTGAAGCCTCCCCTGTGCTTCCAAAGACTTTAATTTTATTTCCATGAACTGTAATGAAAGGGAAAGGCGGCTTTTATCGATTTAATCAGCTTGGCATGTAGGTGGATGTGTCTGGCTTGATTGCAATAAAGCTTTTTTTTCATATGTAACTAGCTGTATCCTACGATTTTTGGTACTATACTGGCACTGTGTGCTTTCTGGAAGCATTCTTGAAGTTAAAGAGACAATAAAACTTTTTGGACTCCAAGCATGCATTTGTGGAAACCAGGTTTAACACATACAATTACAATACAAAATATCCAATACAGCATGTGTGTCAATAGAGTATTACAATGAAATCATTTATAGTTGTTTTTTGTGTGTTCACTTGGAAACATAAGTATATGGTGCCTCCTCAACTGCTGATCCAAACGTATCTCTTAACTGACATCTTGTATCACAGCTTTTGTTGCAATGTCATTTGCCACTGATCATCCTTTCTTGTTATTTATTTGCAATATTCATTAATAGTCACTACCACAAATTATGTTGGGAGAAACACAAGGTCTGCACCAGGACAATCATATTAAAGTTCAAGAAATAAACAAAGCACAGTAATTTAAATCAAGCAAAGTAACAACCCCAAGGGCGCGAGATAGGGATATTCTTGTTTTCTTACAAACGTATGCCAGCACATAACACATGAAAATGCTAGGTTTGTTATCAAATAATAGATCAAATGTGTGGACATTTGAGCAATCTTCATAGCTTGTTGATTAAGGTCGATAATCCGCGAGAATTGTAGGGGCTGCCGATGATTGTGAGGTCAAAATGGTGCAAATATCACAGTCAAAGAACTAAGTTTATTGCACTACTAACATACTAAATATTTCATTCTACATAACACGTCTGGTTTTGGGTTGGTTTACCGGTTGACAAAGGCTTTGGCTACATCGATCACAACAACGTGTAATTTAACATAACATTTAAGAAATTGTAACTTCTCTTCTGAACAGCAGAAGTAAGATACTATGTACCTTACCGTGTAAGGTGTCAGATTTTACTTGCTATGTAATTGCGATTACAGCATTTGGAGGGTATCCTTTAGATGTGACACCTGTTTACAAATAACCTTGCAAACAGGCACTGCGCTGATGCTTCTATTAAATGTGGCTTCAACTTAAAGAAAGCACAACTTTCAGAGTACAGTTTACAGACGACTAAACAGGACCCTCTTGACATCAAACTAAGATATATACATCATATCTACGCTAATCCTGCTGCAATACAACCTTATAGTTATCACAAATATTTTTTACAAAAACGTTTTTAAGCAAGCTAAAACGGCAGGGCTGTCTCGGGTATAATTTGTCAGTAAACATGCCTGTGCAGTTTATCGACGACAAAAGGAACCCTGTCTGTATTAAGATAAGATATTTAAACAGGGCCTATCCTGAACATGCAGGAATGCAAGTCTATGTCGACTGCCAACATTCATTAAAAGATGGTGAATACCAAGATATAACAGCAATGCTACCGGATGCACAACGTGGCAGCTTCTACATGAATCTATTTCCTGCAGGCTTATTTAAACAATTCGTTTTATTTTTCTTGGAGAATATTCGACAACAATACGCAAGGACTGGCAAATTATAGTCACATGTTTAAGTTTGTGGTGATTTCCCTGAAACAGAAAGAACTACACATGAAATTCCATGAAGACCAGTAGCTGTGAATTTGAAGTCCATGTGTTGCAAGGCAGCCTTATACACATATGAAAAAAGGGTCATCGATCATTTAAAATTTATAGATAATTTGCGTTCAAAAGAGAAAAAAAACAAGCCAACAAAAATAAACACAGTTACTCCCTGCACGATAACTTTGCTGTATTGAGCAATAATATGTACGGTCGCAGTACTTACTATTGTTTAGGCTATTTACAGTATGTAGATCATGAGTATACACTTATATACAACATCCCGCCGCAAAGGAGGAGAATGCCTATAGCGGTACTGTGAACCTCACAATCAATGCAGTCGACAATTATGGCTTCAACAGCATCAGTTGAGGAATCAAAGCCAAGATGGTTCCTTAAAGTTGTATTCATAATAGTGAATGAAGTGTCTGGCATCCGCAGGCCTAAAAGCGGCATCTATACCCAGGGCTATATATATGATTTCTAGCCCAAATGTTGGTATTTTTCAATTTGTTATTCTCCCATTTTACTGTTTGGATTCATAGGCTTACCTGTCTTATTCAAGGACCTCACAAGTCAAAATAATTTTTAGATTCTACAAGTATTTATAGAAGTCATTTAAGGTTCTAAGAGAGTGGCTTTAAAGAGCATAGAGGACAACTTCAAAAATGCTTGTGTAACCTGAAGGCCTGCCCAATCATTCATGACCACCCTAAAATAAGAATAATAATAAAAGACAATTGAATGGTACACAAACGACTGAAAGCCATATAATGTTTCTGCTTTATAGGATGAATATTTTCTCTGCTGTGGAACCATTGACATTCTGAATAAATCTCATTTAAGATGTATACATGGAAATCAAATATGTTTATATATATATATATATATATATATATATATATATATATATATATATATATATATATATTTATATATATATATATGTATATATATAAGGCAATGGTTAGAGTAATAATAAATGACAATTAAGTGGCAATATCGTACTTCAAAAATCAGTCCAAGTTGAAAAGTGTCAAAATCTTGGCAGGACCATCAACATGAACATAACCAGATATGCCAGGAAGACATGAATACGTACCAAGCCGTATATTGTTGTCTGAATATCTAAAGATAATAAGATGTCATGTTGACAACGTAAATAATGTCATGAACAAATGAAGCAGAGATCAGATTAAAACAATGCTAGAGAACCTGCACCGACAATCAGAGTGAAGAAAACCATCCATAATCAAAACACTTCAGTCATCAAAGAAGCAATGTTGAAATCCAAAAGTTCAAGGTAGACATACCAACAACGTTATGATATTTATATAAATATGTGAATAAATATGAAATCCAGTATTGGGTTAACATGTGTATCCTCACTTGAAATACCACCAAATAGTTCAGAAATAAACATTGCCCACATTAATAAGTAGTCGTTTGGAACCTCATCTTTTAAGAAATATTTTGCCTCATACTGCCTTTGTATAAAATAAATTCACTTAATTTTCATAGTGCTTCAAATCTACCTGATAACTACATGACAAATTTTCATTTTTATCCAAAACTTTATTTTGACTATTTTAATATCACTTCCGAATTTTGCCACTTAGCACGTTGGTTTTTTTTTTTTTTTTTGAAATAGAAGTAAATGATGGGAGTTAAAGTTGCCAAGATTGATGCATCGCTGGCAAAGAAAATTAACCTTGACATATAGACACCATCAACTGGCCCATGTAAAATATGGCAATCCATACAAGGATAAAATACTGTGTTATATTCAATCTCATCAGGTTTGCCATATAATTTTAACTTTAATCTGGCATTATCAGTATACATCATAATATCCTGATATGAACATTTCATGTCATTTTCTCCAGTTTTATTTCATTCCAAATTTTCAGGGTATACTTGGCAAATGTATCTTAAGTATTTATTGCAGATATGTCATAGGCTATAAAATAACTAACTGTCAACATAAAACATTCATCATGCAATTTCGTCTCATTTGAGAGCTTTACCGATACCTTAATGTCGAATAATTATAAGTTGGCCACAAGAGTTTAACAATCAACACGCTTTGGAATACCATTTAGTCGTCGAAATTTGGGGTCTATAAAATTGACATTTATTTTATTAAGTTGAACAAATTGACAAACTGATCATATTCAAATGAAGGCTACCAGCCCCTTACATTATTATCCAAATGTGCAACTTCTAAAGACAAGATCTTAATTGTAAGTGGATCTCCTCATACGTTTCATCTATAAGTGTCTTGATACACTCTTTCACATCAGAATGAAAAATAGTTGTGGATCAAATGGAGACGTTTCAAGAAGGAATCTGACAATGTTGAAAATGACATTGGATACACCTATTAAATCTTGGGTCGATAATGCAACTGCAGTTCTTTCATTTTGTATGCATGAGTGTGCAGGGGTGCATGTATATGGTGCATTAGTGAGTATGTTCCACTTCGAGCCAGCAACACATCTTCAGTTTTTTTGTTTTCCCTACTAACTTTCTGCCTTGGATGTGTTTCTAGTACATGCATATACATAGGTGGAAAAGACTGGGGCAGTACGATGCTTTAAAATGTCGATGTTTGAACATTTGTTTTCCCTTTTTTTTTTAAATTCTATGGAACACATGAACTTGGATGGGTATGTGGTGAGAGTATTACAGAGACATCAGGGACGTAGGAGGCAAAAAAGAAAAAAAATCCCATCCGTGTCAGGTTCACAAGTCTTGCAAGACAGTGATCCCCATCTGTGGCAGCTTCATAAGTCTTGATCCTTAAACCTGGCACTTTCGGTCAGTCAAGTGCTAACGGCAGCAGTGTAGTGCAGTATAGCATAACATTGGTAGACAAGAAGTTGACCAATTGGTGAAAGACACATTGAAAGACATGGATATTGCTAATTGTCATATACTGAGAAAGTAAGGTGCTGAGTTGACCTCGGCGGAGAACAAAGTTACGGAGGTTGAGCCTCTCATTGAGTCACTTTGACTTCAGAATAACATGAACGTGCAATATAGTCAGCGGATGACTTTCTGGTGTCATGGCTTAGCCCCTGTAGAAATTGACTAGGATGTTACCACCCCCAAAAGGCGTTTTATCCTGATAAACTGGGATATTTTTGATTTGACAATATGCAATGTTGCCACATCGTTGCAAAAAATAAGTCTCGACTTGACCAATCAATACCAGATCATCAAGATACAAGATAAAGCCAGGATTTTCGAAACAAAGTGTAAACTAAAGGGAGCCGACATGCTAATCATTGAAGATCTGACCAAATACTGATGCATGGCTGCATGTAGGACAAGGGGCTTGAAGCAATCAGATCAAATCATGGACACCTGGACCTATGATGAGAAAGTCATGGTTAAACTTAATGCACAACGCAAATCCAGGGTGCATGTGATCAATATAAAAAAGACGTATTGTGCTATGAGTGCCTTGGATGCAAACGTCAAAAAAATACCCATCTCGATTATTCACATGTCATATATTGTCTTCACATTTTAATATGGAACAATTTTATATTGTATGTGCTGGAGCAAATATTTGGCTTTGCTCTATTCTGTTCTCATACCGTTTTCAACGCATACATACTACAGAATAATGGTAGTTAGACTTCCCATTAATAATATGGTGACGAGCAGAGTTTGTATGTGCCTGTTAAATTGATACTAAATATCATTTGACGGACGCATGTCACTGATTTGATCATAGTGGCACTCACACGTTCTTCAAAACTGACATGTTATTTGTTCTAAATGGTAACACATATGTCTGCATGACACATCAACTGTATTTTATATTATACTTTTTTTTATTCTTTTATGTTGGCCTTTTTGTAAATTGGAATCAATTTATAATGCTTCATGTCCAATACACGGTTGAAACATTTCACTTCATTGTAATCATGAAAATGTATACTGTTCTGCAAAATGTTGATGATACACTGACACTGCTGGCAAGTTTGCTACTGCTACTCTCAGGTGATGCCCGTGCTATTTCCAAGGCAAAAACCAAGTACTCATAACAGTATCTCCTTATAGCATTGCATATGCAGTCTCTTCTTGGACATATTACAGTGAAAACATCTTTGGCACACTGCTGTGGTATAGTTGCTTTAGCACAAACGTTTTGATAAAGTTATCGTCAAGATGGTGATTATACCTTGCCTGGTTTTTATTGTATGTTGTGCTTATACAGGGTGGGTTGGATTGGAAGAGAAGTTGCCGAATGTCCAATGTACCATCTTTCAACATGCATAAGCCTGCAAAAACATTCCCGTATTGGACGTATGCAAGCCAAATTTCAATGGCATAATTTCTAATTGTTGTTGTACATAAATCACCAAAAGCTTGCGAGTGGCACCTCTACTGAAAAGATATTCATATCGGGTGATCTCATTGCTGACCCATCGACAAATAATGGCAGGGCATTTAATAATTTTTGCAGTTATAATCTTCTGACTTTATATGCACGACCCAGAAGTGTACAGAAGTGCGAGTTGTAGTATATGACACCATGAAGGTATTTGGTGTGTGTCATCCTGCCTTATTGCAAAAGCTGAGAAGTTAAGTATTTGGTTGCCACTTAGATTAATTCAGTAACCACCTTAACAACCATAAACAGAAAGTTGTGTTGCACGAATAGCCTTCTAATATAGCTAAAATCGAAGCATGGGTCCCTCAGAGTTCCGTCCATAGGGCCTTGTTATTTCTTGTTTATTTTAATATTCTAGACTATCTTGTACCCGTAAATATAAGACTTTATAAAAAAGATACAACTTTGTAAATCACTGTCAACAACCCCACCGAATCTATCGCCACCGTAAACGAAACATGAGTGCAAACACGTCAAAAGTGCCTGAAGCAATGGTTTGCCACGTCCAACGCTGTAGCAAAACTCCAAAACTAAGCTTCGAAACAAAATTACCGACGATTACTGAGAAACGACGATCTGCCGCAGGATGCCGCTGCTATGCTTAAAGGCACCACACACCGAGATATATTATAGTAGAAAGACCTTGTGCATATTTTCAGTGACGATTGGTCATAGTAAACTCATATACGTTTGACAGGTAAAGCAGGGAAATACGTTGAATGTATGGGGCATTTGCATCACAGGCTCAGCAGACCATATTACATTTGATTTACTGTATCTGCACTTGGCTTATTTTACGGTATGGGGATGTTAAGCTGGGAGGGTGCACGCATTTTGCTTAATGCAGACTTTAAGAGTACTCAACAGCAGCAGCCTGGACAGTAACGAGAGTTACTTGTTGAAAAAGGTGACGCAATCGTTTACAACAAAACTCCATGTACGATGAGCAGCAAGCCAATTGAACCTTGATAAGCATACACTTGGTATATCAAGCTTTCCTGCTTGTGGGAAGTGACCCCACAAAAAGGAATATTTTTTCACTACTTTTTCATGTACGGTTAATACATTGTAGCGCTTACATATATATAAGTATGGCTACTTTCTGCTTACCAGACAAGAGCTTTCGGAAGTTCAAGCCATTCAAAAGGCAAAAAAAAATCTTATTATTTTTTCTTAAGTAAACAGATATAAGTGGGGATAATATGTGATCTACCTGAGCCGGCGTACAAGCTTTGCTAATATATCTTGAGCCAGCAAATACGTATAACAAGTGCTGGTGTGTCGAAACTGACAGGCTATTAAAATAGGAAAGCAGAGAAACTCCTATCCATTTCTAACCCTATATCGTGTTGCACAATTATTTTCATTTATGTTTGCCTCTGGACTGTAAGTATGGAGGTATGCATAAATTATTGCAAGGTTAACAAAAAAAGCCAATTCGTTTGATCTCATTTTCTATTGGCAATATTACTGCCTATGAAGTAACCTTGGAGCAAAATTAGAAGTGCAGTGTCAAGAAAACTACCAAATGTTGGAGGCAAGCCAGCCACTACAGCCCACTTAAAATCTATCTCTATAAGGTTTAATTTGCTGGTCCAAGACCTAAACAAGCATCATTGTGTTTTGAATATGACAATACTTACTAACACACATGTACCCAAATGATCATTTAATATTTCCAAATAATATTGTTTTGCACTTTGATACATATTACACGGTTAACCTTCTTACCTGTGTTTCTTTGTGCATGTTTTATCACTGTCACGCCTTGTACTTCATTCATTGTCCGAATGTATATTTTCTTGTATTTGTACTTCTGGATGTCATTGTCATTTTCGCCAAGGGGTTTATATAGGCAGTGCCTGTCCCCAATTTCCTTCTGAAAACAAAATGTGTTTACACGGTATATACTAGATGCCGGATGTACCATTTTTTGCTGTTTGAATGTTTAATTAATCTTTCAAGATATCTGGACATTTTTGATACTGTGTGTTATCTCACGAATATGTGCACAAATGAATGTAACAGGAAATCGTGCCAGAACACCAAGATCACATCCCCTTGAATTGTGTCATAATTGTCAATTGAACTTCCACGACAGTACTTAATTCATACAACCAACAATAGCTTTCACCTTGTGATGTACATGTTAGACTTATAATTTATATATAAATTTGGAGAATGCTAGCGCTATCAGAATCCCTTAAATCTGACATGAACTTCTGGTGGGTTCATCTGTACTTTTCCGTACCTTCATCAATTGTGTGTCATTTCAGAAATACGGGCAAAAAATAATATCAGTAGCGCAATGTATTCCAGTCAAATGTGTGTCACTTCTGAAATAGCTGAAAAAAAGAACAATACCAGTAGCCTTTTTTATGACAGGTAACAAAAGTGTTGAGGAAAGGGTCACTCTGCGGACCTCAATTCGAATATATAAGTACTGAAAAAAATAATAATAAGACCTCTCACCTCAAGGCCTGCTCCATATGTTTTTTAAATATGATCAAAATTTAATGGGCCTAAGTTAATGTTGTAGGCCAATATAAATATTAGCGCAACGTGACTCTGATACAAGCCGACCCATACTGTACATTATGGGTTACATAGACGAAGGTATATGCTTGTTCTGGTGTATTGTAATGGCCTATAATGTTCAGTTCGAGTTTGGAAATAATGATGATACTCATATATTCATAATTCATGTTTCAGGGTTTTTTCTACTAGTAACATTATGCCTATGCATGTATAAGCCATGTCTACTTCAGTACACAGTGCCTGAGTATATTTAAATTCACGATATGTAATACGGATGGAGTATGTGTGTGTGGGGGGAGGGGTGTAGAGGTCACGAGAGCATCTCCTCTCATTAGGTCTTGTTTAATTTTTCCACCATTCTCTGACACACATTTCGATCTACCAGTAATATGACAGACAGCAGCCTGTAATTTTTACTTGTAAAGGCACAGGAAATAAAAGTGAATTAGCAAACGAATGGAAATCTACAACCCTGGGGCAAGCATAGCCCCTCCCATACTTAAATTGTAGAGTAGTAATATTTATCCCCGACATACATATGTCTTCTAGTGCCCTCTCTGGCAAGATTTTAACAACCATATACATTGAACTCATTATATATATATATATATATATATATATATATATATATATATATATGTGTGTGTGTGTGTGTGTGTGTGTGTGTATGTATATATATATATACATATATATATATATATATATATATATATATATATATATATATATATATATATATATATATATCGATTGACAAGGCACTCTGCCCGATCGTCCATTTTCTGCAAATTTCCTAAATCCATTAAGTTCTTAATTAGAATATAACGCGATGTACGGCCACAAATTGTAATTTAAATAGCACGAAAGCAGCCAGATTGCACCCAGTGAGTTGTTTACAATAACCTTCAGTTTGAGAAAGATAGCCTTTACGGTTTGTACACATTTTAATTGTTTTTAATATATAGATACATACAAGGATGTATACATACATACACACAGACATACATGTGACAGGTTGTAGAAATGCAAGAAAGTCAGATTTTAAAAGTAAATGTAATATTTTCCCCATATTGAGTTGCTGTTCATTGCTGACAACAGTTGTGTCCTTTCTTTTTCTTTGTTTTTTTTGGGGGGGGGTGTATGGGAGGGGGGCTTTCAGTGGACTTGACGAAAAACAGGTTGTTACCTATTATGTGTGTCAGATGATTGGATATTATCCTTGTACGTGGTATTACAATTTTGCTACAGTTTAAATTGAGGCATTTATCTTGTAGAATAGTCCTGCGATTCTCAAACCATTGAAATTACGACAGCAGCATAATTTTGTCCTATAAAAAACGACTGTGACTAACATCCTATGTGCCAAGACAATTGTCTTTACATCCATGTTAATCTTTCACATTCGGAAATGGTGTTTGTTTTTGTATTAACCCCGAACAACACATTGATCTTTACGGAGCTCAAAAAATGCAAAGTTCATTTCAGCAAAGAGGACTATCATTAGGATGTAGATCTCGACTACGTATGTATCAGCTGCCATGTCACACTACAAAATGACACCCTAAGCTCAGAGAAAAGTCAGTCGCCGTATAACAGTGAACACGGCTGAAAAACTGTGTAAACCTGTAACCGTGCCATGATGAACAATTACCTGTCCCCTGACATCGGTCAACTTGAACAAAGAGATGTCAAACTACAAAAAAAACTTCATATACCTATAGAGTTTAAAAGAAAACAAAGAGATAGGTGTACTGAAAACTAGAAAAAAAGCTAGACAGGGTAACAATGCGAGTGTGTCTAGCGACATGCAGTATCAAGGTATTTGAAGAAAGTTAAAGGAGCTTGAGACTCTTTTCAAGCCTGCATCAAATCGAACTAAAACAAGTTTTGTTAAGCTAGAGGGAGCTCAAGCCACCTTGAAAAACAGTTCAAATATTACGTGAAGAAATAAAACTAACAGCTGGCGATAAAGAAGGCATTGACGAGTCTGATCTAGGCATCACAGTGACAGATGTCCATGTACCAGTGCAAACTCGTTTCTCTTTACTATCTGACATATCATGAACCACATCAAGAAGCATCACACGATTCCAACTCGCAAAATGCGACGTCCGATACCAATGCATTAGCACCGTCACCTGAGAACCCAGGTAAGATCAATACACCCATGCAACAAAGTCACATGGAGAACATAAGCCTAACAACACACAAAATGTCTCCAATACAACAGATGAGACTCCAATCCGTACAGAGGCGAACAAAGACCTTGATATTGACAAGCTCATTGTAGGCACTTCACTTGTAAAACGTCTGCAAAAAAGAAGATATGAAAGCATAAAAGGTGCCGCATTCAAGCGCATGAGGACAAAACTCTGTTAGGTGCTGTGTAGATTATCTTCGTTACTGCAAGCTTTACCCAAAGTGTTTATTGCCAGAGATTGGATTTAATAATTTACTTACTTCAAAGGAACGCGAATGTATAAGGCAAAAAAAAAAAAAATGGAAGATCTAATATCCTCGGCAAAGGCGAAATTTGGCAAAGCGGATATATATGCGAGTCCAAATTGTTTTCCAGGTCACTAGGGAATACGGGTACAACTAGGGTATTCAATAGGAGTGTTCTTTTTATTAGCCAGTGGCTGCACAGACTAGGTATCTGCACAATTATCGGAAAACATCGTTTCCTAACGGGTAACCACAATATGTTTGTGAATGATGGAATTCATACTTTTTTATGGAATGGAACTGCTCTTCTGGTAAGAAATTATAATCATATTCTCAATGCTGTTGTCCAAATACAAATATTCAAGGAATATGGCCGGAAGGACCCAGACACTGTGGGATACCTTTCAACAAACAAACTGAGTGTCCATAACCCAACTCTACAACCCAGAGTAAGGACAAGCGAAGATAACACAGGGAAAGCAGGACAGCTTATGATGGGCACCAGCGACCTCATTACGGGAGTTCACGCAACTTGGAAGGGATTTTTACGACGCAAGAAATTAAGTCCTTTGACTGAAATACCAAGTGGCTCTTGCACAGCATCACAAATAGCGAAAGACATTTGTATTGGTGACATTTACCATGATGACACTTATCAAAAGAGAGCCAGAAGATAGTCATACAAGGACAATTACCCCAGATCCAGTGACCCTTAATCTGGCCATTATTGTAGAAACACCATAATTTTAATGAAACTAATGGAGACTGTCACCTTGGTTTGGGAAAAAAAACACTTCGGTGGGGAAACTACGGGAGATGAACAAGAACCAACGTGTAAAAATGACATTTAAGAGCGATGTTGACCACATTATGAACATGTAGGATCTGTGAGGCTTGACAATCATATTATAAAAATATTTTGGCAGTTTCTGTAGCTTGGGCCAAGGATTTCTGGGGCTGGGGGTGGGGGACCTGGGAGATAACCAACATTGACAGGTTGAAACATCTCAGAACGATATTGACTATACTACGAACATGTAATATCATTGTCAGAAGCATCATTTTTTTATGACTGCAACTTATATTAGAAAATTAGTCACCAACAATTTATTTACCTCATATTCATCACAATTTGTTTGTGTACGAGTTATATACTTCAACATCGGGTTATTTGGTAGTATGCGGTATTGATACCTACCCACTTATTTAGCATGAGTTACCTAGTTCTGATAGTGAGCTGATCCTATATAGAATTATGAACAACCCTTATCTAGTGGTTACGTACCGACATATTTTACGTCTGCGAATTCCAGTTTTCGTGAACTGAGTGTAGATTTGTATACAAATTATTGTTTGATCCCAGTAAAATGACCTCTACATGGAGTCACTCGAAACCAGTGAAGTCCAAGTCACTCCATGGTGAGCGAGCCCTGGCAGCCAACATCTTCAACAAGAGGAGGTGTGAAAAGTATACACCCATATATTTTACATGGATTGCAAAGCAGGCCAAGACTATGTTAATCACTCTGCACGGCACAGATGGTGGCGTATACTGTCCTACCTACTTGCTTGGTGTAGGAAACCTAAGGACTTGGAGAATACCATCGTGCACAGTCAATTTGTGTGAAATAGTGTACCATATCGCAACTTTTGACCTCACGATGATCATAGCAACCGTCATGTCTTTTAGTCCTGCCATTACTGCGAACAGTGCTCAATTCTGGTGGGACTCAATCTGTGTACAAAAGCAGCTACACCAAGGTTTAGAAATCGTTACAGACACTATGTTCATGTTTCTGGGAAACGGCAAATATCAAATCCACGTTTGCTGTATTGAAAACCCTGGGCATAGGCACAGCACTAGGTCTAAGCCAGGCAACAATGTCCTTTGTTGATCCCACAGCATTGTGGACGATTTGGCCTTGTATATGTACAGAGCTGTTCAGAATTTAATTTGAATTTTTTTTATTTTGTCTTTCTTTCATGTCCTCACTTGCGATGATGATTAGCAAATTAATAGTATGAGCACCACGTGCTGCCGATCAACTCCCAGGATTCTGTCATTACTTTAAGTCTCTCTTCATGGATCATTCATTCACACAACTTTGATTTAGTTGAGAAACATTAATACCATCATCCATATACATAAAATATTTGTCATTAAAACACTCGGAACAAACTTAGAGATGTCTGATACTGAAAGTCATAAGCAACTCTGGGGTTGGTGTACCTTTTCCTTTTTCTTCTTCCTGTGCTTAATGGTTATAAATTTCCACATGGACACGCTATTTGGTGAATATAGCGCAAATTTTGAGGACTCGTGCTACGACAAGATGCATGGCCTAGGCCTGGTGCAGGCGCATATATATATATATATACATATATATATATATATATATATATATATATATATATATATATATATATATATATATAAATATATATATATATACACATACATTTGTGTATATATATACACACATATATGTATATGTGTATATATTTATATATATATATATAAATATATACACACATATACATATATGTGTATATATATACACAAATGTATGTATATATATATATGTGTGTATATATATATATATATATATATATATGCGCCTGCACCAGGCCTAGGCCATGCATCTTGTATATATATATATATATATATATATATATATATATATATATATTGTATTTGCCCACATATCATGCCCGCAACTCTCTGTATTGGCTCGGCCGTTGGAATGGATGGTGCAACGTGTTGTCAAGGGCCGATACATAGTGCCAAGGGTATCATACATAAAAATCCATGTGGTTGTAATCCAATGATATTACATAAGCCTCCTTGGTCATCATCTTTGTCCAAAGATAACTACCGGTAGTTGCATAACAATGGTCTAGCCATGTCCAATAGTCTCCAGGTTGACTAGGAGGGGGTCATAAAGGATATACCTGGGAGTTATACCACACTCGTCTCAAGCTAGCAGAGTTTTCAAATTGGAAAATTGACGCAGCGCCTAAATTATGCTAATGCATGATTCAGATTCAGATTCAGATCAATTTATTCGACATAAAGTAAGATACATTGTAATCAGTAGTTGGTAATAACAATAACGAAAATTCTGTAACTGCAGGTTAAGTTGAACATACAAAATATTACCATACATACATCAAGATAGTCAGGATGACCCAGCTAAGGATGAGGAAACATCCGCTATCGCTTGGGCCACCTAAAATAAATCTACGTGGCAAGTTATACACCTGATTTCAATAGAATGTTACATGTGTACAGTCATTGCATTGAAGAAAATTAAAATAACTTTGACATTGGCATAGTGCAGTTCTTACAAGCAGATTATAGACAGTTATTGCAGACAAAGCAATTAGAAATTGAGCAGGTTTCAGAATATTGATTTATATAAAATGTTTTGGCATATCGAGAAAAACCATAATACGAATGTGTGTGAATTTTATCTGTTATGTTAAGGGGCGAATCGAAAAGCAATTTGGGGATAGAGTGTCGAATGCACTTTTCTGTGGAGGCATACTGGGGTATAGCATAGCGGGGGATATGACGATGTCTGGTAGGATAATTATGGGTAATTTGTAAAGCAGAAAACATGTCATTGAAGTATCCGGGTAATTCGTTTTTAGTATATCGATAAAAGAATTTCAGAGACTTAAGTTTGTGAAGATCTGGGGCTTTTAATAACTTTAGTTCTTTAAATAGTGGGTCAGTATGCGCATTATAACCTGCAGAACATATCAAACGGATGGCAGATTTTTGTAATTTAAGAATACGACCACAATCATAACCCCAAGCGAGTATTGAATAATTGATGTGTGGTAAAAACAGGGAATTATATATTAAAAGTAGGGTATTCTTAGGAAGAAAGTGGTGTAGTCTTTTAAGTATTCCAGTTGTGCGAGCAGTTTTGTTTGCAATTTTATTTAAATGAGCATTCCAGCTTAATTTGTCATTAATTATTAATCCAAGGAAATCAAATTCATTTGTCCTTTCTAGTCGGGTACCAACCATTTCTAGATCGAAGTTAAGGTTCAACTTCCTTTGAGGAAAAGAGAATAACATATATTTGGTTTTAGATACGTTAAGTGATAATTTGTTTGCTGCAAGCCAGCTATGCACCTTTTTAAGTTCGGAATTAATGGTATCTGAAAAGTTGTTAATGTTTGCTTGAGCTCTGAAATTGAGAGTAGAAACTGAGTTGATAAGAGTGGTGTCATCAGCATACAGAATAGATTCAAAATTGGGGACAGCTAAATAAAGGTCATTAATATATATTATGAAAAGAAGTGGCCCAAGGATGGAACCTTGAGGTACACCAGTTGTGATAGGTAATGGTTTGGAAGAGTGATCATCGAACTGAACATATTGAGATCTATTTGTCAGATAACTTCTAAACCAATTTAATGGTGTCCCAGAGATACCATAATACTTCAATTTGTGTAAAAGGATATTGTGATCTAAAGTATCAAATGCTTTGGATAAATCTAAAAATATTGCAAGAGGTGTTTCTCCAGAATCAAGAATTTTATATAATCTATCAATGAATTCCAATATGGCAGTTTCAGTACTATGAAGTTTTTTGAAGCCATGTTGACTTCTGTAGAAAATATTATGTAGCACAAAATAATCATAGAGTTGACAATAGACAACTTTTTCAAAAACTTTAGAAAGAACAGGAAGCAGAGAAATGGGCCTATAGTTATTAAGAACCTTCTCGTCATCTTTTTTATAAATGGGTATCACCTTTGCTTTTTTTAATTTATCTGGGAAAATGCCAGTGTTGAGAGATTGGTTTATTATAAGAGATAGAGGTTTAGCTAATGACGACTTTATATTTTTAATGAGTCGCATCGAAAGTTTGTCATGTCCAGTGCTTGATTTAGATTTAAAATTATTTATAATTATTTCAACCTCAGCTGGAGAAGTATTACTGAAAGAGAAACTACCTTCCAATTGTTGGTTTAAGTATGTGCTAAAGTGAGGTAAATGTCTTTGGTCTATTTTGGCAGCCAAATCAGGGCCAATGCTAGTGAAAAAAAAAGTTAAATCTTTCGGCTATTTCTTTTTTGTTTGATTCCTTTTTGCTTTCGATGATAAAAAAAGATGGGAAGTCTTTTTTCTTTTTATTTACATTTAATATTGTCTTAATAACATCCCAGGTCTTTTTTGTGTCATTTTTGAAATTTTCAAATTGGGAATGATAATAAGATCGTTTCTGTTGTTTGATTGATTTGTCAAGTATATTATTGTAAGTTTTAAGATTTTGTTTCAGTGTCAGATATTGTGGGGAATCAGGAAAGCTACTTTTCAATTTTTTATAAAGATTATCGCGAAATATTATGATTTCAGGATTCCATTTGTCACCCAAGGAGATTTTTTGTGTTTATATTTGTTAAAACGGACAGTTTTTGTAGGGAGATGTTTATTTTTACGCTGACAAATTATGTTTTCAAGTTTCGCATAGTTTGGGTTAGGATCAAGACTTAGGTCATCATCTAGGGCCTGCATATAGTCTGAGCTTTCCATCTCTTTTATAAAATTTTGAACAGATACAGGGTCTCTGGTTTCAATTTGAAGATATTTTGGTGGCGCTTGTAAATTTAATTTCTGGTCTAAACATGTGAAATAGGGTAGGTGGTCAGATAAATTAGTGAATATAATGCCCGATAAACATACCTTGTTGCTACATGCTAAATTGCAAAAGACATTGTCAATTAGAGTTGCATTCCTTTCGGAAAATCGGGTAGGTAAAGTTATTTTAGGCCAAAAGTCATTTTTCATCATTTCATTTAGAAAGTCTGAGTATTTCTCTCTCGTGTTTAGTTTTAAAAGGTCAATATTGAAGTCACCCAGAAATAGTTTGTCAGATCGCTCCTGAGACAAAGTAGCTAAAATAGGTGTTAAATCACTAATAAATGATTCAATGTCTTCATTTCTGTCGCGAGGAGGCCTATATATATTACAAATTGTGATTTTTTGCCGCAAACCATTTCCAGATATGTCAATGAACTGACCTTCCCACAAAGTGTTTGGGGTGTACAAATCTCTAATAACATATTGAAAGTTTTGATGTAAATAGATTAATAGTCCGCCATGCGAACTACAAGTGGCGCGAAGGGGAATAGATACATAGTTATCAAGTTCATAGAGACTGGTATCAGGTTGCATACCTTCTAGCCAGGTCTCCTGCAAACAGATAGCACCAAATTCAATATTTTCATTCCGTAGCTCATCCAATAATAACTTCAGTTTGTCAAATTTTGCATTTAAACACTGAATGTTTAAACCTAAGACAGATAATTGTTTTGAAATTGGTCTCATGTAGCCAGGAAGATTATTAACATCAATATAAGGAGAATCTGAAGCGATTGAAATCGCATGTTCGAGTTCATCGGGATTGTCAATTAGGTTGTTTAAATTATTCCTTGTGACACCACCAAAATTTTGAAGAATGTTACTTACTAGAGTTTCTGCACTCATAATGTACAGTCTTCAGTGTATATTTACAACAGGAGTAAATTACCGTCATGGAATATGAAATATCAACACAATAAGTAAGTACCGGCATTTGTTCAATGCATACACTGTTTGAAAACATAATTATTATGTGAATGAAACAATATTGATAATTATTCATAACTAAAATGAATATTCCACATAAGATAAAGCCATATGGCAAAATTGATATCATCTGTGAACTGTAAATAACTACATATACATTCATTTGTCTAAAGTAAACATTGTCATATAGTTGTGGAGCAGATAATATGATAAAAGGATCTGAAAATCTGAAAAGCACAAATTGAAACGTCATAAGTATTCAATGGGTTGTGGAGAGTTTTCCACAAAAAGAAAGAATGCCCATGTTCAAATAAAGAAGAAAAAGGACAGCAACCAACTGCAAAAGTTGCTTACCATGGGGAAACATCTTAGTAAGTGTCCCAGAGTGTGTCTCAAAATAAAGTTGAGGGGCAGGGATGCATGACATTGCCCAAGTCGCATCCTTGCTAGCACAAAACAACAATATGTATATATATACGATATAGGTATATCTAATAGAAATTATGTTCATTCAGACATAAGCCACCTAGCCTTAATATAAAGATATTAGATACATAGGCATAGCCTTGCTAACACCAAAAAACAACAATATGTGTATTCATAATGAAAATTATGGTCATTAAAACATAAACCACATAGCCTTTGAATTAAAACAATAGCCGAAAAGCCCTATCATCCCTTTATCATTCACTTAGAGAGGATAGGAAGATTATTTCGCTGAAGTATTATGATAATAATTATAAACATAACTGATCCAACGAGACCAGTGTCCACACTTCTGGGCCATCTGACTACAGTACTGTGTACCCATATACAAATATCGAATATTCATTATTCAGAGCACCAAATCAGGATACATTTGGCTGATATTGGTCTCTTTGCTCACAAGATTACTTGATTGCTGAGTTATAAAACTTTGATCCATTTGCAAATCCAAAGCAATATTTGGCTAAAGTCAAATAAGATTTGGTCATTGAAAAGTAGTTACGAAACCGCATAGTGGTGACTCGTGCTTAGTGTGAATTATCTTGCTATCGAATATATAATTAAAATTAATGATTTGTGGCCATCTTTCTCATGACAATTTATTTCAGAAAACGTTACCGTTTTTTTTGTTTCAACGTCTTGGCGTATAAATATAGGGTAATTTTTGCTCAGAGAAAAGCATAGGAGCAACCCCCAGCCCCTATACTATGGGCCGGTAGAACCTGGCGTCATGATTCAATACAAATTTACATATATGACACAATCAACTCAATCTGCTACTAAACTTCAAATTTCATACTGAGTTACATGCAAAATACACTGCAAGTGCATCTGTATCCATAAATGTTGTAAAAATATATCCCGAACACCAGAGGTATGTGTTATAAATGAACCATCAAAATAATGAGTTTAAATAGGAAAAATAGACCTTATTTTAGATACCCAGTCAAAGCATTATCTATATAGAATTAGGTTTCCATGGATAATTTAAAGCAAAACTCAATTTGTAATGCAGCTACACAAGAACAGTTTCATAGATGCGCCCATATGCCACCTGCCAAAGTACTTCAGTAGTATTCTTTGATCCTGCATACTTCACGCAAGTGTAGTCTTAATCACCCATTTTTGAGATTGTTTTAGTATATAAATTAACCCGGCCAACTTGAAGAATAATTTAACACAATGTGAAAATACGTAGGTCTATTTGTGCCTTCTCTGACAATAACGTAACAACCATATACATTGTAGTCTTTTTAGATAGTGCAATGTATATATATATATATATATATACTTTATCCAATTCGCCTTGTTTGCAATATTTCTATATCTATTCAACAATCACCAAGTTAGACTTTTACGTCTTCAGTGAAATACGGACAACATAAATAGTTCTTCTAGATTTCCACCTACAAAACGTGTAATTGACATCGAAAGAAAGCAAGCAGACGGCATCATTCCTGTATGATATCTATAATGCCCTTGAATGGGGGAAGGTAGTCGTAGGGGCTCTGTTTATATGTCATATGCTTTTAATCCTTTTGGATAGATCTTGAAATTCTGCTTTTTGCCCTTTGTAACTTTGCTGTCATTGTTGGATAGAAATTTGTGAATATGGGTCATTATTTCTAAACATTGCTGTACAGGGGATTGCCTACAATGTCGCAATTTGGATGTGCAGATTCAAACGTGCAGTTGATGTACAGATAGTCCCAGGTACCCAACTACTGCAAGGGGGTAATCCTCTCTTTTGCTATGCAAAGAGGCCTGTTCTGTGTCACTATTATTGCTGCATATAAATGGCTTAACGGAACGCGATATTACGATATACACTAAGAATAACAGCATCCAGAAATTGTTTATAATTACAGTTTCGCCTGAAAAAACTAAGTACATAACTCTTCAGAAATTCACCTTTGTGGCAACTTCACCTTATATGTTTCCAAATGCATTGTTCTATTTCTATCGAAAAGAAACAAGGAGGACCACCTGTCCTTTTCTCTAAGAAGAGGGTAGATGGGCCCAAGATTGACACTGCATGGCTTTCATTGCATCTCTCTCTCTCTCTCTCTCTCTCTCTCTCTCTCTCTCTCTCTCTCTCTCTCTCTCTCTCTCTCTCTCTCTCTCTTTCCTGAACAATCCGTAAAAGGTTGCAAAATTCTGAGAAATTGTGTGCTTATTCAAAATGTAGCTGGAGATCAGCAGAGGACAGTTTAATATGTATAGAACGTGAACAGTGTATTTTTGTTTCTACTACCGTCTGCAGTTGCGAGAACATACTGTCAAATATCCATATGGCACATCATTATTCAGATCTTAAAAGCTGATACTTATGCGGATGCATTGAGAAAATAAAAAGAATTGCATTCTTAATTGATTATAGGATTTAAATTATATTCTTCATTTTTAACCAAAGTTAGACATTCACGCGTAGCTTTTGTGCTTCTTTATCAACAGTTATTGTGATCTGTGTTCCCTTTGATGGTAACTATGGCATGCGTACTGTCACATATGGGCCTGGCAATGAGATATTGACAACTAGCACTCAATGGCCAAAGACTTCTATGTCAGGCGAAATTCGAGTCCTTCAAACAACACCAGAAGTGAAGACAAAAGTAATTGGATACACCAAGTGGGTTTGGAGCGAAAAGAGGCGAAAGTGGAACCCTCAAGTGAACTTTACTGCTCTACAATTACTGTTTAAACAAGCTGGAAAACCTATATTAAAGGTGTGCTTTGGGTTTAGGTGTCTTTATGTAAATCAACAAATTATTAATATAGACCGTTATACTGGATTATTTGTATTAAATCCTTCCAGGAAAATAGAATTTGGCATTATAGCGGCACTATGGATGATTCCAATTATACTAGGTATACCAGGTAAGATATCGATTCACTTATCAGCAATGATTACGTCACTGTATAATCTATACTTGCAAAGGTTGAGAGGACCGATTAAAAACCACAAGGTGCTTTTTATGGGTGACTGCCTATCTCAAGTCAGGAGATAAATTTGTTTCTTCACATTGGTATTGAAAGATGGTTGTTGATACTTTGGTAACTCTCGAATTTCTTTGCTGTAATTGTTGGGTTTGAAATTTGTGAATATGAGACATGTTTTTCTACACTATTAGATAAAGACTTCATTGGCTAT
The DNA here is from genome assembly GCA_964020975.1 of Hermodice carunculata. Lineage (NCBI taxonomy): Eukaryota > Metazoa > Annelida > Polychaeta > Eunicida > Amphinomidae > Hermodice > Hermodice carunculata. Next base: position 27,224,773 of record OZ026627.1, read on the forward strand.
GTTGTGCTATGGGCTGTGTTTTCCGACTCGATTGTATAACGGAGGTAGAGTCTGTTTAAATTGTTCCAGACTCATAAATATCACAGAAAAAAATTTAGGCTTATTTTCTTCTCCAAAAAGTGATAGGCCTACAAGGTCTCTTTCTTTTTTAGCAGAAGTGTTTAAATTTGGGTTGTCAGTGGTTAGGCCTATCCATTTTGGAAACACCATAAACTGTAGTCAATGAAGAATATTTCACAAGTTGAGAGGACCTGCCTATCTCAAGTCAGGAGTGAAATTTGTTTCTTCACATCGGTATTGGAAGACAGATGTTGCTACGTTGGTAACTCTGAAATCTCTTTGCTATCATTGTTAAGTTTGAAATTTATGAATATGGGTCATGTTTTTTGAAACTATTTTGTAACAACATTTTTGTGCATATATATGTGTGTGTGTGTGTGTGTGTGTGTGTGTGTGTGTGTGTGTGTGTGTGTGTGTGTGTGTGTGTGTGTGTTGGTGGTTAAACATACACAACTGTGCTTCTGTCCGAAATATATTATGAAAGAATCAACTTAATAATATGAAGCCACTTCGGGGAAAACATCATTTCATTTTCCCCATCTTTTACTGAGAAAAAGGCATTACTGGATATTTCAATGGTAATGTGATCATTCCCATTCTTCCACAGTCTCTAAGTGCAAGTTGAGACACATATTTGAAGCTACACGCTATATTTTGATGGTCAATATATTATTCAATACCCTTGGGCTATAGATTTGTTGGTAACTATCATGAAACCTAATTTAAAAACATAAAGTGGTACTGAATTTCTTAACAGCAATTTCAATCAACCACTTACTTTGATTTGTATTAAAACCAAGACAATTTAAATAAGAGACAATTTACAGAAACTCTGAATGCCTACACTACTATCAATATAAAAAACAATTAGAAAGAATGTCAATAGGATTTTTTTTACTGGGACCAGTGACTAATGGCATCTTTTGCCTGGCAGAAAATGAGAAACGTGCATATCAAATGTGCCATATCCTAGTACTTTAAATACTTGAATAATTCAGTGGGGTAGTTATGTTTGGATGCCATTGCCAACCCAGTCGACCGCCTTTAATACAGAACAAAGTAATATGTGAAATGTGTGTGTATGAGCCAATGCCTGCTACCTAATGAATATTTTCGGGATGAAATAAAGCATCATATAATTATTACCAGATGACGTGCAAGATGGACATATGTTGATGCATTGTGTTCTAAACTCAATTTTGTGTGCGATGTAATCGATATAACGCATACCTTTGCAAAATATGAAGCGTATGTATATATATATATAGGTTCGAGTCCCGCTCGTTCCAAACATAAAATATGTATTTTCGGCATTTCCTTTATGCTGGCGGATTTAAGTCCCCGATCCTGGAAATAAATGCCGACTCAGTACTTATACTGCATAACCGTGTTGATATGGCACTCGCACATAACTACCTCCATTGAACCATTCTTTTTTTAAGAATGGGGATTTGGTCGAGTGGATATGTGCGTTTCCCATTTCAGCTAGGCGACTGGTGCCAAAGGTTGCAGGTTCGAGTCCCGCTCGTTCCAAACATAATATATATATATATATATATATATATATATGTGTGTGTGTGTGTGTGTGTGTGTGTGTGTGTGTGTGTGTGTGTGTGTGTGTGTTATTATTTATTTATTTATTTATTTATTTATTTATTTATTTATGTATGTATGTCTGGGTGTTGGCGTGCCTGCTATTTGAATACTGACTGGTCAGACAGAGGACATTTTGCAATGAATGTCAGAAATCAACAGAAGCAGCTTTTACCAAACCATACTGGCTTTATGGTTTGGAAGTGTACACTGGTTTCATGCCAGTTTGGTTGAATATGAAAATGCTCAGTCGATATGTTTTCATACCCTTAGTACGTTATTTCATTTATTTCACTTTCATTCAATTTATAGGAAACATATTTGTGATAATTGCTGTATTAGCATACAAGTCAATGAAGTCGGCAACAAATATTCTTCTGCTCAACCTTGCCTTTGCAGATTTGCTATGGCTGATCGCGATTGCACCAACACACGTTAGTATGTTAAAATATCTATGGTCGTAAAGACTACATTAATATCATTAAGAGTGGTTGTTGTATGTTGGTATGTTTTTTTGTGTGAATAAAAAAAACATATTTGTATTGTAATATTGCTACTCATGCAAGGTAATTTTTAAATGTCTATTGAAGGTATCTGAAATGTACTATTATCATCAGACCTGTTAGGATAATCATTTGCAGATGACTGATATATGTATATATATATATATATATATATATATATATATATATATATATATATATATATATATATATATATATATATAATATTCAGCAAGGTTAAAATGGCCAATGCTAAGATAATTTCAGATACTCTAAATGTTATTCTTTCAGTTAATAGGACACTACTTTGAAGGTAGCTTTCCCCATACAACCATAACTTGCAGTCTCGTAAATTATCTCAAACATGTGTCCTTTACGGCTTCCTCAATCGGATTAGAAGTAATCAGTTTTGAAAGGCAAGTAGCTTTTATACTTGACATTCGACCACATGATTCCTAGCATTGTACGATATATGGTCAGGGATCCGGAGCTGTTTGTCACATCTCGTTAGCAACATGCTTCACTTGCAAACGTCTCTGTTAGTCCAAATGACAATTGCAGTGCCTTTTGTGTCTGATAGACTTTCATGACGTTATGAGGGTCCATTGGATTAAATAGTAAGCATCGAACCAGTTTTTATATTTATGAATACAACATTTACCATGGAACCTCTCAGCAGAAACACAAAAAATCATTGTTGCAGGATGTCAACTATGCTCTGCGACTGCGCCATTATTAAGGAGGCAATTGTGCCGCATATAATTGAGTGCGAAACTTGTATTTTATTTTTTAATTTTTGATAAACCATGACTGGATCGAGTCATAGTCATATACCTACCTTGCTCATGCCAATGGTAGGTTGCATGGAAAATTGTTTCATGTAAAAACACAGATTTCTCTTGCCATTTTGTAAAGAAAGCGTATTCGTCACAAACGAGCGCAGTGAATGATTTTAAAATATTACTTATGCCATGTTAAATGGAGGGACCACCAAATAACCATCATTAACTTTTACACAGCTATGTTGAATTATATTTATCTGGTGCACTTTTCATTCTTGAGGTCATTTACAGAAAAGAATATTCATATCCTGGCCTTTTCCAGATTTTACGCCATATGTTTTCCATTGAAGACAGCATTTAGATGCACATCGAGAAGGGCATACGCTTTAATTTCTGTGGTGTGGCTATCATCCTTGGTAATATCGCTCCCTGCAGCATTCATTATGGTATGAGCTGCACATTTGAGTAATATTGTTTCATGGTGTTAACAAAAATACCAGCGCTTTCGTCGGTAGAGCTTTTTACTGTAACGATACTGTTGATGTAAATGTGCACTAATATGCACATCTGCATGCATTGCCAATGCAACATTATAGATATTGTATTTGTGTCTTTTTTTTAGAACTACTTCCTAATAGTCATTACCATATTCTGCAGTCCGCACTCTTTTCTCTCCATACGTTAACCTGTCACTGTCCAACCTATATACATATGGGAGTATTATTGTTCATATTGCACACGCTTCTCTGCAGAAATTTTACAGAGGCTGCATTAGCCCAAATAAATTAAAGGGTCTTCATTAGGTAAATACTCCTAGCATGTTTCGGAGCCTGTACCCGTAAATGTCTCTCAGAGTAGCGCCTCCTTGTCTAAACTAGATGTTCAGCATAGACAACCTGCATTATAATGAATTAATATGAACGTGGCAACTGATGAATTAGCTAAATACGTGAAACTTTGCTTATAAATATAGAGCTTCAATATGATTGTAGAATGACTATCAAACCAAACATAACTGTAGAATACTTACCAAACCAAACAAAATCAGTTATGATATAGAGCAAGTTCAAATAAGAATAAATATACACCTGCGTACTGAGTATATATATGATAATCTTCAGGTGGGCCAGTGCCTGAATTGCAGTACGAGGGGAACCACATAAGTACCAAATTTTTGGTTTAATCCTCACCAAAAAAAATAAATAAATAAAAATGTTTTGTGCCTCCCTTTAACTCAGTATCAGATATATACTATACGCACATATATATATATATATATATATTATTTTTTTTGGCGATACAGGGTCGCCATATGTACATATAAGCAAAAAGATGACCAGACTGAGTGAGAACAGTGTTTTATCCCTTTAAACCTATTGTCTGCCTAAGTCTTATATATTATGAACATATGAAACCCCATTGTTGAAGATATATATATATATATATTATACAGATATTGGAAGGCAGGGGGTCCAATATGAAGTTTATGGGATGATGAAACGTGATATTGGGTGACGCGAAGCTGAACCCCAATATAAGATTTCTGAGTCCCGTAAACTTCATATTGGACGACCTGCCATCCAACATCTGTTATATTTTGCAATTTGTATGATTTTCCTTGTATAAATATAGAAGTCTGAAACACTCTTGAGTTAAATCACAAAATTTATTTCCCATTGAAATTTTACACATTTTGCCTGAAGCTAGGGAAAAGCTCCAGTGAACTACATTAGCGTTATGATGTCACGCGCTCACGGGGATTCCCTCGAGCTGTCCAATACAACGATTCAATATAACATTTACAGGGCAGGCACGTGGTACAAATAGAGACAGCTGATTAGCTACCAATAGACTAATGCAGAATATATATCACAGAGCCAATCGACACTTGGCAAAGGCTCTTTGCGTGGACTCCTAACACTCACCGACAGATTTCATATGGCTGGCCAGTCGGTATACCAATTATATATGTATTTATATATATATATATATATATATATATATATATATATATATATATATATATATATATATATATATATATATATATATATATATATATAGATGCAAGAAGGAGGAGGAGTACACTTTGTAGACTTACTGTGTCATTAGCAGAACTCAGAACAGTTTTTTCAATATATGAAATGGGTTACATGAATTTCAACGTTTGTAGTGACAAAGTGGTAATTATGCAATAACCAAGAACTCGTAATTGAACTAAATGATATTAGGATGACCTTGGCTAAGGATTCTATGATCCGCTATCACCAAGGCCACCTTTCGGTAAAATTATAATTAGCAACAACTGGCAAAAATAGTAAGAACAGAGATTAGAAGCTGAAATATACAGGGTAAATATAAAGTCACTTAATTACCACAAACGTAACAGTGTGCAACTGTACAAGTGTCTTTATATTCCTTCACGAAGAAAAGCTTTATGTAGGTTGCGAAACCATTATAAGAATGTGTGAAAAATTTATCTTTGATACAGGGTTGTGTGTTTTTTAAGAGGGTTGGAAGGTAATACCTAATACAATGTTTTGTCGAATTTCTAGAAGGAATAGGAACCTGGCTGTCATTTCTATGTCGAGTGAAATATCGATGAGAAGATATTGTAGCTGCAAATATGTTGTTAAAGTAATCAGGGGTTTTATTTTCCAAATGTCTATAGTAGAATTTTAAGGATCTTAACTTAAGAATATCTGGTACTTGTAAAAGGTTTAACGTTTTAAATAAAGGATCTGTGTCGGCATTATATCTTGCCAAGCAAACAACACGAACAGCCTTCTTTTGAAGTTTGAAAATACGGTCACACGAGAAACCCCACACAAGAATGCAACAATTTAGATGAGGAACAAAAAGAGAATTGTAGATTTGTAAATGAATATCTTGCGGAAATAATTTTGTGTTCTTTTCATAACACCAATAATTTTTGAGAGCTTATTTCCAATTTTGTTAACGTGTGAGTGCCAATTTAAGTTTTCGTTAATTTGCAAACTTAGGAAATCAAATTCACTGGTTTTGTAGATGGGCACATTCTTTATTTTAAGATTTAAGGTGAAATTTAATTTTCGTTGAGGGAAATGAAACACCATATATTTAGTTTTAGCAATATTAATAGATAATTTGTTGGCTGACAGCCAATCACATACCTTGTTTAATTCGATTTCTATGCTATTTGATACAGAGTCAGTGTCCTTGAGAGAAAAATTCAAAGAACTAAGTGAATTGATAAGTGTCGTGTCGTCTGCATAAAAAATAGATTCAAATTTTGAAGATGCCAAATACATGTCATTTGTGTAAATTATAAAAAGAAGAGGACCAAAAATAGAGCCCTGTGGCACTCCAGTTGTAATAGGTAGACACTTTGAAGAAACATCGTCGAATTTGACGTATTGTTTTCTGTTTGTGAAGTAATTTCTAAACCAATTTAACGGGGTTCCTTTAATACCAAAACCATGCTGGCTTGCGTAGAAAAAGCTTTTTTGATATAAAAAAATTCGTACAACTGGTTATACACCACTTTTTCGAAAACTTTGGAAATAGCTGGCAGGAGAGAAATTGGTCTATAGTTATCCAATAAAGAGGTATCGTCTTTTTTATTAAGAGGTAATACTTTTGCTATTTTTAATTTATCCGGAAAGATACCTGTGGTGAGAGACTGATTGACAATTAAAGCTAGAGGTACAGAAAGAGAAGTTACTAAAATTTTCAATAAATACATAGATATCCTGTCCTGTCCGGAACTAGTCTTAGGTTTAAAATTTTTGAAAATCATAGAAATGTCATCAGGAGATACATGTGAGAAAGCAAAATTACAATCGTTTGGTGTTGAAAGATAAGAGGTAAAAGGTATGGAATTACCATTATTTACCTGTGCAGCTAAATTGGGACCAATATTGGTGAAAAACTGATTAAAACATTCGGCAATTTGGTGCTTGTCAGTCATAATTTTGCCGTTAATTTTGAAAGCCAAAGGAAATCTATATTTGAATCTATTACCATGACAGAGCGTATTGTGTCCCAAGTCTTTTTTACATCATTTCTATATTTTGCAAATTTTGAATAATAGTAATTCCGTTTCTGTTCACGGATACATTTGTTGATGATTTGATTGTAGGTTTTGAGATTACTTTTCGTAGGGCCACACAAAGGAGACTCGTGTGACGTGCATTTTAATTTCTTGTATAGATTATCACGAAATTTGATAGATCTAAGAATGCCGTTGGATATCCAGTTATTTTTCTTATGCTTATATTTGTTGAATTTAATTTTTCTTATGGGCATATGTTTTTCTTTGGCCTTGGTCAAAATAGTTTCTAACGTGGAGTAATTAATATTTGGGTCATGATGTGAATTTGTATCAAGTAATTGCATAATATCACAGTTATTGATCTCATCATAAAAATTATGTATAGAATTAGAGTCTAATTTTTCAGCTAGAATATATTTGGGAGGGTTTTCTATATTTAGAGCTTGGTTAATGAATGTAAAACAGGGCATGTGATCTGATATATCCGTAAGGACAATGCCAGAGAGACAAGATTTTTTACAATGCGAAGTATTACAGAAAATGTTGTCTATCAGAGTGGCATTCCTTTCAGAAAATCGGGTAGGAAAAATAATTTGGGGCACAAAACCACTATTGAAAATCATGTCTAGGAAATCAGCATATTTTGCACGTGTGTTCATTTTTTATGAATTTATGTTAAAATCACCGACTATCATTTTGTCACCTGGTTCACGGGATATGGTTTCAATGACTTGGAAAATATCATTCATAAAATTTTCAATGTCAGCATTCCTGTCCCTGGGTGGCCTGTATACATTACAGAGGGCAACTGTTTGCGTCAAACCGTTACCATATACATCTAAGAATTGACCTTCCCATTTGTCTTTAGGCTTGTAGAAGTCTTTTACGTTGTACTGAAAATCTTTATGGAGATAAATCATGAGACCACCGTGAGAACTACAAGTGGCCCTCAATGGAATGGATACATAATCTGGAATATTAAGATCTGATACGTCCGGCGAGAAATCTCCTAACCATGTTTCCTGAAGGCAAATTGCACTAAAGGTGAAATTACATTTTGCGAGTTCATCGAGAAAAAATGGTCAACTTTTCAAATTTGGCGTTCAAACTTTGAATGTTTAGGTTTAAAACGGAAAAAAACTCTTTATAGCAGATGCAAAATAATCCATGATATTTTTTGCCTCAACGTATGGTGAGTTCGATTCAAAAGGAATTGCATTTTCATTATCATCAGAGTTTTGTAATACACTATTTAGGCTGTTTAGTGATACACCGCCAAAGTTCCTTAGAACTTCATTGTCAGGAATTAAAGAAGCAATAATTGAAAATTGTGTTATAAGTAACTAAACACTTCAACACTAAACCTGGTGAAGCATAAGTAGGTAGCTTACTGTTTGAGCAAATACAAATTATCAAAAAAAGTGGAATTCTGAAACTACAATAGCAAAAAATAAGTGACATATAAAATATCACAAATATACAAGAAGTTCGTTTCATCTTCGAAACAATGATGAATAAAAGGCAATACAGTTAATAAAGTTCGTAGAGTCGCAAACATTCATGTCTTAAAGGCACCTTCTGTGGTGGAAAAAAAGACAAATCAGGAAAAATGTATATTGATGCACAATGAAAATGGTCATGCCTTAGCTGTACAAATAAGGGCAAGTAATCAATATATCAATAGAATTAATGGCGCTTCAACATTATTTCATGCTGACGTATACGAAGTGTAGACAAAGGGATACAGCTAAGGTGAAACACCAGATTTGTCATACAATACAGTGAGCGAGAAAAAAGAAAGAATAGTTCAACATATCTGATTGAGGGGAAAGTAAAACAGCTTGGCCCAGGGGGACTGTTGTGGACAAAAACTGTGGGGGAAAAGTGTTCATGGGTAAAAGAAAAAGCAATTGTATCTTGCAGAATCGCTTGCGTATCATGGGACAACAGTTCACATTTGCAGTACATTTCACTCAAAAATGAAAGTACTCTTGAGATCTAAACCCAGATAATCTTTGGTAATGGCCTCTTGGCTTGTTTTTGGCATGTACGGATTTTGACCCTGAATAGATAGTTCCACATAGGGCCATGACTTCAAGTATTTGATTTTGGACTTTTTCTTTAGGTCCATAGGTAGGTTTCTCCTGTAATCCATGAGCTCTTTTTTCAGTTTGCGTAAGATAGGTGGTAGATCAGGTGATAGAGAAACTTTGTGTTCATAATTTCTCAAATGTTTGGCACCCGAGAGCCATTTGTTACGGTCGTCCAAGTCCATAAACGTAATGATAATCCAGCATCACTTTGTTGACTCAGTCAATGACATGCTGCCATCTGTGTCGACTCGGCATCTTCCACACGCAGATGATCCCGTGCAAGGTAAACACATGATTTTTTCGTGTCTCGCTGATCCTCTCCGGCGGCACCATTTACTCCTTGAATTATGAGAGACCATTTGCGTCTACGTACATCCATGTCTAGGATCCTGGTGGTGAGGGCAGCAGAAATTTCACACATTTTATTACTCAGTCTGGGAAGGAAATCTTGCGTGACGGCATCAATGCGATCGCTGGTATCTTGGATGCCTTTTTCAATTGAAATGAACTTTTCAGACAAGTCCGACAGTTTTGACAATGCTTCGTTAACTTTGCACTTTATATCATTTAATTCATCTTGGACTACCACAAGGATGGCGTCCAATAACATTGGATCAATGTCAGGTTGCTTGTCGGATCTTATACATGAGCGTGTTTTGTCTGTCATGGCTGTTTGTATACATGAAAGTCTGTCACGACATGGAATGTGATATTAGCAATACGGTTATGATCCCATCGAATGCATTGGAAGGAGATTAATATTTGGGGCAGTAATACATTTCAGAGCACATTTTGATCATTAGTTCTGGAATAAAGAAACTAAATTGGCACCACCACCCCTACGTGCCCGATAATAACAACGTGCAAATCAGATGAAAGTGCATCCTACATAAATAATTGTTTTCCTTATAATGGTAAGTATATGTAAAATATACATGGAAAGCAGCAAAATGTAAATTTAAACTTACCCTGGGAACAGGATACCATAACATATCCTGCACTTTCTCGTGGAGGAGTAGCAAGTACACCAGGCTGCAGAAAGTTTAAGGAATAGAGTGACTGCCGTGAAATTTGGACCCACGCAAAGGCGCCCAGAGGCCCTCATAAAGGCTGGCGCGCCTGTTGGCCAACTGTTTTTCAACAAAGTATGTTTAAAAACCAGAAATTGACCTGCCCTCTGCGTGCATTGAGGCAAGAACAATTAAACTGTATTCTTAGATTGGTTGTTTCATTTAAACTGAAACTACGCTCTTACAAATGACGTAGTCATAGACTAAAAACACAATCCAAATCCCTCATCTGTGCTCCATGAAACACCCAAACATTGAAAAAACAATGTAAAGTGGCGATTTCACTGTTTCCACTTAGTATCTCACAAAAAGGCAAGACATGCAAATAACACAATTAGGAAAATTGCAAAATAAGAGTGTATTTTATGAGACAAGTATTTTATTCAGAAAATCTGAGTAAAACAAGCTAATCTGAAATGCTTGAAGTTGAAGAATCTAAACATCGTGACAATATTAGAATATTTGCAATAGAATTTATTAAAATACCCTGTCTAGTGTACCTCTTTATATCCTCTTGATTTAATTTTACTTTAGTTAATTACTAATCTAAAAGCAAAATCGGCAAACATAGAACGAATACAACAAAAAATGCAAAACTTTGGCACAAAGGTACTGTGATCAATTCTTCCAGATACATTACCTTCATGTACTACCTCAGGATTGAAATTTTTAATAATGCAGTATCTTTTAAAAAAAAACTAGTATTAGAAACGTGAATTTCTAAATCAAGATCTGTGTCTTTATTATTTTCAGTATCAGTATTCTCCGAATTGTTGTCAGAAACTTGAGCTTTTTTAATAAATTGTGTAAAGTAGATAATTCATATTTGCTTGCAGAGGCTGTTTCCTATCCAAACACCAATAACAAAGAAGATTTATTTTGAATGTACAGACGAAATCTGGCCAGTTAAGACCATCTTGCTCTTTTCCTACTATCGCTTAATGGTGTTTTTCATTATACCGGTAATATTGATTGGAGTGACTTACGCTAGCATATCTTATACCCTCTGGAGCAGTATGAAGGAAACAAACATACTAACAGTTGAATCACAAGGGTGAGAGAAGTGAAACAAATTTAAAGCCATATTCAAAAACTATCCTAGACAAATCCATATGAGTTTCTCAGTTCTGACGTCAATAATAACTGACTACCTTATGATAAAGTATGCTTGTAATTTAGGGTAGTTCTGTCATAATATTAGGCAGGCGTATAACAGTGTTGAAAACTTTTTATAAAAAAAAAACCATTTACTTCAGCGTGCACCTTAGGCTTCACTCCCAAACAGGTTATGACAAATAACTTAAATGGATTAGAGGCAAAACACAAGCCATAATGTTATGTCTGTGAAATAAATACCTTCCCTAATCCCTTAACTTGCAAAATTACTGTCTTGTCATTATTTCTTACTTGTTAGAAGGTTTATGACGAGAACACCATTTCTAGCAGGAATATGGTAAGCAACACACAATCCCATTTGGCCAAAAGGACCGCTGAGTAGATTGATCAGACAGCCTAAATATATGTCTTTATACTATCGAAAAATCCCATTGAATTTCAATTCAGAGTCAAATGCAGTTTCCTGTGTTATGCTAATTATATAACAATAACATATGTATCCCTCCCTTCCGTACACCTACACCCCTCCAAAATGTTAGATGCTATCTGTAGTCTTTGATATGGAAGTCTGAGAAATCTGAGAAAATGCGTTTGTGAAGCCTAATGTTTTTTCTCTATAATTTTATTCTGCATTTGTTTTGTATGCAGACTATCCCCAATGTCAATTCATGGACAAAAACTGGCAAGAGAAACATCTCATGGACGTAAAAAGGTATATTATGTTATGTAAATGATACCTTTTAACATTTGAGTTTTGCATCACTTTGACTCAGTGGGAATCACCACATTTATTCTAGTGACCTGAAGGACTTCTTCCTTATATGTTTCTATGTTTGCAAGTACAGATTAAACCCACACTGCGTGAAACACAATATATGTTGATGATCAGAAACTAGCCGGTTTTTTTTACTGATCCATTTGTTGAGGCAGATCGTATTTATCTTAGGCATATATGATATGTCATCAGATAGGTTCACAAGTTCCCCAATCATAAGAATGATTTGCAACAAAGTGATACAAACCATGTAGTTTCTGGATGCTAAGAAGTAGAAGACCCTGTACTTGTACTGTCAGTGCTGTGCAGAGTTTTTGTGTTTATGCAACAATGATTCAAATTCCTCATCTCCTGCACAAGAGGCACATCTACTGATTTATTAATGGTGGTACTTGAAAAATTTCTCGGGAATGATATGCTTAAAAATGATGTCACTTTTTCATTTGGTGTTGCATTGTACTTGAGATAGAAGCCACTGACACTGACAAGAAGTCAAAGGTGCTGTCTTTTGACTGGCCTTTCCCAACAATTGTAGGCAACAGATACAATTTAATACCTGTTTTCTGAATGGACATAATAAGAATGGCATTGTAACAAATTTCAAAGTGTTTTGCGCTCCTCCTATTTATATTGCTGAATGTGTCTCAAAATGAAACGTCACCATTCGAGGGTTATGCCGGCTTTACGCAGGCTTTCTTTAATACGGCACCCAGCCAATAACGGATGTATCCTTACTGGTTGCTAATTTCAACCTTCAAAGATAGTTATTTTCTAGAGGTTTTTGGACCAGAATAATGCATTTCGACCTCATCCTTATGTTTCCCACATGTGTTTTGCATGTGGCTTCCCTGCCATATCCTAATTGGTAAAGTGATATTCTGATTAGCAGCTGGTCACTAACTGCGGCCTTATGGCATGCAGAAACAGAGACTGCTGATCAGATTGGTAACTCACCTGCTGGGTTTAAACGAAAGTCTTCATTAGTGGACTATTAGGATTAAGCAATGCCCACAAGGTACCACCGAGAGAAAGTCAAATCCTCACACACAAGTCACTCTTGGCATTCATATGTCAGGTAATTTCAATGTGCATACAGATATTTTAACAAATCACGCACATACATTGGGCCATGTGATTTTTCCCCTTACGATATATATCTTTAAATTAAATCTGATGTATACACACTTAGTGCTGTGGAGGTAAAGCTATGGGTAAGAAATGTTCTGTTATTAATTATATAATTATGTGTGGGACTCTTGTGGTAATGAAGATATATGTATAAAATACCCCCATTCACGTTGGTGTTACTCAAACGGGAATATCTTGCACAATAACTCAAAATAGATCCAAAACAGGTGCAGCTTTTTGGATTCTAGCACAAGTCATTTGAATTAATTTGATTGTTAACTACATATAAATAAATTATGAAACACTGTATTCAACTGGGCCACAGAGCCACTTTTTCCAAAGCTTTAGAATACTATTGTTAAATAGTTTACCAGTGTTTTGCAGAGGGTCCAAACAGGCGTAATCACATTCCTGTGGCTCTGCAGGGTTGTCTTCCTGATTAATCTTGTAACAGGTCAAAGCTATAGAACTTTAACCTCCAATATCAGGAAAGTCATTTGCGTCAACCATTAGCAATCCCTATATATTCACAGTTCACTCTTCCAACTCGCTTCCAAAACAAAAGGTGTAATCCTCTTTTAACCTCTTGGGTATCAGCCACAGGTATTTTACCACTTTTGTACATGGGTCAAGCTCCAAAGTGTTTTTGCAAGATTGATTAATTGATTTTTTTTTATTTATTTACTTACTTATTCATCTACTTATCATTATGTTTTGTCAGCTCTTTAAAAGAAATCTCTGAAATGGTTTTGCCTTAGTTAGTTGGTCACGTGGTAAAATTTGACCACGGCTAAAGCCAAACTGCTTCACTAGGTTAATAAAACAGGATATTATAACCCTTATATATATATATACATATATATATATATATATATATATATATATATATATATATATATATATATATATATATATATATATATATCAGTCTGTGAGTGTGTCCGTTTTGTGCTATATGGTTTATCATGTTTGCAGTGAGTATGTGCATATAATAGCAAAGTTTATGCATTAATTGTGCCCCGTTTAGCTGCTGTGATTAGATTATCCATTGCTTAAATTTGTTTTGCAGGTGATTAAAATGTTGATAATGGTCTATGCTATTTATATCATCTGCTGGGGACCTGAAGTGATCTTTTACACACATTATTTTCAAAATTTTACGCAGATGCGTATGACAATGAGACGGCCCATGAGAAAAGCTATAAAGTTTGGACTCTATCTTTTGGCGCAAGCTAACAGTGCCGTAAACCCCTATATATATGCATTTTCCTCTAGGTAAGTCAGTGTTGTAGCAAACATTGTAGCAAAAAATCAGATGTCCTTAACACATTATGATTTAGTAATTGAATGAATGATTGATCGATTGAGTCATTCGTTTGACACCCATTCAATTATTGACTAAAGTTCGCAAGGACATATTATAAACAAAGCGTTTGTTACTTTGTTTTACTATATTTTTAATATTCCTAGATACTTTTAATTCCATTTATGACCACAAAAAACCCTCACACATAGACCTTACCTTTTTACACAGATATCTTTGCTGGGTCCAAATGAGAAATCTACAGCTTCTGCCTACATCTAAAATTTAGAGGAGCCAGAGATGATTAAATACATATATATGAAATTTTCTATTTTGTGTTTCAGTTTGAGCATATATGTCCTTTGCGATATTTTAATGAATAGTAGTCATTCTTTTATTAATTTTAAAGATAATGATTCGTACATGATATGTATCATGGTGACCAAATCACAGTCAGCATCGCGATTTCAAATAAAAAAATCAAAAGCAGCTTTGTCATACTTTATTATATATATATATATATTATATATATATATATATATATATATATATATATATATATATATATATATATATATATATATACATATACTTTTTGTCATGATACATGTGCGTTTATCATACATATAAGACTTCTTTTTCAGGCAATTTAAGGACTGTTTTCGTAACATGCTTACCACGTCAAAAAGGAAAAGCCGCCAACAATGTTCCACGTCGAACTCTGTCAATCAATGCAGTAAAACTTCATCAATATCATAACAAACCCAACTGCATGAGACCATTCATTGATGCATAAGGTATTGGTTTATTTGACAATGCATGTGGCTTGGAGAATAACAGGTCTACATTATACCTGTTGACCATATAATATCAGCCAGCCTTAATACGCATAAATTAATTGTATGGAAGGCTTATCCGGCTCTCAAAGTGACAAACATAAATTCTTTGGGGTTTTTTTTTTTCTTTTTTTTGTCTTTTGTTTTCTGTTTTGTTTTTTATGTCTAATCACCTATATCAACTCATAAAGACCGAATAGATCCTTTCAGAAAATTAGGTAATGTATGTGTTCATCTACGGTATCAGGTTAAAACAGCATAAAGACCTCTTCTATTAACTATAAATCATGAGGTAGGCCATGCTTGTGGTGCCCTGAAAAGAGATTGCGATTTGGATAGTCCAACTGATCAAACTAGAAAGGGCTATTGTGCAGTTGGTGATGATGATAATGATGACTGGAAGTCAAACATTCACTATCTTTAACCTTTATGTACAGACTCTGCATGCTGATACATTTATGTCCAGTGCAGTTATAGGGATTGTATTACTCGCAATAAACAAACATAAGGAATATATTGAAAGTCAGGGATACCTAGATGTATTGATGTTTTGTTTAAGAGAAATCGGGTGAGTTGATGTAGGAAAGATATATTTCTGAGGAACATGTCCGCAGATATTGACAAAAAACTAGCATTCGGAATAAAAGCAAGGCCATCTTTGTTAAAGACCAGCATCAGGGTTTGCAATATCAGTCATCATTTTGAAACGAACAATTATGGGATCAGTGAATCGTTACCTTGGCCAACATGCCGGCCTGCCCTTTAAGAGTCACTTATGCTCCAAATTTTAAGCAAAAAAAATGGTATTTGCCTGTCAGTGCTCGATAGTAAATCCAAGCCTTTGGCTCAACGATATTGCCTATTTCTGTTTGATATTAGTCATTAGCCAAGGATTCACCATTACAAGCTGCTTTCATATCAACATTAACAAAAGACAACCGAAACCTCGTAGATACATTCCAACTAGATTTGCAACAAAAAAAAAACGGTTTGCGAGAGGACTTAAAAGTGGGAAGGTACAAAACGTCCTAAAAATACAGAGAAAAAAAACAATTTGCAAACCCACCTGGTAAACAAACGAATGTTTTGGTATCACCGAAATAGTGCGTGATTAATTTTGAAGCAATTGACTCGGTGACTTGAACTTTTTTATTTATTTTTTTTTTTATTTATTTATTTTTTTTTTTTTTTTTAACAAAATTTACAAGAAACAAAACCAATAATTTAATCAGCAAATAATAGTTAGAAACCTACACGTTACTGGACCATGACCACCTGCCAACACTTGCTACAGACCAATCAAAAGTACATGCCCACTTAGCCTAATGCAAATCTGACAGATCATGTTGGACAAAAGTAGAAATAGCAATCACACACATGTACTTAAAAAAGTGACTTTATCACAATAATTGCAATGTGCAATATAAAGACCAGGTGGTCCCCCCCAAAATTCCCTTTGCTATATAAACGAAGTTGGCCAAGTTGTTTCGCAGACGAAGGTTTTGAAGATTTTACAAGAAAATAACAAAAGCAAACAAACAAATTCTACAAATCATATGGCGGTAACCAGTTAGCAAATGGTCTAGAACCAAAAGGTTTGAAGCCAATATGTCGGACAAAAATAGCACAAAAATGCAACTTACCATTGCAGGTACCCGTAACTTACATAGCAATCAATAGAAACGCATGCATTTACCGGGAACTGACCGAATGAAGAAAAGAATAAAGAATCTAACTACGTGGTGATTGACTTTGTCTGACACTCCCACCAAATCCTCCACGCTAAGTTTCGTAACAATCTTACAGACAGTTTACATCTGCACTAAGTTCCACCACAATCTTGGAGTCAGTTTTGGAGCAGAAGTTGAAAACAACAAAAACACCAAAGAATCACGCAAAATAGAAAATACTTGCAAAACATCCTGTTCAAATAACAAAAAAAAAAAAAAAAAAAAAGACCCAAAGTTATAACCAAAACATCTTGGAGCCTGCAATGGCAAAGCATTTTGCAGCATTCCTGAAAATGTAGTTCTTTAAAATTTTCGAATTAAACAATCAATGAGCTAAAAATCCTTACAAACATGGGAATAATCACTACAGCAAGTTTAGCAGAGCATATTGGTATATATATATATATATATATATATATATATATATATATATATATATATATATATATATATATATATATATATATATATATATATATCCGCAGAATTTTGAGTGGGTGTGGCTAAGGACTTTGGAGCAGCTGAAAATGTGAATTGTCGATGGATGTTCAGGTGAGAGGCAGTAGGATGATGATCGATGGATGATGACATATATGAACTTATGAGATAAGCTGACTCGGAAGTAAGGGAGGCGTGTTGATTCAAGAAGGTTTAGAGAGCTACGACCACAAACCCCACTATGCTTGTGGAAGATCTGATGTTTGGTTCTGGACAAAATGGCATCTGTAATATTTGCACTTGTAACCCATCAGTAATGATGCTTTTATGTTCTCATATTGATAACTACTTCACCGGCAAAAAAACAAAAACAAACAAAAAAACAGCAAGGTCAAGAGAAACACGTGCAAACTGGAGATATTTGAGCCATTTAAACAAACACCACTATGAAAAGGCCTGCATCATTGTTCCACGGTATTGAACTTAAAACAAGCACACAAGTAATATGGAGTTATCCAGAAGGGCTTTCTTTTAATATCAAAGTCATTTTCCAGCTGGGCTCTTAGATTTTTTATTGCTTCTTAAAATCAATGGAGCTTGCCTAATTGGAGCTGCTTGAGAGACCATCACCCCAGACGCAGCCCCACTTTGATATATATCTTTACAATATCAGATTTCATACGTCTAAAGTGCTTTGGTTTACTTTCACCCTTCAATCTGAGTGACCTTCTATACAAATGTAGTGCCAAAAGGAGTTCCCAACCCGCAAAATTGTACAGAATTAGGCATAACACATAGTTCATGCTCAAACGATTCTAAAATTTATCTAATATTTTCAATATTTCCAAATGAATGCTAGGCCAAACTTGTCTGAAAAAAAACGTAAGGTCAATACACATATGTTAAATTAATGAAAGGTATGAAACTTTTAAAATTATTACATATTTAACAAACTTTAATTCACGCATTCGTCGTAAGGTATTAGCTACATGTACTAGAGAATCTAAACAATAATTTTCGAGAAATGGCACACATTTTGAAAAAAGGGGAAAAAAGAGAGAATGCCGTCAAAGGATCTACCGATATATTATTGGTTCCACCCTGAATGGCAAAAGCATACCGTGCGTGCACTATATTTGGAACAAGTTTGACATCTTTGCACATATTGCACGATGTTATTCATGAATTATTGCATTTTTGCAGATATTTATTAATTTTGGAGTCTTCATGAATTTGCGTACCAAACATGTCACGGCAATTATTGATAATTAGAATTCATTGGGAAAAGTATCGTTCCAACACGTGGACCAACAAACTGTTGTGTTGAAACATGCATATCAAGAAGTCGAGTTTATCGTAATGAAAATAATGTCATCAATTCAGTCTTCAGGGCTATTCAACAATAGATTAGTTATTTCGCATTAGTGATCCTATTGGCGCGCTGTTACTATCATTTTCACACCAAAAGGGTTTTAAATGTTACTTGTGGTAGTCGTAAAAGTCGTTATTAAGAGAAACAAACTCGTAATTACGAGTTTCTTCTCGTAATAAAGAGTTCCTCAACTATCAAAACACAACTTTAAAGCCCATGAAAGTGACATTTCAGGAATGATCAGCATATAAAGAAGTGCGCACATTTTATGCACTTCATTTGTTCCCAGCAGCCTTACACTTTGTGCAATTATAAGGCATCGACCTTTTTCCAAGCACAACATACAGTTCTGGTCAGGGCTCATGGCTATGAATGAGAAACAAAAATCATCTGACTTTTTGTACATTATATATGGTACTTTTAACATCTAATCAAAACGTACAAATACTGGTTATTTATCACATAAGAAGTACAAATTTAATTTCAATATATCGAACTATTTCTAAATCTCAATCTTTGATCTGCATTATGATATAAGGAAAACGTTATAGTTGTGCAAATCTTAGTTGTTTAACCAGTATCACAGCACACATCATTCCTCTGTATAAAATAAAATTGTAATAACTCTTTGGTGTTTGTCCCATAAAGCATGTGGGGAAAATATTGAATTAAGCTACAGGTTGTAATTGCTGTAGCTCTTGTTTTCCACATCATGCACCGAATATTCGATTACGTACTTTTCCATGTACACTGGTTTCAATGTATGGAGAGGAAGTTTTATATACTTCAATTTGATTCCAGCTTCGTCCAGGAAAAGGAGTCCACTGCAGCCTCATTTACATAAATGCACCCGCAGTTCCAGTGCAGTTCCTTATAAGACATATGCACCGTAGAGCCTGCTCTCCATACAAGTGGATGCACTTCTATTGCCCTTTTCCCTGCACTTCTAGGAGAGGTGCAATGTGCACCGTTCTGCAGTCCCCCATGACCTGTGCTTTTTGTTGTTGTTGTTGTTGTTGTTGTTGTTGTTGTTGTTGTGTTGTTGTTGTTGTTGTTGCTGTATGACTAGGTTTAAGCTGCAACTTGTGAGTTTGTGATTTGTTATTATTGTATTTGTTTGTTTCGTTTTGTCCGGAACCACTTCCTGGTAGTCATTACCCTATTCCACTATACAATATACTGTCAATTTTGAGTACTTTTTAAAGATTAAGTATATGTGCACTTAGGCATATCAGAAAAGAATATAAGTCAATAGAATTTATTTCAAAAACATGCTATCAAAACATAATTTTTCTTAACACGATTTTCAGTACAATTAGGCAAACTTGTTACCGTCGTCGAATACTGCTTGCTGCTGATAGCCCCTGGGGGTTTAACCTTACAGAAAACTTGTAAGCCTGAAGTTTCTGACAGTGAATATTAAAACAGAATGATGCTTAAAGATACAATTAAGTATCACAACATCAAGTTTAAAATCTGTAAAATCTTTTTAGCCAAACGTTCTAATAATAACCTTTGGCTTTAACACCAAACTTTGCAGGGTAGGTCAGGTTTGAAAAAAATATGAAAGTCATTAGTATTTAAGTCAAGAGAATGCAATTAAAATATAATATGTTTTAGCAGATATCAAGAACATTTAGGCAAGCTTCTATTTGCCGTAGCACGCTGCTTGCTACCGATACCCCCCTAACAGAAAACAAGCTAGCCTAAAATGTGTGAAAGGTGAATATTAAAACAGAATGAGCCGAAAAGATCAAATTAAGTAGTAAAACAGGCAAGTCTAAAATCTCCTAAATCATTATTGCCAAATTTTCTAACCATCTCTAGATATTTACAGCAAAATGTTCAAAAATATGTGATCAAAAGTACATCTTTGAATCCTGTTTACTTAAGTTTATCGTAAATAAATTTGGTGATAATCTGAAAGAAATTTTATAGCATCAATCAAAGTTTCGAAGCCCAGAACTTAAGAAAAAAATACGACCAAATCTCAAAATCTATGACAAAATGTACTATATCCAATAGCTTACAGAATATTACTGTCTGGGAAAGGATAAGTAACCACTTCACAGTTAAACTCATCTACTTTGTGATAGACTTTAATACAAAACCTGTCATTAGTTGCTCAAATATCCAAGTCCAGAAACACATGTCATATTTACAGAAACAATGTCATCAATATACCTTGGGTTGTTTGATAATTTAGTAGCCATTTGAAAGTCTTTTTCATCCATTTATCCATATATTTAAATTCAAGCCATGTTAAAGAAAAATCTGCAAGTAACAGGGAGCAGTTGCTACCCAGGATAATGCCTTTTATTAGTTGAAAAAACAATGGTCTGCATTGAAAAAAAGTATAATCTAAAAGAAATTTTACAACATCAATCAAAGTTTCAACAGTGTGAGATTTAATGTTATTTTTTGAAAACTTTATTGTGTGACCGATATGCTTTCTTTGTATATGAATTAACATTTATGCATGGTTTACAATTATATTTAAACATTTGCTTAATAATTCCGAAAGAGATCTTTTGACTTTGTCTATAGGTAGATTTGTGAACAGTGTAGACAAGTCAAAACATTTGATACTTTTTGCTTTTAAATCCTTGAAGTTTCGATAGATTGCTAATACTCCAAAAACAATTTACTTTATTTAATGTTAAAAACAAAAACAAAACAAAACAAAACAAAAAAACACACACATGAACTAAGTGCCATTCTGCACGTGGAAAAACATATTTAGTTTCAGAAAACTATGTTGTATTTATTATTTAGGCAACAGTAAAACGTCTTGCAACCTAAAATGATTATGCGGAAATTGCATTTATTAAGTGCCATGGTGCATTCGGGAAAAACGTATTTGCTTATAGTTTACCATAGAGGTTTAAGACATTTTACTGCAGCAAAGGGTAATTTGGAGTGTAGTTAAAGTAAAAATAACGACAAAAACACACCAGAAATCAAAATATTGCAGTTTGTAACAGTTTGAAAATAGGAGTAATTGCCTTGTGAATTCTGTTGAAATATAAGGGTATTAAAGAACGCATCACCGACATTCAAAATACTACCCTTACTTACCTGTTTTCAGCACTAGTGGACCCACCAGATGTCCATGTTCCAAAACGTTTATAGTGATTTGAATCTTGCAAATAGTCAGTACTAATTTTGATAGCAGCTAAAATGTCCTTTTATTGTATTGGATGTAGAAAACATCTCATTTCAAACATAAATATTGTAGGTACATATGGAAAGGATAAAAACGAGAAGTCAACCGTACCATTTAGTTCTTTTCGCGGTGCTCTGCTGTAGGACATTTGAAATGAATTTTGAAATGTGCGCTGTTATACCTTCTGTATATGTAACTCAAGGCCATAGCAATGACATGTTAACTGCCAGTGCGTTCATTGAGTAACATATTTCAAACCCTTTACTCGTGTAGCCATAGCATTTTAGGTTTTTATCTGCATATTTTAAACACAAAATTCCAATGGCCATTAGTTCAAGCTGAGACTTATTAAGATGCAGCATCAACGAAAATGAACTACACACCTTGCAATGAAATGATGCTATCATTTGCCTTCATAAAATGTTATTCTGGCAGACACAGCTTATATGTTGTGTGCCACCAATCCCTGATTCCATGTTTTCAAACCTTTGAAATCCCCAACTTGTTGGTTAGATTCCCTAGTACATCTAAGGAATTATTTATGACATGATCCCGTAGTAACATTTGTTATGTATGTGGTGATTCTATAACTTCTAAATTTTTGATTAATTTTAATTTTTATGTATAGGCCTGATATTTTTTTGGCCAGACTGAGTACCATTCACTTGGGGACATACATTAGGAATGATTGGTGGACCTAACAATCATTTGGGAAAGAACTATGTGTGATCAAAAAATGTCTACTATTTTTCTGGTTGGGAACTTCATTCTCGTATTCCATTTCTGTAAGAAGGTCACTCGTAAGTTAAGGTTGAAAGTAAAACTAAAGTACTCTACACTAATGATAGCTGGTGGGTTTTCAATAACTATCATACGTGTTCTTCGTGTTCACTGATGTCTGAACTTTAACTGCTACCTGTAATGACACATTATCACAGATCATTTTAATACTGTTTAATTCTTTTAATTGGCATAAATAATGCTTTTTATATACCAGAAGGTGACCTAGTGAAAGACTTTAATACATGCGACTGTTTTTTAAGAAAACCAACTTTAGACTTGACAAGGTACTACTTATCAATACAAAGACAGCTAAAATGTATATTTTGGGTTACTTTTTTTCTTCAACCATAGATATGTGCAAAAATCAATCATTGTACTTGCTTAACTTGAAATAAACACAATGATAAAGAAATGGTCGGGCTTTATGCTATTTCATCTATTTGTTCTATGACATTATTGATAAAACTGTAAAAATAGTTTTGTTGGCCTCCTAATAATATTAAAAAGGTGCAGTATTTTTGGATATCTTGTTTAGTTCAGAAAATTTAGCTTTCTAAAGTTGAAAAATCCCGACTTGCTTGTGTTTTTTCTTTCACAAGGTTGATTTTTCAATTTTGCAAAGCGATATTTCATAAACCTCACTTAATCATCAATACTGTACTGATTCTTCATATGTGACCCCGTTGGTACGCTGTAAATACATAGTCGTAAATTTGGCAAGCTGACGTTTGGTAGTAGAGAAACTCGAACTTACGAGAAAAAAAACCCTCGTCATTTCAGGAAAGAAACTCGTTAAAAACGCATTATCACAATCAACAACTGCCAAAAAGTTTTCAATAGAACCCTTGTAACTTTGAGCGTAAAAAAACCTTGTGGTCTCATTAGGCTTCAGTAATTTAAGCCTTTAAAAGAAATTATATATGCAATATATATATATATATATATATATATATATATATATATATATATATATATATATATATATATATATATATATATGTATATATATATATATATATATATATATATTATATATATATATATATATATATATATATATATATATATCTTTTCATGAAAGCATGTAGGCCTATAAAGGCTTTGGACAATTACTTGCCTAAATAGTACGCCTAATAGGCCACATGCTATAAAGATCGATTGAAAGCAGACGTTCGAAGTAGGCTTACTTAAAGCAAGCTCGACGGCAATAGGCTATAGCATAGAAAAAGGCCTAAGCCAGAGCAGAGGGGGACTGTGTGTATTTTTTGTAAAACCGTAAAGGCCACAATATATTCCTCCTCAATTGTAAGTGATGTATATAATTTGTCGCAAAAATGTGAATCAAATATTTTAGCCCTAACTCTTCACTGCAATTTGGCAAAACGGTTTTTGAGTAAAATGTTTTAGTGTCTCAGAATTCAGCAGGAAAAATGAAATACACAGATCTGTTTGCTTGTGAATTGTAAACAGGTATTTTTAAATTGGCATGATTGGAAAATGTGTAAAATATTTAAGTTTGCAGTGAAACGTACAAATGTAAATTTGTTCCAGGTAAAAGTTGAAACCTAGAAAGGGAGCTCCAATATCTCACTATCATTAGGGTGACGCTCATGTGCCTGCATACCTGATGGTCTTTTAATGATAGCGTATATAATTCAGAGACTAGGCTAAGACAATATCAAATAGGCCTAGCCCTAGTATAGGGCTAATTATAATGGAGATGGAATCTAACTTCACGTTGACCAGGCCTGCCTTGAGCAATCCCGATGTCTACACATATATCCATTTTCACTTTTAAAGTTTAAGCATAGGTTTAAAAGAGTGAATGTCTTTGCCTGTTCTGTCATTGGTTATTTTGAACCATTCGAACGTCTGGACCTATTGAAATGCCTCCACTTTGGTAGGTCGCACGTAAAAAAGAACAACAAATGCAAAGAGCAACCTTTATTTTAAAAGCCATGCCAATTGTTTCTTGCCCTGTGATAAAAATGAAGTAGGTCTTTATTAATCTTTAAAATAATAAGACTAAGCACTTTTAAAGGTACTTGTTTGCTTACTAATCCGAATTATTTTTACATTCCAGATTCATAGTCCTCGTGAAAATACCTTTCCATCAAGTAGGCCTACAGCATGCCTGTACGATTACTTAAAGATAAACAAAAATCCAGTTTAAGAAAAGCACAAGGGGAAAAGCGGTTCCATCAGTATGTAAACTTAATATTTAAATTTAAACAAAATGAAGGTGACTGAATCTATAAATAAGAGGACTGCATGAACAGCCCATGCTCAGCTGACCTAAGCTCATTCGCAAAATTAAAGTTGCAACCAAATAGACCCGTGTTGAGGTTTAACTGAGTGCAGATGGTATTTAGAATATTTTTAAGATTTGCCTAAAGGAAAGTTTCATTAAAGTGTGTATTAGCAACACAATGTCCATTGACTTACACAGTAAACAGTAGGAAAGGTGCATTGACAAATGAGTACCTGGCTTTAAAAAATCGTTTAAAATCAGAAATGCACAGCAGTGCCACCTATTGAACAAATTTATTTGGCCGTCTCACAAGGACTATATCCAAAACGTTTCAGCTTAATTTGAGTGACAGTTCTGGAGCAAGACTTTGAAATAGTGAAAATACACCAAAAAATTAAAGGACATATCAAAGACAAAAAAATAGAGCCCCACCTGGTGAATGAATTAAGGACTGGCAGTCCATACAATGTTCCTTTGTGATATTGAAGAAGTTGGGTCAGTCTTTTTGCAGAAAATTTTTCTACGATTTTCCCAGTAAAAGAACAAAAAAGTAAAAATGATAAAAACATATGAAAGTCACTGGGGTGTGACCATTTGGACAAACTTGGTAGAGATCCACCCAAGGTACATTGCCACCAAATTTGAAACAAAACTGGCTCATGGTTTCAGAGAAGTCCAAAATGTGAATTACCAATAGAATGATCATTTACTTACATAGTAATACAGAGGGTAGGTGTATTTACCGATAAGTACCAGAATTGAAAAAAAAAAAGAAACAGACAAAGAAATCGTTAAAAATCAGAAATCCACAGCACTGCTACGTAATGAACAATTTTGTTCGAAAATATCCAAAACGTTTTAGCTTAATCTCAGTGACAGTTCTGGAGAAGAAGTCGAAAATAACAAAAACATACACAAAAATCATAAAACATAGGAAACACATGGAGTGCCACCTGGTGAGCAAAGGAGTCCATGCCAATGTCCCTGTGTGATATGAAAGCAATTGCGTGAGCAGTCTAGCAGAAGATTTTTTAAACCTCCTCCCCCCCCCCCCCCCACCAATAATACGCCACAAAATTTTTTTTAAAAAATCAAAGGAGCGTGACCATTTGAACAACCTTGGTACAGACGTACTGAAGTTACATTGCCACCAAGTTTGAAGTTAATCTGAGTGACAGTTTAGGAGAAGAAGCCCAAATGGGAATTGTGAACAGATGGATGTACGGTGGATGACTGAACCGCCTGAAAGCTCCGCCTGACTAACAGCTCAGCTGATAATTAAAGCGTGGGTTTTACCTTTTGCTAAGAAAAGGGCTACTGGCAAACATGTTAAACCCACAAAGTTACAAAGTTGGTCAGGAATAACTAAAGTCAAGTTAGACTGGGTCAAAAGCACATTTGTCAAAATAGGCTCAAACTAACATTATTCCTTTATTTCAAGAGTCTTGGCAAGAAATCACCTTGGGCCTAAAAGGCTTTTTAGTACAAGCTTACAACAGGCTATATAGGTATATACTAAGCCTATCAAGGCCCAAATAATTATCATTTTAAACATTCAGTCAAGCAGTAATAACAAACAGTTTGGAACTTAGAAGGAATTGTTCTGCACTACTTATTTGAACATTCAAAATGGTATAGAATATTCATTCTGCGTTACTTCAATTTTTTTTTATACATTACCATTTCTCTCCTTTTTCACACAGTATGCTTATTTTTTGCTTCCGGACTCTGTTTCCATTTTTTTTACTTGGGTGAATGTGACAAGCATTCCAATATCAATTATGATAAAGTAGCCTGTCTTAGAAAAAAACTTTCACTCCTGGAGAGTGGGCAAATATTTAAAGCAACGATCAAGTCTGTTGGCACATTTGATTCAAATTTATTTTATGTGCATACTTTTTGTATGCAATTTGTCATGCTATATGCCTGTTCCAGCCTCACTCTACTTTTTATTGATTTGCTAGCAGAAGACCTGCTCCACACAGGCATCCATATATATATATATATATATATATATATATATATATATATATATATATATATATATATATATATATATATATATATATGTATATATGTATATATGTATGTATATATATGTATATATATATGTATATATATGTGTATATATATATATATATATATATATATATATATATATATATATATATATATATATATATTCAATAAATTGCATCTGCATTTTGTTCAATATTTTAACAATTGGTCTATGAGAAATTAACATTTTCAAATAAAACATCTAGACAAGCATTTTAAAAGTTTCAATTTATTGTATTGTGTTTTCACCTTATAAATATACAAAACAGTTTGCATGCCTGCAAGATATTACTCTGTGGCACTTTTTACTTTTTACACATGGAGATATACCCAATATCAAAGCGTGAATTTCATAAGATTCAAGGCAAAGTGTAAAGGCTACCCGAGAAATCCCCCACAACATAAAGAGTCATACGCAAAGATACACCCATGAGGCAAGACAATAAAGTAATCCTTGTCTTAAGAGACAACTCCAAGTGACTTTCGAAACTTGGCTCCTCAATTCATATGGTGTCACCGTTAGAAGCACAATGACTTGGGAAAAATAAGATAAGAAACCTGCTCAAAGAGTTTTTTTTTGTCGCGCACGGTGTCACTTGCTGGACTGGTATCTCAAGACAAGCGCAACTGTTGACATGTCACCTGGAGGCTAATATAAATTACAAGCACGCCAAGTTTCCATATACGGCATTGGCACAAACTGACAAGTGTAACTATGGTGCTTTTCATTTACCTGAAGGTGAATGACCACCACAATACAATTCATTTTTTTTTCTTTGCACCAGCAAAGTTTGTTTTTAAACAAGTATTTAGGACCAAAATGCTTAAATTTGTAAGCTGACATTTAAAACCGTCAAATACCGTCTTGTATATATGTAGGTGAAAAAGGTAAAATGTTTTGTATAATGATATATTTATTTGGGATCTCATCGTTTAAGGTACGTATTATACAATGAATTTGTTAAACGGATAATATAAATATCATATTTTTATATACATATGGTCTGCCATATACGGTGACACATTTCTTTTACACAAGCCTGGCACATTTATAGTTCAGCCTTTCAAGTTTTTTCTCATTGGTCTGGTCACATGTTTTGATCTCGGTTCATGCACTGTCGTGTAGTTACTGCTAGATATAACGCCCTGCACACGCTTCAGCGTGCGAGTGAGACAACATAGGATCTCAGGATTGACAGTTGTTTCAAAGCTTGCGTCGTTTGACGCCTTGCCCAGCGCAACATGGGGCTTCTGCTAATGGTGTTATACAATTGAAAGT
The DNA here is from genome assembly GCA_964020975.1 of Hermodice carunculata. Lineage (NCBI taxonomy): Eukaryota > Metazoa > Annelida > Polychaeta > Eunicida > Amphinomidae > Hermodice > Hermodice carunculata. The sequence goes on from OZ026627.1 coordinate 27,253,142, forward strand.
TTTCGGTGTTACATTTACCGTGTGGTGAGTATGATGGTCTGATTTGTCGACAGCTCAGTTTGTCAAATAGTAGGGTGCGTAATGTAACATCTTTAGAGATGTCTTTGACTGGTGATACATATATATATATATATATATATATATATATATATATATATATATATATATATATATATATACATATACATATATATATATATATATATATATATATATATATATATATATATATATATATATATATATATATATATAATGGTGCTTTTGTAGCATATTTGCACTACACGTATGCACGGCGACACGTTGTGTTGTGTGTTCCGTTGTTCCATGTTGAGGACTCGATATATATAATCACTGTAAACATGTATTTTGGTGCTGTTCTTGTCTTATATGGTGCAACGCGATCATGTCATGCTCCATGTTAAGACATATTTGGTTTCAAGACACACTTCATATACATACACCAGGATATATTTGTGTTTTCGCGTTACCTGTATATTTCATTAAGATTACCATAATATGCAGGTTTGGCACGAAGAGAATTCGCTAAGAGGTTAAGAATAAAAAAGGTAAGTAGTTCTTCGGACAAGTGTTATTTTTGTGAGAAATATAGCGCAGTATGCGCACATACCTACAATCTGTTTGTAATCCTGATAGAACCCAAATTGCGGCTTTTGTTGTCATTTTATGAGGACATCTGGTACTTTCAAACTCACTAAAGTGCCACGAAGCACTAAATTATTTATTTCGCGGCTGACCGTGTCACGATGTGAAGTAATGGAGTGGTCAGTGACTGTACTGTCAATGCCAACATTATAATGCTGTCGCACACACTCTGTGGACAGTTACACTTTTTACCTGGGCAAATCAAGAACACAAAGAGTGCGTAATTGAAAATAGCATCAAGTGACAAAAAAATACAACGGGTCACCAGTTTTACGTTCATTCTTCGTTTCATTCGCCGCCTGCTTGACTCAGCAACATAAAGAATCGTGTAATTCCCAAGACAAATAACAGCAGTCATTAAACCGAATATTGCCAAATAAACGCTTGAAAATACTCGTGAATTTTCAAATGTACCAGTGAAAACAAAAGGTAGGCACATTTTGGATGTAGGGAAAATAAAACGCAGACCTTTGCTATCTTTTAAAGAAAATATCAGTATGCAAACTATAAAAGCAAGTGCTATTAGAAAAGCGATGTCAGCATATACTGCATGTATAGTAGTCGTTTTCTGTATTGAGAAAAAAAAAAGAATTTTCAATGTAGGGAACACTGCCAAAAGTGCCTGGTTGAATATGATAATTATGTGACAAAGGAAAACAAGAAGCGACAGCGTGACGCATGTGATTGAGCCTCGCCAGATGACATCATATGTGATGTAATCAGCGCCAAAGTACAGGTCAAACGCTTGTAAAGACAAAAGATGAAGACCCAAAATCATACCAAAGACGCCCATAGATATTTTACAGAAGATATCAATTGTCATGCCTGAGAGATAGTTATTAAAGTAAACAACCAAGGCATTTAATGTGATACAAGACAACATGATAATCCACAAAGGCACCCGAAGACGTGGAAGCAAAATTCGTGAGCATGACCAAAGGTCTGGAGGGGGCGGCTTGCAATCAGTTGTAGTTTCCATGAGGCAACATATTTGGTAAAAATCGCTTACAAATAATTTCAAATGCTGAGCTACTCTTTTAAAACCATGTATATTAATGTGATTACCTTGTACATATATTTCCTTCAAAGACACCTGCTTGAACAAATTTCTGTCGACCTTTCTTAATCTATTGTACGATATATTAATTTTCCGAAGTGACTTAAGCCCATCAAATGCACCAAAACTGATCAATGAAATAGCCTGATTGTCCAGTGACAACACTTGTAGTGACGCCATACCTAAAAATGAATGAGAAGAAACTGTGCTTATCCTGTTGCCAGTGAATAATACCAATTTTAGGAATGCAAGACCAGAAAATGTGAAGCTTCTGATACTGATCAGTAAATTATAGGACAAATTCAATATTCTTAATGCATCAAAGGGTTGAAATGACCGAGCGTGCATGCAAATAATTCTATTGTGGGAAATATCCAGCCTATACATATGAAGATCAGGACATTTTGGTTTTTCCCAGACAGGCAAATTATTTTTTCTGTACACTAATGATCGTATATGTGGCCCAATAAATGGCCAAATTACGACTTCCATATTTACACACATGATTGCATTTCCAATGCAGACGCAAAATTTAGGACAAACCTTGATGTTACATAATTCTTCATCAGCATTAGATAACTTACAATGAATGTGACCGTCACAAAGATCTGATCGTTGCAGACATACCTCATTTGGACATCGAAAATGAAACGGGCAAACAAAATATTGGCACGAAATTTCATCTTTCCCACCAATACAATCAAATTTACCATCACATAAGAACCTAATGGGTAGACAGTATGATGTGGGGCATTTATACATCCCTGGGCATTCAAATGTGTTACAGGATGACAAATGTCCCCCTTGCGAACAATAAAGTAGGTTTTTTCTGTAATTCAATTCATATATGCATGTACGTGATCTTGGGTAACATGTGTGGTCACTAAATTTATCACATATTGCCCAGTTTGGGTTGATACAACTGAAAGCAGGTTTGCTGAAAGTAAAAACCCGTCTAATGTCAGAAGATGCATTTGTTGTTGAATTCGGAAACCAATATCTAAAACCATTTTTAATGTTTGCCACAAGATGTACCGCATAATGTGGGTAAATACAATCACAATCAGATTCATCAGATCCATCTCTGCAGTCGAGATGTGCATTGCAAGTTTTTGAATACGGAATACAACCTCCAAAAGAACACTGAAAATAGAGATAAGTACATGAGCAGTTAAGTAAATGACAGCTGTGATAACAAAAATCCACATCCTCACTTTTCCCATCATTATTCATGCATACTGACTTGCAATTTTCCTCGTCTGCTGCGTCTTTGCATGTTGCAGTTCCATCACATACATAGTGCTGAAGGATACATTCTCTATTTGCACATTGAAAGTAACCTACTCCGCATGTGTACTCTGGCTGAAAAGTTTGGCCAGAACAAAAGACACCACGAGAAGACATACCTGTGACATTACAATGCAAATGATTATAAATATGCAAAAGAGGTCCTGTGATATCACATTCTGCCATTCCATAAAAATTTACTGAACGTGCATGTTGGTACTCTGAATCTTGCAGGTGACTGATGTAAAATGTGTGGCAGATTGAAGAGTTGTTTGACAAAATTGATGCGAATTTTGACTTAAACCAAAATGATGTCTCACTCTCGTACAATTTCCATGAGGACAATTGTTGTAAGAATGCCATTATATATTTGGGACATATTTTCCTTTGGATGCCATGGAGAAAGCGATCAACTGCGTGGTCCATGCTATGAGCATGTATATTTGCAGTTATGCCTCTTAATAAATGAATTTTGGTTGGTGCTAAATGAAGAATTGTGGAATCAAAAGATGTACAAACACCATCTGCAAGGGACACTTGCTCTATATTTTGTGACATCAAATAAGGCAGAATGCATGATCGTCTCACTTTAAACCACCCAGGAACACACAGAAGTGAGTTAGGCAAGGCAGATAGCCATAGATTCATCATATTTAGGTGTGTGTTTCGATTATGCCATGTCTCGCATATTACTAGGCTGAATTGGTAATAGGAGTTACATTGTATTGTGACCCAATGAGAACTTTGCCATGGGTAAATCAACACCATAGCAGCACAAGTTTGTACTTCAGACCATGCAGGTTGATTCCCTTTCAATACTTCTATAATGGGCAACATGTATTTTCTGTTGGGGTATTTCAGTCGAGCAGTGTAAGGTGTAGACATAAGTTTTTCACCATAATCTGGTTTGTTCCAATTTGTGTATGTTATAGGATCATGAGTTATCCATTCTAGTTGGGAATCCTATAATACAATACAAAGAAAGAAATAAAAATAAAAATAAGCTCTAGTAAAGATCTGCGTGGGAATGTAAATGTAGCAACTTATCAATTTGTCTCTCTTTCAGGTTAGTGGTGTCTCATTCGTGGGTAACAATGTATACCATTACTAAACCTGGCAAGAAAAGTTCCCGATTGCCTATATCCCTCAGTAGCATATCATTCATTTTGCAGATACCATGTCAATTTTGGTTGCATAACCTGTGATATGCAGCCAAGTTGGTCTTAAGGTAGATTTCATACGCACTCTGATCTGGATAAGTTCAAAAGTCACCCTGTCCTGCCACAAAAAAGGATTGTGCAACAGTGTGCTTTTCTTGTTCATGACAGACTCACTCTAAAATGGAAAGCCCCCTCTAGCCTAAAATGAATATCTTTAGGCTTTGTATCCTATGGTCGGCTATGCTGCACCTAGGCAGGGTTAGTGTTTAGTATGCAAGAGCATATTAGAGTAGGCTAAGTGAAATTAAACCAGGCAAAGATTGGCTCTATTTACAGGGGGCCACTTTGAACACGGCAACCATAACCTTGGCACGACTTTGGAAAATGAAAATCAAAGGACATCTTTAAACGTCAAACTTCACATTGTTACAAGAAACGGCATATTACAAATGCCACCCAATCCCACTTGTCCGGGAATTGCGAGGCAGATGTTGGGGGTTTAATTTTGTTTCTTGTCATAATATATCCATCTCAGGAGATTTCCACAAATTATAACAATAACCTGTGCTATTAGGAGTAAATGCACCACTAAGTGCCAATGTTTTACAATTTGCCACTGACAAAGTTTGTGTAGGGATTGGAGAAGCCTGAAACGTGAAGTTCAGTCACATTATGCCCTAAGCACAACACTACGATCATTATAGTGCTCGCATTCTCTTGTTGCATGCGCGGTGACGCTGTCTTAAGCTGTTCATGTGCCTGATAAAACATGGTCCACTCCAATGTCTCACCTCCTCGAGAGCCACTTTCATGACCCCTGCTTCTGGGACTCCCACTGCACCAGCAAAGCCATCTACCTGAGGCTATCACAGCTTATATGGCCACACCAAGCACTCTAAATAGCAATTTCATTCAAAATGATTCTAACCAACCCCATTAGACCGGCAGTTTCAGCATCTATGTTACCCTCACTCGTCTAGGAAAAAAAATTGCCTCACTATTCTCACCCTGCCGAACCTCCTCTGACGCATTAGCTGGAGACACATTTTGGTAGGAGCTCTGCACTAAGTCACAGCATCCAGTCATGTCGAAAATCTGTAACACACAACAAAATCCGAGCAGGTACACTAGAACAGGCATAAACAGAGTTAACCTGCCGAGGAGAAAATAAAAACGCATTCCTAAACATTGAGCAAGATACAGAGCCATTTTGCACTAAGTGTCAAGCAAAAGGCTGGAGCTGATCAAAGATTGCATTCAAAGAGTTTACAACAAGCCCCGATTCCTGACTGTCAAAACTAGCCATGTGTCTCAAATACGTGTTGTTCTAATACATTTTATGGATTTCATAGTGATCCAAGTAGACATGCATGCGATAGGTTGTGTCAATACTTTCACATGACCCAAATTATCTGCCTATACATCAACCAGGAAAGATAAAAGACAGAAACTCCAAACACGTATAGCCCTACACTTGCACCACAGCCTAAAAATGGAAGACTATCCGATTCCTCTATGGCTCTATAGAGATAGGCATCCCTCAAATCAATGATAATTGTCCACTCCTCTTTGCCGTTGTTTGTTTTGTTTTGTTTTTTCCTTTCTTGGACAGTTAGAGGTATAAAGGTTAAAGGAAAAGGTCACACACGGAATGGGGTGGCACGTAAGCTGGCTTCTAAACTGGCATTGGCCACTGCCATGAGTGATTTCTTGTTCATGCTAGCATTCGCCCCTGTGTTCTTCAAGGAGCTCAATCAGAACACAGCTATGGGAGAGGAGTGCAACTTTAGGATATGAGGGTAAAGGGTAAAGCCCTTTCCTGTCAAGATCCATTTAATGAAGAAAACCAATGTCGGGGGAAGACCTATGGTGATGAGTTAAATCCACTCCCTTCAAGCTGCCTACGAGTACATCCTCTGTTCAACAAACATGTCAGAATCTAGATGGATGAAATATTACTCTGTAAAGCCTTGTACCGATAGATTTTACAAATCATTTTCGATAGTAATGAGAACACTGAACACCCAACTTATGGAGGCAGACAGTATTTATGCCCAATTTGCCCATAGTCCTCTGCAAAGTAAGTCCAGTCCTGATGTTATTTTTATTTTATTTTTTAATTTCAGACGACTTGTCAGTCAGCTGAGATAATCTGAGATTACTTCACCCGTCATTCGGCGTCAGTGTCATTGGAGTCTGTGCCTCAAAAAAATCGACATTTTCCACTTCCACCAAAACTATCAGCTGGATTCACTTCAAAGGTGACGGTAATATACCTTTTAGTTCTTTTTCAATTTTGTTTAAATTATGATGATCCATTTGTTTTTGCATTTTTAAGACTTTTACGTCTTTTTATACATAAACATATATATGTATATATATATATGTATATATATATATGTATATATATATATGTATATATATATATGTATATATATATATGTATATATATGTATATATATGTATATATATATATATATATATATATATATATATATATATATATATATATTTGCCAAGTCGATCTTACTCTCCTACGTTGCCAAGCTAACTGCACTTGAACATTGTATAGGGTCATGCCTGTGGACATCCTAGACCTCAATTGTTCAACGGATGGAACTACGACCATTTTATTTTACCTTTCTTTTATGGGGGGGGGGGGAGAGCTCTTTTCGTTTTTTCCCCAAACCGCCCCTTAGAGTATTCTGAAAGTGGGCAGTAATGCAGATGAAGGCAAGGTGAAACAAATTACTTACCAACCAATGATAACCAGCATATATGATTTTAATTTGTTGTTGTTGTTTATCAACTTAGTTACTTATCAGCCAATGCAAGTCAACGCGGCTTCCAATGATAGATCACATTATGAATTTTCCAAAACCATTGACCGGATTCACTTCAAACTTGGCGGGAATGTAACTTAGATAGGGCCTTATTAATTTTGAACAAATGACAAGAGTCCAGTGTTTTGGTGTTTTTTTTTTTTTTTTTTTTTTTTTTTTGAAGTTTAATGAAATTTTTGTTATTTATTATTATTATTTTTATTATTATTATTATTATTATTATTATTATTATTATTATTATTATTATTATTATTATTATTTTTGGCAACAACATAAAGGATCTTTTCTCATACCACGAAGCCGATTGCTTTGAAATCGCAAGAGGACACTTGTGGGGATCTCTGAACCTTGATTCGTTCAGCATGTAACACTGCCAGTTTTTTCTACTCATTTACAAAATTGTGCGTGTTGATGAATTTTCCACCCCCGCCACTAAGATTTTTTAAATCGTAGAGGAAATGTGAACTGCAGAAGGGACAGACAACTTTGTTAGCCAGATGATAATAATCCGATTGACATAAACGAATCTATCAATGCATACATTCCCATCGATCACAGTGCACGCTTAAGGATATTGCAATGATTAGTCACATTTTCTGTTTTTTGTTTTTACTTCTTGACAACCGTCAGCCAGTTCTACCTCAATGATGGTTGCTTTGTACCTTGGATGGGTGCCTACAAATTATGCTCTAATAATCACACTGCAGTGATGTTCAGTATATATTCATTTTTTTTCCAGTTTGTGGCATATTCAGAAGAAAAAAAATACCCTAAACTGACTGGCGAATTGCACCCAAATCGCGCAAGAGACCCTGTGAGATTCCCTAGACCCCAATTTATCCATCAGATGTAGCTGCGATTTTTTCTTGTTTTTGACGAATATTTGATTGTTAAAGCAATTTTGTATGTCCTCCAAAACCGCCCCCTTAGGCTCTTTTTATCAGGATGGAAGCATAGCTCGCACATGGTTCAAACACAGTAGTTCATTTGGTGATGTTATCATGCATATCTTGTTTTTAGCTTTTTTGAGTACTTATAAGTTAATAATATACATTCCCATTGAGTACAATGAAATCCGTAGAGATTACAATAGTAAATCACATTTGATTTCTAGAAAACCGTCAACCAGATTCATTTCAGCCTTCATGGCAATATTCCCTTCATGGGTCTTTACCAATTTGGCAGACTTGCACAAAAGTCCCGAGTGCATGCGCCTTCTTTTCACATCCTGCAGTCCAACCCATACGTTTTAGCCTCCACAAAGTTACTACCATTATACATTATGCTGTTATTAAGTTTTGTCATTTTTTACTTTAACTGGTCGAACTAACGCCTTGCTGGTATCAACGATAGCAGCTATTGAGTCCCAGCCCGTTTTTCTTTTTCTTTTTTTTTCTTTTTTCTTTTATTTTTTACCCCATTATCATTGTGAAAAGCCTCTGTGGCAAGTGGCCTTTGATGAATGCTTCGTTATTTTAGCCGTTATCTGCTTATTGACATATTCCAAGCTAATTATCTAGGTTAAAGGCGGCCCTGTATTATAACAGTACAAGGCACAAAGTGTTTGACGTGTTTCACATCAAATTTTCTTTTGCAATGAAATATGATTTTAAATAGAATACGAGAGACAATCCAGTGCGACTTTGGCAGGTGCACCAATCTGGTTCAAAAGGTGTTTCTCCAGTGATTTTTGGAACATCATAAACTGTTTGTTATTTTCTATGCAAAATCTTAAAACAATCTTGTCCACAGACGTGATTTAATTTTTTTCCAAAATCGCTTAGGGCCAGCATAGGGCCAGGGGACCTCTAAACCGGAACCTGTGAACAGGTGGCGTTGTGATTATTTTGCGTTTTTATTTATATATATACATATATATATATATATATATATATATATATATATATATATATATATATATATATATATATATATATATATATATATATATATATATATATATATATATATCAGAAGATATCATTTGTTATAAATTATTATTAGCCCCATACATAAAAGGAATCAGAAAAGATGAAAGTGTTACCTAAAAAGGCAAGAACATTTGATACTCAATGTGAAGATTTATGTATTGTCGGCTGCATTGTTGTATCGCATGGATGCATGTATCAGTGTATAATGTGCTTTTGCCCACATTATACAAATGTACGTGTATGTGT